>PVKZ01001825.1:0-313314 GCA_004027375.1 Macroglossus sobrinus | reverse complement strand
AGAAAGAAAGAAAGAAAGAAAGAAAAAGAAAATTGTCCTGGAAGGTATAGTCTAGAAAGGGATAGAGACATGTAACTAGATAAATTCAATATGGTATGCTAAGTTTAATACTAAGGCACATAATAGCCTAGAGGAGAAAGGAAGTAACTCCCCTGTGGTTCCAGTGCCTAGCAGAATGCCTGGCATATAGTAACTACTCAAAAAATAGTTTGTAGGTGAGTAAGTGATTGACTTGGAGTAAGTTTCAAAGAGTAGACATGTCTAAATCAAAAATATTGAAATCCTAAGCTAGGCACTTTTAGATTGGAAAGAGGATAATCAGATTTCTATTATTAACTTGTTAATGCATGGAGTCTTAGCACCCACAAAATTCTTAGCACCCACATAACTGGGCTTCACTGAGAAATAAGACCTGTCTTGGGATCCAGAATTAGCTCTAGAGATCCTCAGCAATACCTTTCAAGCTAATCATTGTCACTGTTTTATTTGTAAACTCTTCTGATTCCCCTGCTCTCACCAGCAGCTTTTGCTAGTCTCTTTTTTCTTTTCTTTTCTTTTTTTAATGTACTGCTACCTGTGTTTCTGCTCCATGCTACTGACTGTGCCTTTTCTGTGTGTCTTACCTTTAATTTCAAAAGAGAGACTCTATTTAGTAGAGAGGATGCATAATGTGAAGAATGAATATTCAAAGACAATTTATAGCCCACTGCTCAGTCTTTATAAGTTCTTTCTCTGCATCAGAGAGTTGTGGCAAGCCTGAGAAAGTTATTGACCAGAGTATAATCAAATATGTATAAGAAATAACTATGGACATGACACACACTCAGAGGACTATTTCATGTGCAGTATAATAATCACAAAGGAGATGCCCAGTGATATCGTGAGAACAATTGAAATAAAAAATTTCTTGTGGTATCCCTGAGTTATACTTGCAACAGTAATAACCATTCTGTTGAATACACAATTGTATATTCAGTGCTGTGATAGGCTTTTCATTACATTATCTCAATCAATTCCAATCTAATATTAAGAAAACTGGACCTCAGAAAGGTTAAGTGACTTGATAACAGACAAAGCTGGGATTGAATTTAGATCTTTTTCATATCCTATACTCTAATTATGACACTGAGAGAGAGAGAGAGAGAGAGAGAGAGAGAGAGAGAGAGAGAGAGAGAGATCGTGAGAGAGAAAGATGCTGTGAACACAATAAGGATTTATATTGACTTGTCTTTCATCTTGTGAAAGAAAGGAGCATGAGGTAGCATGTCTATTTATAGATCTCTAAAAGTGATTTCTAGTCAGGTAATCTTGTAAAATTAGGGAATGCATATATAATATAATGAATATTTAAATATAATAAGAACTTCAGATTCTCCTGAAACTAAGGTATTTCAGTGACAGTATCAGAAGAGGACTGACACCAAAGGGATGAGAATTGTTACTATGGCAACTACCAGGCTGACTCATTCATAGATAACTCCTTAAACTTGTGACATGACATGAAAGAAATTGCTTGAGGTTTTTTAACACTGTACCAAAATATCCATTGCTCCATGCAGATGTGAAAATGCGTCAGCACAGCTTTTTGTTCTCCCTAAGGCTCTCTATGAAGTTTTTATGCAAGACCTTCTCTGTCCTTCAGTCTCTCCCATGTTCAGAATGGGAAAATGGCTCCAGATGAGGTGTAAAAAATTGTAAGGAACTCAAGCTGCTCTTCCAAAATAAAATTCTGCATTACGCTTGCAGATACCATGTTAGTGGCCACACCAACTGCTGATCCTTGACTTGTACTCATGTCTGGCTATTCAGTTTCCAGTATGCTTTTGAGTTACATGTTAAAAATCAATGTTCAAAGCCAGAAGCAATTAAATTGGAGAGACATGAAAACATAGTAACAGACAGCAAAGATAGTAGAACTCCCCCCCCCGCCCACTGCTTTTTAAGGGGGTATTCAAGAAAATGTGTTTTTATAGGCAACATTGAGAGAAGTTTCCAAGCTGACATTACTTTTGCTACAGTGAAAAAAGAGTACAAAAGGAAATTGATAAAATAACAAATGATATAAATGGAGACAAGAACAGATTTTATAGGACTAATGAAAGTATCAACATTGCTCATTTAAGAATTTGAAGAATGCTCAGGGAATACTCAAGTCACTGTTTCTCAAATTGTGTTTTGAGAATTAATAGCATAATACTCTCCTTGGAAATATCAATCAAAAATATAGATTTCAGGATTGTACATTTACTATGAGAAGCATCGATCTAGCCAACCTACTCATTTTACCAGATGAAAGAGCTCCCTGTTTGGAAATTTGATTTCCCAGAGGTTACCCATAGGTTTAAATTCCACTTCTCCAGAGCCTCAGGTTATTCTCATTAGCAAACCAAGTTTCCCATATGAATTTTCTAAAGGTAACATTTTGTAAAAATTTAAATGATGTAAAACTTAGAGTATGACTAAATTAATACCTTCTAAATATGTTTAAAAGAGATGTATTAGAGTGTGACTCCACAATTCAATTAGAAATCTGATTAGCTATGTGGTAGATTATTTAAGGCAATCTCTTTATCTTGTTTATTTATTTATTTTTTTGCTGATGCCTAACTTTGAAATGTACATCTCCCATAGAAAACGGATAAGGCAAACTAAAAATAAATAAAATAATATAGTTCAAAAAGTGAGTTTTACTGGTCATTTACATCTTGAACATCACTTGAGAAAACAGTTTTCTTAGTTAAAGATTGGAATTTTGTTAACATGGGTTTGACAGTTTATCTATAAATTTTGACAGTTACAATATTCGTAGTCACCAATACCTCATCCTTTCCCTTGAGTGATACTAGATCAACTGCTCTGCATTCACATACGAAAGCATTTTGGCTTTCAGCCTGTGGAAAAAGAAAGACTGATATGTACTCAGCCTCGGTCCTAGCCCTTGTATTGCCTTAGTCTATAAATTAACTTTGACAATCTTATTTAATCCCATTGTCATGTGTTGATGAGGACTCATTAATCTGTTTCCCTCATATCTCCACCCCCTTATAATAGCTACGGTATTTATACTTCCACTTTGAGCACTTCAAATTAATATTCAAACCAAACACATTAACTTTTTTTTACCTAAACTTTTGTACTTCTCTAGCACTTACATTTTTTTTCATCTCCCATTACTCACAGCAATCATTTTAAGTCTATTCTCTTTCCTGTCAATGTTTTATCCCTACTTTTCCCTCATACTATTCCAGCTCCTCTGCCCCCATTCAGGCTTATAGTATGTTTCACCTTTACTATAATTTTAATTTTTTAAAAAACTGGGCTGCCTTACCCTCATGGAGCTCACAGTCTAATTGAGGAAATAGAGGAACACCCAGATGATTTCCTTGTAGAATGATGCAGAC
Source organism: Macroglossus sobrinus (assembly GCA_004027375.1). Taxonomy (NCBI): domain Eukaryota; kingdom Metazoa; phylum Chordata; class Mammalia; order Chiroptera; family Pteropodidae; genus Macroglossus; species Macroglossus sobrinus. Next base: position 309,913 of record PVKZ01001825.1, on the reverse strand, counting down.
TGTAAAGATAGGGTGTTATAGAACCATATATGGAGGAGCCAAACTTAGACATTCTAGCTTCTGATTAGAGAGAAAAATGTATAATTTGGCTTCCAATATGAAGTCAGTATCAGTAGAAGGTAACCAGGCAAAGAAACAAGAAAGGAGGAATGAGTATTGTAGGCCAAGAAGACTTCATAGCAAAAGAAAATACCTTGTGTTTAAGGGCCAGAGGAAAGACCAGGGTAGCTGGATGACAGAGTAAAGATGGAACCAACTAGGGCAGCTAGAGAGGTAGGAACAGAGGAAGCACATTTTTTACCCTTAAGGAATTTGTATTTTTATCCTTGTAACATTGAGGGGCCATCGAAAGTTCTCTGTTGGGAGCAACATGATTATATTTGCAATTTTTAAAAAAATGAAATACCACTCTAATTGCCACAGCAAATGTGTTAGAGAAGAGCAATATTGAAAACAGAAGGCTAGGTAGAAGCTTATTGTAGTAAATCTGGTGAAAAATGATAAAGGCCAAACTAGATTACAACAACTATAAACAGAATAAAGAGACATTTTTATGATATAAAAACACCAGGTTTTATTCATTTATTTAATGTGGGAAATAAGGAAGAGTCAAAAAATATCCTTAGTTTTTGATCTGATCAACAAGGTGAAGTTATGCCATTCACTGAGAGTAGAAGTGGAGATGGGTGAGGAGATTTAAGAATGGGTGGCAATAATTCTGTTTTGGATTCTAGGTAGTTCCTTCTTTCAGCATTCCATCATCTTGGTGCTAGAGGTATGGAAGTAGACCATGATAACTCATACCCTTAACCAGTTTATGCTCACCAACTTCTCTTAGAGTATTTGCAAACAATCTAAATTAAGAGATCCTTAACCTCTAGTCATGTGCTAACTTTGTTCTTCATTTTACTGTCACTTAGAAATAAATTCTAGCAAGGGAAATATAGTTGCTACCATAATTAATGATTAAGGAGGTTTCTATTTGAAAGTGGTAAAATACTTTGTGAATGGCATTATACCACAGAAATTTTTCTTCCTGTACACCTTGAGGATTATTATGGGAAAGAAAAATTTTGTCTTTCTCTCAGCTAACATATGAAGAATCACCCAGGGCAGTGACAAATAATTGATTGTTTTTAACATTTTGTGGGGATACTATGGCACACAGATAAGAGTGTGGCAGTGGCCTTCATTACCATCACAAGCTGATGAAGGGATGTTCTTGGATAAAACATCAGAGAGGACTGAAAAGTCTACATTAGGACTGAATGTTAATAATTAACTGACATTCATAAAAGAGCAAGGCAGAAGTTAGTCTTAGGCAACAGATAAAAGCCATGTCCTAAGATGAAAACCTTTTGTGCTAGTAATACATGCTTAAGCCATTGCCTGTTATGTGACACGGTGGAAAGAACTAGGAATTTAAAAAGTAAGACAGAGTTGGGATCAAATCACAGCTCTAACATTTTCCAGCAGAGTCACTTTAGGCATCTGTAAAACTCAGTTTCATCTATAAAAATGAAATATTAATTTAACTTCATAGAGTTGTAAAGTTTAAATAATATAACATATAGAAAACATCTAATAAAGTTCTGATAATGTAGTTAAACATTCAGTAATAGGTGGCTCTTATTAAAATTAATACTTAGCTAGAGAGAAAAAAAATATTTGTTATGCACTGTGTTGTTAGAGAACATGCTTTAAGCTGCTTGACTTTATTTATTCAATTATATTTTTTACAGTTTTTGGGATTATTTCATACATTATTTCAGTTAATCATTTTAGAAGACTTGTTGATAGTTTTCTTACCCATTACATAGAAAAAGAAATTGATTTTCAGACTGTTTGACAAATTTTCTCCAAGTTCAGAAGATTAATAAGCAATGAATCAAACTAAATTCCAACTCTCCCAGTTCTATTTTGGCCAAAGACTTAGTTGCTAGCTCAGTTTGTTTTTAGCATGATGTTAGCATGAAGGTTTTATTCCTAGTTGGGTCCATTCTGTATTCTTAATGCAAATCTGCTTAGATATGCATGTTAGAGATAGGCAAAAGGAAGACTGAAGCTACATCAGAGGGAAATTTAGATTATCAGAATTATTAGCTTTAGAATTCACAAGCCTATTTTCTACACTGCCAAAGAAATTCCTAGAATCTCTCTCTCTCTCTCTCTCTCTCTCTCTCTCTGTCTTTACATTGACATAACGTTGCCAAGGCCCTTCTTTGCAGAAATGTCTGCCAAGTCATTATTTATCCAGATACAATGAAAGACCAACAGAAGTTTGAGCAGATGCTCATAGAGTTTGAGCCACTGGAGAGAGATGGTCAATATGATATTTATATAGCTCTTTAGTTCTGTAAGCCTGACTTTAAGACCTTAGTTCATGCTTTTTATAAATTTGAATTTAGTTGAGTACTTAGAAAATGATGGTACCAAAAGAGCAGCCTATGGTTTTATTTTTATTTTTTTGGCAAGTTATTATATTAAGCTCCAGAGAATAGCATCATACTATCTATCATTTTATCTATCCATTTATCTATCAATTGAAAGAGATTTATTGCAGCATTATATTCATTATAAAAATGTTGAAACTTCTGTGACCATTAATAGAATTACAATTAATTTCCATATATAGTATGCTGTGTAGCTATTAAATGGAACAACTTTTATCTGTACTCATTGATTTTGAGGAATATCTGTGCTGTGTCATTAAGAAAAGAAGGATTCACAGAAGTGAACATAATGTAGTACTATTTTTAAAAAAAACAATGGCAAATGTTTTATCTATATGTTTATGTGTTCCTAGATAATAGCATGTGTGAGAGAAAATATACAAAATGTTGCCTACCAAGTTACTAATTGGTTAGTGAAAGTGTATATAATGGAGGAAGAAAGGTTGACAAACAATAGATAAACAGACAAATAAATAGCTGTGGAAAAAAAGGTAACAATGATCATGATAAAAAATAAAGTAATATATATAGAATAATCTCATTTGCAAAAAAAAAGGAAATAGAAAAGGTACCACTAGAATTTGTAGAAATGAAATGATAAAGTTGATATTTGAGCCTTATAATTTGCTACCAGTTCCTTAGGGACTCCACGAGACCATTACCCATGTCTCTCTATAATGATAATTTGATGGATAATTTGATGGAAATTCATTTTCTTTTTAGAAAAGGGAATAAGTTTCCTGAGAGTGATCTAAGGGTTTCTTCTTGGGAAGGTAAGTAAAAGCTCTAAGAGATATCAGAAACACCTGATTCTCGGGAGAAATATTACTGCATTTATCATAATCCCTCCTTTTCCACCTTATTATTTTAAGTTACAGATTCCTAAAAACTCATTCTCTTCCAACAAAACAGAACTAGACCTAGAATCCTTGCTATTGACTGCTCCCTTTTAAGCCTTGTAGACATTATAAAATCACAAGAGAAAGCTACCTTCCTGGGCTAGAAAATTATGACAACTTTTTTCAACTCCACTAACAGTGTGTGTTTTGATAACATCTTGGTTTAACTCTGATTTCCATATTCTACCCCGGCTTAGCTCACTTCATACGTTGGCTTTCTGGAGTTGCAATGCACATCATACACTGGGTTACCATTCTGCTCAGTATTAATAATCCAATTTAGGACTTTTAAAAACCTAGTGTGTTTTATGTATTTAATTATGTTGCTTTAAATGTTAGAGTTTATAAATCATCTTCCTGATTAATTAATAATCAATATAATATTTTGTTGATAGTTTTGAATAATGACTAACATAAATGAGCTTGAAAGTGTCCTTGGATAGAGATCCATTTTTAAAACTTTGCTATAAATAGGCTTATACTTCCAAAATGCTAGAATTATCAATGAAATTTCATTTGATTTAATTCAAAATGTCTATTATTTAGAAAGTCACTATTAACTTATTTCTAAAGAGTAAATTTGCTTTAAACTCCACATGCTTTTATAATCTAGTAATTTATCAATTTCCTATATTAGTGGGAATATTAGATTCATTAATCTTGAGTGGTTCGTGAAAATTCTGGATTATTAATTATTTTAGTTAACTAAAGTCCCTATATGCATTACCTAAGGGTGACCAATTTTTCAGAATTTAAGATGTGTTTGCACTAACATACTTAGTACTGATATCTAGTACCTGCAAATATACAGCATTACTTAATTCACATTCAACTAACATATTTGAGCAACTGCTATCCACTGTAACTAAAAGCATAAACCTTTGCCTTTGGGGAGCCTAAAATCTAGTAAGACAAATAATTATAAAAAAATACTACGATTGGTAGAAGAGTATTGTGGGAACTCAGAGGAGTGAGTGACTAATCCTAGAATCAAATTTTCCAGAGGTTTTAGTTCCTTCTTACCATGAACAGTCTCCTTGGAGAGCTAATCCATTTCCAGGGCATCATCTATCACTTTGTGACTCATAGCTGTTTCTCCCGAGCCCTAGTCTGGCCCATAAGGACTTAGTTGGCAACTCTACATGCAAATGTCACAGACACCCACAACACAAACCAGCCCAAGATACATTAGTCATCATCAGCTCCAGATCTTCAATTCTTATTTTTATCTATCTACTCACTTAGGTTAGAAACCCAGTGGTGATTCTTGATGCTCTCATCTTTCTAACCTCTCATATCAAAAGGTTACCAAATTCTGCCTTAATTATTTCAATTTTTTTTCTCTTCTCCACCTCTCCTTCAGTGATGTTTTAAGTCAAATTTTGTCTCCTTAAGTAGGCAGCTGCCAATAAAAAAAATGGAACCACTGTGAGTTCTTTCAGTATTTGAGTTGGAGGGAATTTTATGCAGGTACCTGGTTACACAGGTGATGGAAGAACTAAAGAGCCTACTGAGGACAGTGAGACAGCTTGGAAATAAGCAATGCTGAGTCTTATACACAGTCCTATGAGTTTCTTGAGGCAGGCAGAGAAAATGTGTCATTCAACTTTTTCTCCTTAGCATCTGGCATAATGCAATTCTTTAAATATAGTAGACAATCATTATGTGTTGACAAAATAAATTAGTCACTCGAGTAACCTAAAATTTTTTTGACTCAGAAGTCTGTAGAAAACTGTCTCTACTTCAGTTCTAACATGTCAATATATCTTACTCTGGAAACAACTTGAATTATTTGAGAATCTAATTATTCAGATTCTAGGATATAAGAAATTTAAACTGTCATTGTACAAAACAAATTTTATCATTTTCACTTTAATAAATTATAATTATTATATAGAAAAATATTTTCATATTAAAAAAAATTAATCTCCACAGCTTCTAAAGTAGATATTAAGTTACAAATGCTGAAATTCTTTTTTGCTGTAGTCTTAGTTTCATCTAATGAGACTCTCATGTAGTTCATTACTTTAGAACACAAGTATATACTTTAGTTGTCATGTCAATGTCATAAGTATTTGATATATTGCAATGTGCCCATGTGTTTTCTTTAGATGATTCTCATTTGCTATAGACCCATAATTCAATGTTTTTGTTCACCCACAAGGTTGATTAATTCCAAAATTGTTCAGAACACAGCACAAGACTGACAAAAAAATCTGACTACACAGATGGATAAACCAAATGGGGCTATTTAGGATGAGACAAAGGTAAAAAAAAAAATTTATGTTCTCTGAGGACACAATTGGTGGAAAAAAGTTAATAATAATAACATAGGCTTTGGAAACAATGAGAATATCTGTATTTTAAAGATATTGTACCTAAACATGGCTAAGGAAGAAGCACTACAAACATATACATTGTGAATAATTAATACAATACTAGATGATAAGATAAAAGATTAGAGATTAACAGAAAATCTAGAAATATAATAATGAATTTTGGCTTCAGAATATACTTAATGGTGACCATGATATACAAAACATTTATTCAAACAGGAGGATCTATTAGATACAGATATTGTATGGTTCATTTCAATTATAACTTAAATTGGTTTATTTATCAAGACATATATTTACTAACCTTTGTTTTCATGAAATGCAAGTTGTATGGGTTTGGTTTTGTTTGTTTTGTTTTGGTTCCCCGGCCTTATAACAGATATTACTTATTGCCAACATATACACTTAATCTCTAGATTACTTTTCTTGAATATTGTCATTGTGTTTGACAGAGAATTGTCTCAATAGAAGTAAATATGTTTTTCTCCTCTCTTTGGTCTCTTGGTTAATAAATAAAAGCATATATGTCTTCCTTCTTCTTATTATTCTTTTGTTTTGTTTTGTTTTTGTTATTTAACATCTCTGGATATCAGATTTCTCATAATGCCTTCTTTTTTAAATCAGGGTCATAGGCTAGATAATTGTTTCTTCTGGGTTTTCTTAATATGTATAATTATTGCTCAATGAGATTCTGATATGATTGTTGATCAGTATCATTAATATGGCTCTTTCTGGTTGCAGGAAATAAAGATTAAATCAACTTAACACAAGGAAAGTTGAGTTTGTTATAATGTGACATAGGACTCGTAAGAAATTAAATTATTGAACATGTCCAGACAGAACTCACAAGAAATAGGAAGTAGAAAGTCTTCATGAACTTACTTGGTCTTTCATTCTCTAACAATGTCAGACACCCTCTATGGCTATTTTCTGCTACTTTCTTCATTTTTTTTCTTCCTCTATAGGCTGGCTTTCTCTTTTTATTCATAGTCTCTCTTTTCTTATAAACTCATAATAGCAATGCAGCCCTCGTTCTATATCATTATGTTTGTACTTGGTCTTACATCTCCTGTCTCAGATCCTTTATCCAACAGAAAATTTGTGGAAGATGACTCTAATTGGTTCATTTCATTTTTATGAGCCAGGTGGCATGGGTTTATGTCCTGCCTATGGATCAACTGTTCTTAAATCAGATATCTATTTTATATTTTCAAGGTGTAGTAGAAGGAAGATAATGTGATATATAAAATTTAGCCTTATTCAATCAGTAGGGGCCATAGGCTGGGAAGTTTTCATTGGCAAAGGGACTGTAGAAGCAGTAGGCAATATTTCACAGCTATACTACATTTAGCCTTTGGAAAAAACAGCCTTAGCTTTGAAAGAGTAGATCTCAAGTTCAACTAAACTGACATAAATATTTTATAGAAAAAAAGGATTTATACTTGGAATTTCTTAGAATGTATATTTTGATTGCTCAAAGATAAAATACAAATGTGTGCAAGAGACCTTGTTCTTTCAAAAAATTAAATTATATATATATATATATATCCGTATATATATCCATATACATATATATATATCCTTTTCTAGAGAACAGTTTGAAAAAGAGGGATTGCTCATAATATCCTTTTGAATGGATGCAATATTACTAGATGTTAAAGCAATATTTTTTCTCTTTTCTAAGAAATTAGTCTGAAATGTGCTAATTGTAGAGGCAGCTAATAAGGGACTCTCACATTTCCAGCCCACTATGAAGTCTTCTTAGAGCTCATTCTGGTAAAATAAATATCTCAATATAGTTGCCTAAAACACATCTTTTTTCCCTCTTCTGATGCTAAGTAATTAATGGATTTTTACCAGATTATTTCATATGGTAAATTTGCAAATCATAAACCATCTAATGCCACCATTCACAGTTTTGAGAATTACGTTGAAATTTCAGACTAGACACATTAATATACTTATATTTCATGATAAACAGTATAACAAATTTGAATTTTTTTACTATTATTAAAAAGAACAAGACTTTCTCTAAGGCAGAGTTTCTTAACTTTGGCACTATCGACACTTTGAGCTACATAATCTTGTACTGTGGAGGCCGTACTGCACAGTGCATTATGTGAGGAGCGTCCTGTCCTCTACCCACAGATGCTAGTAGTCATAGTATGACTCCAGGCTGGAACAACCAAACTGTCTCCAGACACTGTAAATGTCTTCTGGGGGGGCAAAATCACCCTGAGTTTAAAACAATTATCTAAAATGAATGTTTTTATTCCTCAAAAGATTGACCTTCATTTTTTATAAATGTTTTCTTATTTCTTTAAACATTTTTAGATTTAAAAAGTATGTTCTTTTGTAGTTCAGTTGAGCACTCCAATTTGCTGTCATCTGCCTTGCTTTTTCTTAATGAATCAAATTATCTCATGCCTGAATTAGCCTGACCAATTTCATTAGCAATTTCACTCCGGTTAATCCCATTAATTTGCCTGAGTGTCAAAGAATCCCCTATGGCCTATAGTTTCTAAATATGTCACACTTCTTCTCAAAGGGTAGCTTGCATGCTTGAGAAATCTGGTTGAACATTTGTAAATATACTTAGAAGAAAAATATTTTTAGTATTTTTGGCCAAAGTATTAATACCTTTGATTTCTTTCTGAAAAACTTTCCATCCTCCCTGGAGAGCTTGCATTTTGGACTAATGAAGAATTAATAGAAAATCTATTGTATGGAAAAACAAAATTCAGCAGTTTTAAGCCTCTTTTTTACCATCTAAAAATAGAATACAACAAAATGACATCATAGTCTTATTATATTCAGATGTCATTGTTCATATTTATATTAAAATACAAATACAATAATTTATTTAAAATACAATAATAATCTCTCAAATCATTCTGTAAATCATTTTACAGAAAATTTGCCTTTCTCAGAAGGTTCTGAGAGCAAAATGTGATAATAGATATCAAGGGCTATAAAAACCACAGAGCACAGAACACTTTCCAGGAGAAAGAGTTAGTTGTCATGCATGTGGTATAATGCAGATAGTACAAAAAGACAAGATTGCTGTGTTTTAGGTATTTTCATAATATTCATTATCACCACAATTATCATTATCTTCAAAAATTTTTTATTAATATCAATCTCTTATGCCTGTAGTAGAATAATAATTCTAGAAATGCATAAGAAAAAAGTTCTGAAGGGTACTTGTTCCACATTACCCACTTTTAAATGTAACATGCTAGCATACATAAATTTTCACTGAATTATTTCTTATTGCAAAAAAGGTGAATTAATTTATAATCATGATGTGACTTTGAATCAATATTTATTGAAATCAAAGTGAGTAAAGATCTTAATATATGTGTATAGTTCTCTCCCTACAGGAAACAAGTTTCCCAAAAAAGAAAGAAAAAATGTCCACACACACACACACACTCACATTCACATACACGCACACTTAAATCTATGCAAATCACTCATGCTCATGTTATTTTCTCCTTTTTAATCTCCATTATTAACTTACCACAAACTCATATTTTAATTACAGCATTTATTATTTCAGTATTATTTTGCTATTATAATTCTTTATACTTTACAATAACAAGTTTTTCCCTGTCACACAGTAAAACTTTTTTGAGGAGAATATGGAGTAAGGAATTTAACCCATGGTCTCATTGTGAGGAAATCCCCAAGCACTCATGAGATACTGAAAGCTAATGGATATTTAGTATGGGTACTGAAACCTGTATTCCATTGCTGATTGGTCTGATCCCCATGGCAAAATTTACAATAACATGTCTTTGGCTAGTTATTAATTTTTTATGTTGGCTGAATTACAAACAAAAACCCAACACCAAAACTTACAATTGATCAGATAATTGCTTATTTTCATGTTCAAAGATGTCTTTCTGCTTACAGGTTATTTTGTAAACATCCCTTTGAAAATAGAAATACTTATGAAAATGAATATGTACATACCAAATAATTTGAAAGTATGATATAAATCTTTAAATATTTTGAAGATAATATATTTGTTTAGTATGGTACAGTTTCTAAAGTATCTTCACCATAATTTTCACAAATGATGCTTACAGAAAGTCAGTAAATTGCTATTATTTTTACTTTAAAAATGAGGCATTTGAGATACAAGGGTTTAAGTTAGTTTTTCACGGTTACATAGCCTTACATGTAGTAGATTTTGGAATCAAGGTAGTTTGGACCAGAATCTGTATAATTTATTTTCCTTCAAAAAGGTATGATGTAAGAACTTGAAGAGGATACAAATGAAAATGGTAGCAATTGAGAAGAGAATTGTATATAACTCTGTGGGCTCTTTTTTCTTGTTAAATGAAGGTAAAGTAGAAGGAGGTTAGATCTTTCAAAGGAATGTTGCATGATTAATAGCAAAGAGCAAATTTCTTCATTATTGAACAAGAAAGAATAGCTTTTAATTATTGCAAGATGGTTTTTGAGTAAACAGTATAAACATTCTTGAATATCATAAAAGACACTGATAGTCATTCTGCAGAATGAATATTTTGTATTTTTTAGGATTTTTCAGAAATGCAAATATCCATACAGGGATATAGATAAAGGGCAGTTTGCCCACATGTAAGGCATGATTTGAGTCAATGTTTCTCAACAAGTGATAACAGTACAAACCATGATGTGCAACAATGGCAGTACACAGACATTATGCAGAAGTGATACAGTATTTTCTTAACTGCTGCTAAAATATTCACAGGGTCACTATTGAGAGATAAATGTCTTTAAAATAAAAGATGAGTCATTTTGTATTATATTGGGACTCACATCTTAAAGACTTTATGATTTCATTGCTACCATTTATTTTTTAATGGACTGTTTGCATTAATAGAGTTCTTTAAAAATAAACATCTAAAGCTCTAAGATGACCATTCCTCTCCTATAAGTTCAATTCATTGATTGAGCCCAAATCTTTTTGTCTCTTACTGCTAAGGGAAACCTGGGCAGAAAAGAAAAATAAATAAATAAAAGTAAATAAATAAATAAATAGATAGATAGATAGATAGATAGATAGATAGATAGATAGATAAATGGACATGCAAAGTGATGTCCTTAGTGTAATCTTTTACAGGAGGTAAGTAAAAAATTTCAAGTACAAACTCAACTTTGACCTCAAACCAATTTCTGAAACAATGCAGGAATGAGGTGAGAAATTAATGAGAAGTTCCATCACCTATGTCAGTCCTTAGGCCAAATAAATATCTATGTCCAAGTGTGCTTTATAAACTACCTTTCAGAACTGATAGACAAGTTTTCATTTTCTAGAAAGATTCAGATAGTGGTAATATAACCTATATAAGGCAAATAGCAGTATTCATTTCAAAAGACATTTTCAGTTTGGAAAACATCCTCTCCTTTTTAAAATAAATAATTAATTATTTTTTTATAATGCCATTGGTCAATGAAATTCAATAAGTTTCAGCTGTACACTTTAACAATAAAGCATATATATGTTTACACTGTGTGTTAACCTCCCATAGTTAGATTTCTTTCTGTCACCACCTATTTGACCCCCTTTACCCCATCTACCTCCCCCTTCCCCTCACCTCCTACCTTCTGTAACCACTAGTCTATAGTCCATGTTCATGACTCTTTGTCCTGTTCATTTGTTGCTTTTAGGTTTATATCCCACATATAAGTGATATCACGTGATTTTCAACTTTTTCTGTCTGGCTTATTTTGCTTAGCATGATTATCTCAAGGACCATGTCATCTGATCTTGGAAGCTATGCAGGGTCGGGTCTCATTAGTATTTGGATGGGACACCCTCTTTTTTTTTAATGGATCCATTTTAGTTATTATTTAGCAAATGTTTCCCTCTAAAATACAGTATTGTAAATATAACATCTAGAAGTCAACTTTTGTGAACATTGATATCCCGGTTTAATTTCTGACCTTCCCCATGATATCAATATCTTAACTGTAAACACTAAAATTTGATTAAATGGACTTACTCTATATTGGTGGAAATTTCTGTTCATGCATTCAATTATTGTTCTACTACTTCTAACCTATTGGTTGCCCTTTACTAGGAGGTGCAAATTTCAATATATACAAATGTAGCTTCTTAGGGAAAAGTGGGACGGTGAGTCTCTGGGCATCCAATACCATATGCTATCATGTTCTTAACAAAAGCCCTCAGAGGATGATGATGATAGTGATGATAATGATGATGATGATGATGATGATGATGATAATGATGACGATGATGATGATAGTAAAATTATTTTTTTGGTTTTCTTTATTTCACAGGATTATACACTCACAATGTATTTCCAGCAGTCTTGGAAAGACAAAAGACTTTCTTATTCTGGAATCCCACTGAACCTCACACTAGACAACAGGGTAGCTGACCAATTGTGGGTACCAGACACCTACTTTCTAAATGACAAGAAATCATTTGTGCATGGGGTTACAGTGAAAAATCGAATGATCCGGCTGCATCCTGATGGAACAGTTCTCTATGGACTACGGTAAATGGCTTTGTGTTGCATGTTTTACTGTTGTCGTTAGGTTTTATGTTTTCCCTCTTGGAAACCGACAGAGGGGAGAAAAGCAAGTAAGAGGATATATAGATGCTTTCATCTGTATAATAAAATTATATTAAAGTTCAGAAAATCTTTTTTGGAACTATTTGTGCTATATTTGGCAACTTTGTCCATTAAAAGTAAGTGAATTATTTGCCTTGACTTTCAAATAATAAACAGTAATAAGAAGATGTGTCTTTACCAGACAGATTTCCCATCTAGATTATTATAGAAGTTATATATTTTAACCAATTGCCTGATTATCTCAGTCACCCAGACTGAATCAAAATGTGTTCTAGATATTCAGTATAGCTATTTAATTATGAAATGGAATTGGAAAATAATATATTGAAGAAGTAGGAAAATATTTGTAGTGACTTTGAGAAGATCCATAATGTTTTTCTTTCCTTAAATCTCTATGTTTTAGCTTTTATATTTAAGTATATGATTCATATTGAATTGATTTTTGTATTTAGTGTGAGGTAAGAGTAGAGGTTCAGTTTTTCCCATATTGCTAAGTTATTCCAGCACCACTTATTGAAAAGTTTTCTTTTCGCTTTAGATTGTTCTGATGCCTTTGACTGAATAAGTGGAGATCTATTTTGGAGCTCTATTCTGTTCAATTGTTCTATCTGTCCATCCTTAGGCAGTATCACAATATTTTAGTTGCCACAACTATAATAAGTCAGGAAGTCAAGTATTTAAGTAAGTCTTACAATTTTGTATTCATTGCTTAAGATTGCTATGGATGCTCTAGGTTCTTTATACCTACTTATAACTTTTAGAATCAGCTTGTCAATTTCTACAACAACAACAAAAGGCTGCTGGGATTGCAATCAAGAATGCATCAAATTGAATTTATAGAATGCATCAAATTGAATTTATAGATTTATAGGTTGGGGAGAATTCACGTCTTAAAATTATTGTCTTCTAATCCAGTGGTCCCCAACCTTTTCAGCACCAGGGATCGGTGCTCCTATGAGAATCTAATGCCTGATGATCTGAGGTGGAGCTGAGGTGATGATGCTAGCGCTGGGGAGCAGATGCAAATACAGATAAAGCTTTGCTTGCTCACCCACTGCTCACCTCCTGCTATGCAGCCCTGTTCCTAACAGGTCACAGATTGGTACCGGTCTGATTGCTGGAGGTTGGGGACTCCTGTTCTAATTCATGAACATGATGATATAGCTACATTTAGTTAGGTTATCTTTAATTTATATCAGCAATATGTTTCACCAGAGTGGGTTTTGTTTTAATTCTTTACTTTTTTGAGAATCAAGTATAAAAGAGGTATCATACACATATAGAGGTCTATTATTAACCTCATGTAATTAAGGTATTTTTTTTTTTAGGTAACAATTTTAGGCTTCCATTTCTACAGAAGAAATATCTAAATTTTGGCATACATATTATTTTAAGATGTATAGACTGTTGGGTTTTTTTATTGTCACCTTTTGTGATCCTTTTGAGGAGATGATTAAAACTATATGCGTACAAGTTCATGTAGCTCCCAAATTTTCTACTATTTTAGAGTGTTCAAGGTCCCCTTTAATTCCTTTCTTATATTATTAACTCCAAGCTAAAACTCCAGTTAAAGACCAAAATCATACAATTATTGTCTGTATATTCACCAATAACCCCCAAACAATATGCAAGTAGAAAAAAATATATGTGATAAAACTTTGAACTTAACCTAGAGTCTGGTTATCTTTAATCTTATTGCTGAACATTCTTCAGACTTTGCTCTCTTCCTTTATTAAATGTTCAGTTCAGTCTTCTCTCTCTGTTTGCACCTTCATTTTAGTTTTCTCATTAAGTACTATTCCTCTCACAGCTTCGGTTTCTCTACTTCCTCATCACCCATTTACTATTCAGCCTCCAAAGCCATGGCTCCCACCTATACTACTTTTCTAAAACAGCTCTTTCAAAAATTACCAACTCCATTGTTGTTTCTCAATCAATTTAAGAGTGATGACTGACCTTGACTTCAGGATTTCCCAAACCCAGCACAATTGTTTTATTATTCTTGTTCTTCTGTCTTTTTGCTGTTCAATCACTGACTCCTCTTTTGCTTCTAATAATGAAATAGAGGAATTTTTTTCTAGCTTTTGCCAACTCAGTGAATTTAAAAGCTTAAATACCTGAAATTCTTAGTTATTTAATTCAGAAAAATATTTGTAATTGTTTATTGAGCATCTGTATCTGGACACCCTACTAGTTCCTCCTGGCATGATTCTTATTTCATATCATCCATTTTTCCTAAAATCTTCTCCTTTTCCAGCTGCTAACAAAATCATTATTATCCCAGTCAGGCAGAAATGTAGTCATCTTTGACTTTACATCTCTTTTGTCCCTGAGATCCAATCTGTTGCTTCTACTCTACTGTATCTCTATTTCAAAACCATTTCCATCACCTAAGCAAATCAACATGTTCATTATATGTAACTTCCTGGGCAATTTCTTATCTTGATTTCTTTCTTTCTCATTATTGCCATTTTATTCTTCCTACATTGCATGCCAAATTATATCACTCCTGCATAAAAAAAAAGTCTTCATTGTTCCCATAAAAATTATGTTTTCATTTTTCTGTCTGGAATCTAAGACCTTCTATATATAATCAGAAAGTTTTCACACATTATTGCTCATTACATTCATCTATGAAGCCTAAATTTTTGTAAAACAACTTACTTATTTTTCTAAACATATCCAGGATATTTTAAACTAAAAAATGTTTTGAATATTGCTTGGATCATATTTATATTTTAAAAAAACAATTAGATGTTTATCTAAAATTCTAATTTAGCTGAGTGTGCTGCACTTTATCAGGCAATCCTATGGAAATAACCTCCCTTCTCTAACCCCAAAAACTATATTCCCCACTCCACTACTTTCATGTTACTCTTTTTTTCTTAAAGGATTCTCAAAAAAAATTCATGAGGATTTTTACAATCTTTCTAACTAGATAAAACTCTCTCATTTTATATCTTACTTCACTTTAATCTTATAAAGGCCTGTGATATTTGTAATCTTATGATATTATATCTTTCTGTGTCTTAGAGTTATTTTTCTGTGATGCGAGAAAGATTGTATATTTGTTGAAAATGTGAACTCTATTTCCTTAACCTTTTTGTCCCCTCTCTCAAACCAAATAAATGTTTGAAAAATTAAAATGAAAATTTATAAGATGTAATCACCTGACTCACGATAGTTGTCAGCTGGAAGTTTTCCTATATCTGAATGATGGTTTTTAACCAAAGGGAAATCATCACTATTAATGACCAGATGTGTTTTACCTCTTGTTCAAACGTGATTCAGCTGGCTGCAAATACTGATTCTCTCTAAGGCCTAGCCCTGTGGGTGCTAAAAAGACTGTTTGTCTTTTCCAGAAAATGGCAGACATGGAATTACTTAATTCTGGGAAGAATTTAGCGGCATATTTAACCTCCTTGAACTGGCTTTTTCTTTTTTTGGCCTTTCCTTCTTTACCCTTGCCTTGCCTTTTTTTTTTTATTTGGAAGTTTTATGATGCTTCGTTCTGCATCTCATTCCAAAAGTGAGCCCAGAGCCAAGTGGTTTTGAGGGTCAATGTGAAAATGAGGAGTAAAAAAGCCTTTTGGTCCAATATTGGCTCACATTAGTACTCAATACGTGTGTTATGGAGTGTGAATGTGGACTTGTGCATGCACAATAAGCATACACAGAGTAAAATGTACATATCACAGTATTTTAACTAATACTGATTGTAACTGTAGCATGGAATTTAACCAATACTCAGATATATAAATAATTAAAACTGCAAAATGCATCATCAGACACTATGCTAAGTGCTCTACCTATATTGTCATCTTTAATCATGACCATAACACTATGAACTATGTAGTATCATTATGCTAATTTTACAGATTTCAACACTAGGAGATCTAAAATAACTTTACCTATCTCATAATTAATTATTTACTTTTTAAAAGGTCCAAATTGGTATACACATTGCAATTGCCTGTTGAATTACCTAAAATCTCTTTTATGCTAAATATTTCCTATGCCTTTATTACTATCCTACCCCCATCCCCCTAGTAACTTTTTTTAAATCACGTTATCGTTGTGGTTACATACTCTGGTTATCAACGTGTTCCTCTATATGTGTTCCTCATATCTGAGGCTTGATAGATTTAGATATATTATGCTTTGGCAAGACTGCTTCATAAGTCATATTGAGTATTTCTATTGGGAGACATAAATGCCAGGCTATGTCTGTTTTTGTGATGTGAAAATTGATGAACAAACAGATTTAGATTGATGACCTGATCTATTTCTTATAATAATCCCATTAATGTATACGTAATTGTATTAGTTTGCAAGGGCTGCTGTAACAAAGTATCACAAACTAGGTGCCTTAAACAACAGAAATTTATTGTCTCACAGTTCTGGAGTCTGTTGCAGGCTGTGAGGAAAGGATGTGTTGCAGGCAGGCCTCTCTCCTTGCCATGTAGATGACCAACCTCCTCATATTTCTTCATATCACCTTCCTCTGTATGTATCTCTGTGTCCCTTTTTTATAAGGACATCAGTCATATTGGCTCAGGGTCTACTCTGATGATCTTACTTTAACTTATTACCACAGTAAAAGCTCTATTTTAAAATAATTTCAAATTCTGAGGCAATGGAGATTTGAACTTCAACATATAAATATAGAGGGACACAATTCAAGCTGTAACAGTAACAGCCTCTGGTAGTCTTAGCCTAAACTTATTTAGAGTTTGTAAAATGGCAATATTCTATCATTCCCGACTTATTTATTAACATATTCGCTAAAGAATCTCTTCTTCATCAACTATTTGGTAATCCTCAGGTAAAGTTAGAACAGTGAAGGAAGGATCAATGCTTGATCATTTCCCTTTATTAAGTAGTTTTCAAAATAGGAAATTATTTCTCCAGAAACCCCCAAATATGACCACTGGGGTTTGACATTTTGTCATTTTTTTGGTGTTTGCTTACCATTACAAATTCACAGGTTATAATAGGTATGTCTGTTTCAATCCACTGCAGCTATTGTTATTTTTGGTACTTGCTTTGGCTTATCTTTGGCCATGGCAGCCCCTCTAAAATGGCTTTGAGTTCTTTAACATGACCTCAGTAGTCACTGATAGCTTCCTCATCTTCTGGTACATCAACTTGTATATTTTTCATCCCAGAAATGGAGAAAATATATTATGAATTCATACTAATATTTCTAATTCAAGTTTAGAATAATAGCTTTTATTCAGTTTCTTTGATTTAATACTGTTTCTAAAAACTAAAAAAAAAATAAAAATAAAAATATAATTTTTTCTTTTCCATTGAAAATATTTATTCCTAATGTATTAACATGATTATTTAGTTTATCCTATTAAGTAGATAATTATATGTATATTAGTATACATATAAAATAGCTATAATAGTTTTAAAATTTAAAAAATACCAACATTATTGTTACTAATGACATGATTACTGAACAGCTTAAGATTTCTTTGCAGTGCTTTTTTGTTTATAAGATATATCTCATTACAGACACTGATTAAATACTCTGTTTTAAATTTCAGTTTAAGTTTCAGTTTAGGAATAGTTCCTTGCTGTATGGTTAAGTTACTACTTTACTTCATTTTACTTTTAGTTTAGATTTTAAAATTGTATTTAGTTTAATTTTATAATTTTGTAATACATTTATAGGGTTCCAAGTCACACTATAAAACAAAAGAAGTCTTACTTTGCTGTTCCAAACTTTTCCCATTTCTTTTCTCCCAAAAGTTATTTTTATTTGCTTTGTGATTTTTCATCTATTTTAACAGACATGTATATATATATATACTAGAAGCAATATATATATTGCTAAAAGGTAGAATTGTAAACTCATCTGTCTTTATTTTGTAAAGTGATTTTACAAAGCCACAATAAATGTTTAAGGTAGAGTTTTAACTCAAGTCTTCTCATTTTAATTTACACTCTTAGCCCTTGCACAGAATAGCTTATTACTGTCCTAAGCTTTTCTTTCCCTGCAAGTCATTTTTAAAAGACAGTTTCATGTATTATGCTTTCACTTCTCACCATTATAGAAATAAAAATAACTGGTGAGTGCACAGCACAAATGGGAATAGCTCTGCCAAATGTGCAAGCTTTTAAAACTGTGCACAACCTTGTTAGGTTCTCTAATGCATACTCATGACTCCAAATTCCAAAGAGAATCTACTAAGCTTCTGGTTTCAACAATGTAGCCAAGGTTAACCAGAAACCAGTGGCCTGATAAGGATGAGAAATCCCTACTATATTTGCTAACCCAGCTTTACTGCGAATCGATTTTTTTTATGTTCTTGACAGTGTCTGACTATGGATTTTATATGAGAATAAAATCAAGGGCTGCATTTATTAAATCTAAAAGAATGAGAGATTTCCACTATTCCTTGGAGAAACATCTCATCTTGGTCTTCATGAGAAAACAAAGTAAAAATAAAGACAATTATCTTGATAATACAGATCGAAAGAGGGGGAAATAAAAGCCTACAACTATAGATTTTCAAAGCAGCTTTGAGAGTCCTGAATATTTCATATTAGCTCTTTACATTGAAAGTATACCATAAAAAAATTCTCTCTCCTTACAATCTTTCCCTGTATAGAGGCAGTTACTATTATAGTCAAGAGTCCTGGTCAGATTACACAGGACTGGCTTATCATGAGATATGTTGTCCAAAAATATTGTTGAGTTGATTACAAAGAATAAGTATGTGGACTCATATAGTGTTTACAGAAGGGAGCTGGCTGATATTGACAAATTCATCTTGTTAAGAGAAAGAAACTTCTTAGTCAAAATGGAATAGGAAAAAGAAAACAGGCCTCACATAAAGAATCGGTAGTTCACTTTATTATAAAGAATGCCTGATGACTTTTTAAATTCCCACCAAAGAGCACAGTATCGTTTTTCCCCTCACATTGTAATTGACTTATGTTTTAGAGTTTCAACAGTAGAGTATAGAAAGAGCTATTTAAAATATTTTTGAGTGAAAGGGCTGTAATTTTGTCTTTCAAAGTTTTCAGTTTAATTTTTAATGTTTTGTTATTCATCTATATATGGAAAAGTTTATGATAAATCAATGTTTGTTAAGGTCTTATTTTTGGTAAATATTGTGATTATTCAAATATTAAGCGATCAGTTAAATAATTATGTGATTATTATAGCTTTTGTGTGGCCAAGTGATCTGTGGATGTGTCATTATAATTAAACTAATTAAATTAATGTAGAAGATTATGTAAAAACAGTGACCATAATTTATCTGAAAAAGAGCCACAGCTCCTGAAATTCATAACCTTGGTTGAATTTCTTGTGGAATTACACCAATGTAGAAATCTCAGAAAAGAAAAAAGTAAAAAGAGAAAAAAATGAAAGGAGGAAGAGAGAAGGAAGGAAGGAAAGAATGAAGGAAGGAAGGAGGAAAGAACAATGAAGGAAAAGAAAGCCAAATATCTTAGAGACATATTATGAATTTTAGATTCTAGTTACAGTATTATAAACAACACCACTTTCAAGATGTGTTAGTTTTGATGACCATTTGTGAATTTCTTGAAGTAATCTTCTACAGAATCCTCAATTTATTCTATCAAACCATCATTTTCAACTTCAGTATTTTCGTACCACTTACATGATTTTTGCCACAACTGCATATCATCTAAAAATATTGACTTATTTTTACTTAAAAATATATGTGTGTATATATATATATACATACATATATATGTATACATATATTTTTAATAAATTTATTTATTTAAATTAGTTTTAATTATTCAGTACATTGGTTAGACATCTATAATGTTCATAAAACAATTGCCCCAATTGCTCCCTCCCTCCCTGGCCCTTCATTTAGCCATCATATTACTGCTAACTGCATTTCCTCTGCCATGGTCCCCATACCTTACTATCAACTACTAATTTATACTTCTTTAATCCTTCACTCCATTCTCCCATCTTCTCAAACCCACTCCCTTCTTTCTGTCACCAAATTGCCCACTATATTTATGAGTCTATTTTTGATTAATTTTTTCTTTTTGTTCCTTAGGTACCACATATAAGTGAAATCATATAGTATCTATCTTTCTCTGTCTGACTTATTTCACTCAGCATAATAACCTCTAGGTCTATCCATGTCATTAAAAATGGTAGGATTTCATTTTTTTAATGGCAGAGTAATATTCCATTGTATATATAAACCATAATTTCTTTATCAAATCATCTGTTGATGTGCATTTAAGTTGATTTCATATCTTGGCTATTGTAAATTGTGCTGCCATGAATACTGGAGTGCATAGATCTTTATGAATTATTGTTTTAGTTTTCTTTGGATAAATACCCAGAAGTGCAATTGCTAGGTCAAAAGATATATCCATTTTAAAGTTTTTGAAGAACCACCATACTGTTATCTGTAGTGGCTATACCAATTTGCAATCCCATCAACAATGTATGAGAGTTCCCTTTTCTCCCAACACTTCTGTTTTTTTTATTTAGTGATGATAGCCATTCTGACAGGTGTGAGGTGATATTTTTTTGTAGTTTTAATTTGCATTTCTCTGATGATTAGGAACATTGAACATCTTTTCATATGTCTGTTAACCATCTGTATTTCCTTTTTGGAGAAGTATCTGTTCAGGTCTTCTGCCCATTTTTTAAATTAAATTGTGGGTTTTTTTTTTTTTTTGCTGTTGAGTTGTATAAAGTTCTTTATAAATTTTGGATATTAACCCCTTGTCAGATGCATCATTAGCAAATATCTTCTCCTAACAGTCGATTGTCTTTTTGTTTTGTTGATAGTTTCCTTTGCTGTACAAAATTTTTAGTTTGATGTAGTCTCAGTTGTTTATTTTTTCTTTTGTTCACCTTGCCTAAGGAGAGATATCTGAAAAGAAATTCCTGTTAGTAATATCTCAGAGTTTACTGCCTATGTTTTGTTCTAAAAGTTTTATGATTTCGGGTCATATATGTTTAAAGAAAACTTTTTTTAGCTCTGAATATGAAAATAAATATTTTTTAAAGATTAAAATATATATAAGCTAGTAATTTTATTAAAATTTAAAAATGCTTATGCATGTTCTATTTACAGTGATCTTCATTTATAAAATTAAGATAACAGTATTACCTATCTTATGAGATATTAATAAGATAAGTTAATAAGTTAATAAGATATTAATAAATAAGTTAATTATAGCAAAGGATTTAAAACATTCTCTGACACATTGTAAGGGGCTAATGAATACTGATTTATCTTCTATGAAACTTGTGGTATATGTATTACACATAGATAATAAACTCACACATGAGTATTCTTGAAATAAAAGAATAAGTTTTTTACCAATCATTTGAGGCACTACATTTTTAAAGCTTTCGGTGTTATATATTTCAGATTGTGAAATAGACACCCTAGAAACCACCAGTTGACTATATTGCAGTTCAACTTCTAATTTCGATTACCAAAGAAAAGCTGAAAAGTATTTCTCAAACTTGAAATTTCACCTCAATTTGTCTAATAGAATAATATTAAGCCCGCTGTGTAATCTTTTTCTTATTAAGTATTATGACAGCATAACCTTCCAGATGTGGAATAATCATTATTAACATGATGCTTATGAATCATGTCATATCCCATTACCATTTTGAAAGCAGTAGTCTACTTTATGACAGAAATGTCACAGAGAATTTCTGTAAGCATATACGCCATTAAAATCAAATAAAAGCCATATCCTTAAGGGATGGATATTTTAGAAAAATATTAACTTATTTTTTATATTAACCCAAGTAATCTCATTGGCATTAATTGTACACATTTGCAATCAACTTAATATTGTTTTATTAAGTAGTAATAAACAAGTAATGTAACAACGTACCATAATTTACTAGAATTAGTGCCTCATCCTTCTGAGCGCCTCACCCAGAAAACATATTTTGGAGAAAAATTATTTTTCTATATAACTCACTTCCACCGCCACCTCTCCCCACTTCCCCTCATTTGGAACAGTGAACACTGTTTACTCAAGTAAAGCAAACTTTGTTCTTTTCTGGACATAGATGGTTCTATTAAAGGAGCAGCTCTTTGTCCAGTAAATTAGTAAATGATTTTCTGTGCCTTCTAGGAAAATTTTAAGTTTGTCCTTCCTAAACCTGTTTTCTTCTTTTTAAGAAAGACAGGTATGGAGCTATTGGGGTAAAGCCAACCTATAATGAAATCACACAAAGCGGGAGCTGATAGAGCAGCCATATTCATTTTCTTCTAATTGCAAATAAGGGATAGACATTTCAATAACAATAACAAATAATGTAAATAAGATTTTTTTTAATCAAATCCTCACATTCTTACTACTTTTTTCAAACTTGTATAAAGTTGCTTAAAGCAGAGATTTGTTCTTCCTAAATAACAAAGGATTACTGGAGATGGAGAAAAGTATTGCTCTAGAACCTAGATTATTACACTTCAATAACTAAAGCGAAATTCTAAAGATAAATGAGTGCCACTTAAAATTATTGAACATATATATGTTATTTATATATTACATATATATGTTATTTATATATGAACATATATATGTTATTTATATATTACTATCTTGTTAATTAAAAAGTGAACAATACCAGGAAAGAGGAACTTCTTCTCTTTGGGCTCAAGAATATTTTATTCTCAGAAATGACAACCATTGGTCGTCCTATGGCTTATCAGCTTTTCAATGTCTTATAAAAATATTTGAGACATAAAAAGCAAAATTTAATGGCTCCAAAATAAAAAAGAAAACTGTGAGATTAAAATTACAATTATTAATTGAATGCCTCCAAATATCTTGAGATTATATCTACAAGTTACTTGCAGATAAAAAATGATAAAACTCAAAATTACGGAAGTCATTTTAAAAAGTATATTTTCTGCATTTGTCGGGGGGTGCTTTAGGCCAAAAGAATGCTCACAAAGACTTCATTCAAGCTTTGGTTAGTTTAGAGTTTTCTACCTTTTCTCTTCCATTCTTTTCTCTTTCATTTCTATCTTGAAGCCTACTAGCAGGTTCATTTTAATAAAACGCCATTTCATCACATCGTTCTCCTACTCAGGAAACTATTGACTCTGAATTACTCACCACATCATGTTCATACTTCTCTCCAGACATTCACGACGCTTCACAATTAGATCTACCCTTATTCACAGAGCCTCATTTAAGATTTTGCCCAACCACAAAGCTTTACACCAGAAGTGTGGTTTTCTTTTCACTTTCTCTAATGCTAGATTGATTTTTATTTCCCAGTGTCTATCCAGTCATTCTCTTTCTTTTTAACTCAACAATGAAAAGTCTTCACTTTCTTTTTAATTGTACATTGCTTATATTCCAAGATGCAACTTAGAGATTACCTTTTTCTAAATCTTCCATAAATACTTCAACCCCCACAGGTCTCCCTCTGTGTAGTGAGGGATATAGCACTTGGAATCTTTTGCAATAAAGAATTTATTTATAAAATGTCTTCTCCGATGAGCTCTTGGTTCATATATGTTGGTGTTTTCTCCCCAAAAGTCTGAATTCTTTTGAGAATAGAATCTCTTTCTTATATTTCTTTCCCCACTGTGCATACCATAGTTAGCACATACTAAGCAAATGTATGCTTACCATTTTACTTATTTACTTTTAAACCTCAGTCATGCTTTTGACTATATCTCCCTAACTATAGTTTTGTGTAGTCAAGTTTGCTAAATTTTAAGAATAAAGCTAACCCCTTATGTGAAAATAAAACCTATATAAAAATGGAACACTTACATGCAAATGATTAATCTTAAATATTTAAGATTCTTCCACGTTTCATGGGTAAAGGGCTTCCTACTGAGAATGTAAAACATGTTGAGATATGAGAAATACATATAGTATTTTAGATAATATTTTTTCTCTTTTTGCCAACCTATAAATGCATTTTTTGGTAGTTTCTCTTCAAAGTAGTTCCCTCAGAAAACTATATGCTTATGCTTCAAAGTGTTTCCACAACTTCTCTTTAGGAATTTTGCTTGAACCCTTGGCTACATGTTTAAATACTCAGGATGATGGTAAATTGTTACCTTGAAGGTAATTATTAGAAATAAATGAGACTTGGAGATAAACTTATGAAAAATATCATTAGTTCAAAACTGAGTGCAACACCTGCCCACACCACACACATGATTTTTTCTGTATGTTTCATTAAATAACTATAAATGCAAATCACAAATTGGAAAATGCTATTAGCCAAGGAAACACAAATGAAATAATATTCTACCTCTTTAATTAGATCACTTTTAGGAGTCTAAACTTATTTGTATTTCTCATAACCATTGCTTAGTTCAAATAGCATAATATTAATAGACGAGAGTCAAATAGAACTATTCAACTTCTATCTTACTTCCATTCTATTAGGTAATATTCCATTAGAAATGGTTAAAACAAACATCATTAAGAACTTATTGAAAACAAGATAATTGACAAATTATAGAGTATTTTCTTATTCAGATAAAATGTATTTAAATCATTGCACTGATAAATTTGTTTAGTTTAGATTTAGGTTATGGGAAAAAAATAGAGTAGTCAATGATGAGTCTAATGTTTTTAACCTGAGGAACTTAAAGAACAGAGCTGAGAAAACTGTAGACAAAATAATTCTGGGGAGGAGTTAAGCTCTGTTTTAAGGGTATTATATTTGAAATACCTGTAGACATGCAAATGGAGAGGTTGATTGGGAGTTAAATTGCAAAAACTTGAAATCCAAAATGGAGATTTGGATTTGGAGTCATTAACATATGGATGACCTTTAGGCCCAAGGGAATAAGCACAGTTAGAACAGAGATGAGACCTAATATCAGGAGAAAGTAAAGACCTCCAACATTTAGAGTTAGGAAGAGAGGGGGAAAAAATAGCAAAGGAAACTAAAAAGAAGCAGTCAGTGAATGTAGAGGAAAAGCCAAGTGAGTATGGTTCCTTTGAACCCCAGCGAAAAGAGTAGTACTTCAAGGATGTTAGAGGAATTCAAAGTGTCAAGTAACATGAAGATTTTACCTTTACATGACCAACTTGTGTGCAATAGTGGAGGAGACAGTCTAACTGAGATAGATTCAGGAGCAAAAGAGAAGCGTGGAAGCATAAATAATGAGCATATCAGTGTGCTCTTGAGAAAAAATAGATTTGAGAAGAGCAATTTGATAATTTAGGAAAGAAAATGAAGAGATATTGGTCAATGTGCTTGAATAAGCAAGAAGTAATGGGATCTACGCAAAAGTGGAAGCTTAGCTTTAGGTAGGAGCATGAACAGTTCATTCATCATAGAGAAAAGGAGAGAAGGCAGTCTTTGGGTACAAATTCAAGTACATAGGTCATTGTGGTTGTAGCATTTATCACAGTGACTTCTTAAGATGTTTCTATTTTCTCCATTTTAAAATGAAGAAACTGAGGCACCACTGAGTTAAATAACCTACTTAATATCATATAGCAAGAAAGTGACTTAATCAGCAATCTGATTTCATGACCTAAATGCTTAACCACTATTTTATTAGAAGCACAGTGTACCGCACAAAGTCAGGTCTCAGCTAAACTATTTCTCTCAGTTCTGGATTATACACTTGAAGGACAATGTTGACAATCCAAAGAAGTATAACTTAGGTAGCAAAGGACTTAGAATTCTGTTCTTTTCCAGGTAATGAGACTCTAAGGAAGCTTTGAAGATTATCACTCTTAGATATTTTTATCTTTAAAGCCACAGATGAGATACCAATATAGTTGGTTGTATTTAAAAATGCAAGAAAAACAGAAGCCATGAGTTTAAATAATATTTGAAGAAAACAATAGTAAAATGTAGAAGGAACTTATTTTACCTAGGCTAAAAATAAGCTTAGGTAGTAGAGAAATATGATAATTCACCTGAAATATTTGAAAGGTTGCTATTCCAAACAAAGTTTAGATTTATTCTGTGTTGCTTCCAGCAGGAAATAAACGACAAACATGGAACTTTCAAGAAACATGTCAGTCCATTTACCTACCTTTATAAACCTAATGTGAATTTTACTATAAACATTTATTCTACATTCAAAAATGAAATGAATACCTTGTTACTAGTATCTCTCCAGAGATAGGTAGGATGGTCGAAAGAAAAGAGCTTTCAAATCAGAAGAACCACTTTTTGTTGCATATGCCTTAAGACCTGTTGCTCAACTTCTCTGCTCCTCAGTTTTCTCATTGATAAAATATCTGTAGTGATAGCCACCTTTCTTTCAGGTTTTTATAAGAATTAATGTGTGTAAAGAGAGAAGTGGTCTTTCCTCATTTGTTTATTTTGTTTTGTTTTTCTCTTACTCTTCTTTCATACCAGCCCCTCCATCTCTAGGAATGTTTAGACAGAGTTTAGAGGAATACAAATGTCAAAAATGCTGCAAATGGGATTCCAGACCTGAGTGTAAGTTTGAGTAAATGGATTTTTAGGTGTATTATAACTCAACATTACTATGTAGATAACAGAAAGATTATTCAAAGATTAAAAGTATAGATATTGGAAGCAGACAGTCCTTAAATATAATCTATAATTGTCCAATATGTCAGCTATTTGACCTAGGACATGTTAATTAAGCTGTCTATGCCAAAGTTTGTTTTGTTTTGTTTTTAACAGGATCATAATAGTACTAATGGGGCAATATTGTTGAGATAATTAAATAAAAATATGCTTAAAATGCACAGCAAAGTGTCTATCATATAGTAAGCATTCAATAAATGCTAGCTATTTCTATTCTTAGGGTCTGCTCTGTGGGTTAAGAGCCTATCTCTTTAAAGTGTTGTTCCACTTCCTTGGGAGGTGCTGCTGCTTTCTTGATTAAATGGAAGGCTCTTTCATTGCCCTTATAGAATCACTTGGATTACCTTTGATGATATCTGTTCCTAGACTTTTAGAATCCCTAGGTTTGTTCAAACTGGACAATGAGGAAAAATTTTATCCTTTTATATGCTCTGAGATTTTTGAGTCATCAGATTAGTGAACCCAGAGAAGAATAAAGCCATTATCTTGGTGCAGGAAACTCTGTTATTGCTCATTATTTTCAAGTATTATGTACTTTTGTACTTTGTGTCACAGAATAATTCTGTACCGAGGAAACCGTATATGCCAAAAATATAGAGTCGTTTTATTCATCCCATATAAAAAGGGCAATGAGGAATGCTCATTTTTAGAAAAATATAAAGTCTTTGAAGATCAGCTTTCTTTGTGTCTTTTATTTAGAAATACACATGCCATATGAGATGCTTAGCGATTTGGTTTCTGCTAAGAAGTTTAATAAAATTAGGAACTATAGTTGAATTATAGCATTTACGGTTTAACATAGAGAAAATACAATATATGCTTTGTTTGAGATTCTACTTTAAGTTCTGTTTTTATCTCCATCTTTATTGTCAAGAAATTTTAAATGTTACTACTTTATGACTGTGAGGATGATGGGCCATACTCTGAAGTCATTTACTTTTTTCAGAATGAATGTTTTTCTTGTTTTCAATGTCTAAAAAGAATCAAAAGGAAACAATAGCAAAATAATTAGCCTATATGGTATATCCTAAATAAAGTGGATAAGCAATGTTCAGTCAAGCAAGTATGGTGCCATCTCTAGAATAACCTAAGATCTGAAATGGTGCTGTAGAAATCTTTTGCCCCTGACCTTCAGCTCAAGAACAAATTTGGGAAGAGTCACATAAATGCTCACTAGTCAGTGCACTGACTCTATTCCTTGGTTTTCTTTCTTTTTCCTAATTCTATTGGAGGAATAAAAAATGGGCATTGAGATCAAACAAGTCCAGACTCTAAACCATGGTGCACTGATTAAGACTTCGGGATTCATCCATTAAGACAAGATCATGAATTCAAGTTAAAGTTTGGTATGTAAGGGAATATGAGTCTTTTCTGTAAGCCAGAGCCACTGATGAGCTTCTAAATGTAGCAAAGCATGTTGTCTCTCTGTTGTATATTCTGTATTATCCCTCCACTCCAAATGTTTTACAGAGTGGAAGCTCTTTATTATGCTAGCAAGAATTTGGGAACAAAATTTTAGGACTCATAGGGTAGCAAAATGGGCAATGTGGCTGCTTCTGGAGTTAAAAAACTAGGCCAAGTCACCTAATATGAAAGGTGAAGTCAGAAGTAATTCTAATAAATTATCTAGGTTTCTGAGGTGACCATGTTCCTGCTTATTGCAATCTTGAAAGCGTGCACTAGAGAACTGAGAGACAGCATTATGCAATGGTTACAAGCACCCACTCATTAGTAAGACACAAAAAGGTTTATCCTGGCCTTGCCACAAGCTAGATGATCAGCTAGATGTCCTGGAGCAATATTCTCAAACTTTTTGAATCACTTCTCTCCTTTGAAATGTTGAAATTAAAAATGGTAGCTATTTTATAGGGTGCTTTTGAAAATTAAAGGTGAAAACGCTTGTCAAACATTTAGTATAGAACATTAGTAAAGATTTAACAAATAAGTACTGTCATTAGCTGGTTTGTTATTTCTACCCCAAGATTCTTTGGTGGAAATAAAAGATAGGATTTATACATTAGCTTATCAATTAGCTTATACATTCACTTAATACTTTACTCTACAAATACTGTTAAGAAACCACTACACTTAAGGTACTATGCTAAATGCTGTTACAGCAAAAGTTTTTGAATCATTAAACAAAAAGAAGGAGAAGCTGTTAGTCTATATTTGAATTATAGAGTGAAACGTCTTGTTTCTAGTGTTCCACTCCAACTATTACCCAGAAGCATGGGAGACTAAGAATATGAACACTGAATATGATACAACAATTCTAATTCTAGCTACCCAGTATACTACCTTTCTGCTCTTGAATTGTTACTTAATGTGTCTCTGTCTTTTAGTCTCCTCACCCTTGAGAAGGCAAAAATAATAGTGTATCTCTTATGGTTGTTAGAACAATTATGAGATATATGTGAGGGAATTAGTACAGTGCCTCTTACATAATTAGTGTTTATGAATAGCTGCTATTGTGATTGTTATTATTATGATTATGATTACTATTTCCACGA
Source organism: Macroglossus sobrinus (assembly GCA_004027375.1). Classification (NCBI taxonomy): domain Eukaryota; kingdom Metazoa; phylum Chordata; class Mammalia; order Chiroptera; family Pteropodidae; genus Macroglossus; species Macroglossus sobrinus. Next base: position 280,568 of record PVKZ01001825.1, on the reverse strand, counting down.
GTATAAGATTTCACAGTACTTATTTTCTTTGTGTATTTGGTAAACTTTGTTTATCAGCATATCTTCAAAGAGAAATTACTGCTGCAAACATTCTGAGATAATGTAAACATTAATGGCCTCAGAGTAGAGCAGGCTTATGAAAACTTCAACCCCAAACTTGTAAAAAGGGATGACTATACCCGTATTTGACTTAGGGCTTCTTAGTTCAGGACTCTGACCCTGATTGGATAGTCAAGTTTCTAGCCTTTTCCTTAACTCTACAGGATGATGCAGTCTAACATGGTGATTCTAACCAGAGCAGCAACTCAACACAGACAAGGATCTTGGGAGTACAGACATTTGAGCCCCTATATTTACTTAGACTCTATGACTAGAAACACTGATACTTTTGCATGCAAAAGTAAATACCTTTGTCATTTTGGAGGCTGAAAGGACCTATTTATAGTAACATGTGAGACATTTCCTAGGATATCCCAAAAAATTGTGAAAGAGATTTCTGGAGTATTTTTTTATTGGAGGAAGTGTAGTGATAATCAGATATGCTATTGATTACTATTATGCAATGCATTTTAAACTCCAGGAAAATATGAGGGAGAAAAGCATGAGAAGTATAGATTCATGGTTTTACACTACAGAAAATAAAGAATGGCATTCAGATTTTCAAATATTTTCTAATTATTTTAATTGATGAGAAAATGATCCAGTAGAATCTCATATTTACAAAGCAGTAACAACCACATTGTAGAGTCCCCTTGGTGTTTAGAAAGGAAGACATTTTACCTCTTATGTGCATACAGATTATTTAACTCAGAAGATAAAATCTTATTTTATGGCATAGGGAGAATATTTAATGTGAAAGTTTGTTATAATTCTCTGGTCCTTGTTTGTTAAGTTGTAAATGTTATATATAATACAAAAGTTGATGCAAAAATTTAACTTATTTTTTTCCATCCATACTCTTTAGCAAGGTTCAATTTAGGAAAATGGTGTGGCTTCATTCATACTGAAAGCATGCTTTCTTGCAAGCATGCAAGAAACTCTACATTTGGTCTACCTGTTTTTTTACTTTAATCTCTTCTCTTCACCTGGTCCTCAAAATCTCTCAACTGGAAGTTGTTATTTCCAGTTCTTGATCCCTTCCCAATTCACTCACATTAGACTCTTCTTCAGTTAGGATGCAATGACTGGTTGCTAAAATGTGGTTCTTACTATGCTTTAAAACCAACCACAGAAGGCTGGTGGCCACACTTGGTCACTCTAATAATATATTTATTTTATTTTCATCCCTGGGTACAGGAGCAATATTGGAGGCAACCACTCTTATCATCCGCTCTCTCTCTCTTTAACCCCATCGCTCTACCAAAACAGCCATCCTTTTAGTTATTAATCTTTTTTTTTAACTACCACACCCAATGAGTATGGGTTATGTTGCCAACTATATTATCAGATTATGGAGGGAAAAGACTATTTTATATATTTATCTCCTTAAGAAGTCACACACTATAGTGGTAGAACAGCTTTTAGCACTATGCTGACGCCATGTCAAGCATTGTACAGCTCAGTTCTTTCTTCAATTTAATTAATTTCCCTTTAACAACTTCCATTATCCTCCCATAAGCTAGATCAAACTATATAAGCCAATTCTGGTTCAAGGGTCAGATAAAGTGATAACTCAGCTGTGGTTACTTCTCAATCTGCAAGTATAAAATTACAACTTGATATGAATTACCATGGATTTCAAATGCCTCCCTCAGTCTTCACTATGATATACTTGAAGTTTGCTGACTTCAGTAGTCTTCACTGAGGTAGAGAATCATGAGATCAGAGAATCCTAGACATGTAGGATTTTTTAATATTATATCTTAATATTATATATAGTTGGAGAGCAGGTCAGGACTTAGAAGTCCACCTTGTTCCCACCTTGTTCCCACAAAATGATTGCTTTGTAATACCACAGTTATGTATTTCACTTTTTATTTTTTCCTGAGCCGTGGCTTGGGTTGCAGGGCAACAGACCTAACATATCTGTTTTTTATTCTTCTGAAATAAGCACTAGATTTATTTATAATTTGGCTAATTTCGATGGTGCCTCAAAGAATGTTTTGCTTACATTCATAATATTCTTTTCCTTTGCCAGGAAGTTATTTTCTCATTTTTGTTCTTTAATAAAAATGGCCAGTCCTTATAACATATAAGTTAACAAAATTCTTTAATTATTTCAATTTATGCTTCTTCAGGAGATTATTCACAGGCAGTAGGTCAATGGAGAATTCCTCTGGTCCTCCCAGAAAAAGGTGACCTTCCTTCTCATGGTCTTTTTTCTTCCTCCTAAGTAAATTCCAAGAGGGAAATAAGACTACTGCTTTTTGGAAAATTGTTTGTACCACCTCCCCATCATGAAGTAAAAGGTAACAGCTTACATGAAATAAGTCATATAATAGAATAAATTATATTTCAGCCTTAAATCTAAAGGTCAAGATTCAAACTTCCTGACATAAGATATATGGAACCATCCACTACTCACTCTCTTTGTTGTAAAAAATAGTATGGTGCATTATTAAGTGGAACAATGGAATCATACAAAACTGCATTCATGTTCTACTTCTTCCTATTACTCATGAATTTTTGGAGTAGTCAATCTCTTGACTTTTCAATTTCCTCATCTAAAGATGCTAATAACACCAACTCCCTCACAAGATTTTTATATTATGTATCATTGTATGTAAAGCATCTGGAAAACAGTAAGATTCAATAAATGGTAGTTATTGACCCCTTACAAAAATATAATCTCAAGGAATAGAAATTGAACAAAAATTGGCCATAAATACCAACTCTTAAGTCTTGGAGCAGAATCCCTTAAAGTTAACAGCACCAAGATTGCTGCTCTCTTTGGAACATGGTCTTTCTGTTTAGATGCCTCATGGAGGAGTATCATGTGTGGGTATGCTATACTTAACCAAGTGAAAACATCAAGTGATATTCAAAACTAGTCATGACTGGCCTATAGGTAGCTTTTCCCAGAAGGTCTCTAAAGTGCTTAATTGAATATCTTCTCATATACTTACTGCATGAATCCATAATATGGCACTGAAATTGAGCACATCTCTCATAAAATTTTAACAAAAATAGAATTTCGATCGACATTCCCTGAATATGCCTTCAGTTTTACAAAGCCAAGGAACACATCACTAAAGTAAACTTGGGGAGTCAGTTCTGAGCTCTCTTTTGTAATCACTGTGGTTAAGTGTTCTTTCAGTTGAGTGTCAGAAAGTCAAAAACCATGGTGTGCATGAGCATACTAGCATGCAAACTACAGATACATGGACCTCAAATCACAGAAAGGTCCCTATATGTAGTTTTTAATTTGGCTAAAATTGGAGAGGCATGTGTAAATACTAATTTATACAGGAAACTTGTCCAAAAACATTTGGGTGGTCTCAAATGTAATTTAAAAAACTCTCTAACAACTCAGGGGATCTAGAGTCTAGTAACAAGAGACATCAGTGAAAACGATTCATGCACTTTGGAGTTCTCATGAAATTATCCATATTTGTAACCAGTTTATTTGTCTGAATCTTTAAGAGACCCCCACCTACCTCAAACTGACAATTATGTGAAGACAATAATCATGGAACTCAGAAATTATTCATCAAGGAAAAATAACTTAGAAGTAATATATTACTTAGTAAGCAATAACATCTTCAAATAAAGAGGATAAGATTAATTTTATATTATTTATAGTGGGTTCCATTGTTAGAAAACACATTTAATAATGTTGTTGATTAGCTCTTAAATGTGCACTATGCAAACTATGAATTTGTAGCTAACAATTGAATAGAATGCTTGACTTTATTGAGTGCTTGCTATATATACACTATGCACTATGAAAAGAGTTTTTTTCAATTACCGTAGAGCATTCTCACAAAAATACCTCTTAGGTAAATTAGTATCCCTATTTTAAATTAGGTAATAAGTAACTTTCAAAAGGCTGCACATGTAGTAAATATTGGAAGTGATATTGAAGAAGTAGGAATTCAGTGTTTTTAACATTGAATTTAGTTTCTGCATGAATTTCTTTAATCTACACAGCATGCTTACCTACAGGTTACATATGGCCCTCACAACAATCTAGTTTGTATATAAGTAAGTTTATGTCAAGAGATATTAAAGTCACATAGCTTACTGGTGGCAAAGGTGGAATACAAGTCAAACTTTCACTTCAACTCACCCAAAATTACTAAGAAATTAAACTAAATCTACATTAGGAAATAAATATTTCTTTAGTAGGACGCACTGCATGCATATACATATTTGTGTGGGTATACACATATGTATATATATATATATATATATATATATATATATATATATATATATAAACGATGACTGTAAATTAATTATATCCTGAATAAATCCTAGATCTAAATCTAACTACAATTTGTCACTTACATTGTTACTCCTTTCTAATAAGAACCACACCATTTCTTGCCTGAATGTGCCTGCCCTCATTCCCTCACAACAGCAGTTCTTTGGAGTCACAAATATTTCTGAGAAGCTGGTATAAGAAATTATCTTCACACTCTAGAAAAATAATGTGCATGTATTTTCCCATGGTCATATGCACAATTTAGTTAGAAATGTCATGGACCCTCTCAAGTTGAGATTCCTTTAAGTTCTGAGCCCCTCCTCCTCAGTCTATTAGATGCACAGCAGCCATACAGAAGACAAGTCATGACACTTCTTTACTAAATAGTTTCCAATGACTTCTTGCCTCACTCACAAAAGAATGAGACAACACATAATCTGACCCCAGGGCACTTCCCACAGCTCATTTTCTACCTGTTCTTTTCAATCATTTTACTCTGGCCATAAAGGCCTTCTTGCTCATATACACCAAGCTGAGTCCACGTATGACCCTTTTTCTTACTATCTCCTCTACTTAGAAGGCTCTTCCTTCAGTTGTCCACAAAATCGGCACCTTCACCCAAATCCCACAATGCCATCTAATCACAGAGTTCTCTATCACTCGCTCTCCACTTGCCCTGATTTGTTTTTTGTCTTATCAATTATAACCAATTTTCAAATTGTGTACTTGTTTGTACTTTGATTTTTGTCTCCAAATACCAGATTATCAGTGCCCTGATTACACAACTTTGTTTTGTTTACTGCTGTAATCCTAGTTACTAGACCATGATTGGTACATAGGAGCACTGATGTAGTAATTGTTGGGTGAAAGCATAAAGAAAAAAAAGTACTTCGTAAATAAATATAACACAAAATATAAATCTAAATGAATGTCTTCCCAGTCAAATTAACCACTTTTTAAAAATAGATATTGAATTAACTTATAAGCCACTCAATGAAGTCAATTTCATTATTTTATAGTCACTTTAGAATTTTTTAATGCATTATGATATATATTTTTAGACTGATAATCCATTTTATTCACCAGGTGCATTTCTGGTTAATTTTTAACCCCAAATCTAATTGACCTTCAAAAGAGAAAATACTATTTTGAGTGCCAAGTTAAATGATGCTGTTCTTGTTGCATTGCAATCAATAGTTTCCTCTAGAACTTCTTATATATCAAAAAATATTGTTACTCTTAGAGCTCATTGGCTTGTCAGAAATCCAATATACTTTAGAAGGAAAAATCAAAAAACCATTCTCTCTGTTTCTCTTCTATAATGTGTGACATTGCAGACTGGTTAAAAAAAAGTCTTTACTTTGTTTGTTTCTATATTTTTAATAATTTAAAATTTTTTCAGTTACAATTGATATACAATATTATATTAGTTTCAAATGTACAACATAGTGATTAGGCATTCATATAATTTGCGAAGTGATTACTCTGATAAGTCTAGTACCCATTTGACACCATAAATAATTATTACAATATTATTGTCTATTTCTTAGACTATACTTTAAATCCCCATGACTATTTTGTAACTACCAATTTGCACTTCTTAATCCCTTCTCCGTTTTTACTCACATCCCCAACCCCTTTTTTATCAAAATGTTCTCTGTATCTATGAGTTTGTTTCTGTTGTGTTTGTTTATTTTGCTCTTTTAGATTCCACATGTAAGTGAAATCATATGGCATTTGTCTTTCTCTGTCTGACTTATTCCATTCAGCACAGTATCCTCTATATTCATTCATATTGCTTCAGGTGGCAAGATTTCATTATTTTTTATTGTTGAATAATATTCCATTTTATATATGTACTACCTCTTTATTCATTCATCCACTGATTGATACCCAGGTTGCCTTCATATCTTGGTTTTGGTAAATAATGCTGCATTAATTATATGAACTCACATGTCCCTTTGAAGTAGCATTTAAAGTTTAAAAAGTATAAAAGAAGTATATTATTGATCCAAGGTAGATTTCATTAAGTAAAATTTTATTAATAACATGTTTAAAGATCACTGATAGTATCCAAAAAAATATACAAGCTTCCTGCTAAATTGGTGTGTAACTTTCTTATTTATACAAATTCAACTTGTTTTAGGTTTGGGGGGTACAAACCCAAATGTCAATCTATATCAGGCAAATAATTCTATGTATAACTGGTTATCGATCCAACAAACTTTCATGGAGTACCAGCTATGTGCTCACAGCATTACCAGTTGCTAGAGATACAAAGTTGAGTAATACATACAGACACATTTAGAGGGAGAGAGGATCTGAAAAAAAAGTAAAGGCAGTGCAATATACAAAGTACCACAGAAGTGAAAATGTACAAAATGGAATAGGACTACAAAGTAACAGGAATCTAAGTCTTTCATGGAAAATGAAGAAGAGCATAGACATTTTTAAGAAAGGTGATATTTGAACTTAGTTGTGAGGAATGCTAAAAAGGTTGCCAAAAGGAGAAGAGTTCAGAGGAAGGAAACAGCTATCAGGGCAATGGAAATACTTGGACAGTCTTGCAGTGGATGAAGAATACACTGTTTGGATTAAGAACAGGAGTCAAGCCTATGAGGATAAATGGGATTTTACCCATAATGTAATAGCAGTGATGAGCAATCCAACTTTAGAAAATAGGCTCATGACTGTTTCAGAATTGTTTTTGACAAGTCTCTTTCTAGGAGCAATGTGGAGGATGGAGTATAGCAAGACTGGGGCTGTGTCAGATTTTTAGTAGTTGACTTGTACTTTTAAACAGGAGTGTTATTAAGAAAGCTTCTTAATAACACTCCTGCACAAACTCAGAGTCTGCCTCCTGCATTACCCTAGATTATGAGTTTCTAAAGACACAATGTCTGGTCTTATTCAGTTTTCTTTCCACCGAGCCTAGTAGAGTTTCCAGAACTGTAGCTACTCAATAAATAATGTTTGACTTGAATCAGACTGTTGTGTTGTTTTATTAATGCAGTAATATTCCAGGCTCTGTTGTACAACATACTATAACACAAAGATGGAGACATCCATAAGCCTTTCACTGGTGTCCAGTGGCCCATCTTTGGTAAGAAACATATACTTGCCCTTATGATTCAAGACAACTACATTGAAAAATGCAAGAACGCACTTCTGGCCACTTTGGTCTGCTCTCCCATTTGATCTATTCCCTTAATCTTGTACCTTGTTTCTAGATTCAGTGAGTAGAATAGTGTGAAGCTACCTGATAAGATTTCTCTGAAAAGGCAGCTGGGGCAATCTTTGGGAAAATTTAGTTAAGAAAATAATTGTATGTGTCACATGGTACATTTTCCTTCAGCTTACCTAACAGTCAAGGTAATAAGTACTGCCCACCCATTCTCTGCTAATCTCATTCAACTCTATCTAATTTAGTTCAATTGGGGTGAATTTTTAATTAATTTGGCAAATGAGAAGCACAATTCTCATGAATTGTACACATACTGTAAACCAATATATAGTATGTGCCAATGGCATATTATCTTTTTTTAATCTTTCCAACAAACCTGATCTTCAATACCTGCATACATCCTCCATAGGTACTTTTGAAAGCAATCATAATCATTTTCAAAGTCTTTGAAATTCCTGACTTCAGAGCACAGTGCATATATTCTTTTGAGAACAAAAGAAAAAAAGATATGAAACTAAAATTCTGAAAAGCTAAGTTGGACAAGACCACAAAGGTAATAAGAAGTGGGACCAGGATTTAAACCCCAGCTAATCTGACACTCAATTCCATGGTTCTCAAACTTTACTTTTCCCCCCAGTTTTATTGAGATATAATTGGCATATAACATTGTATTCATTTAAGGTATACTATATAACAATTTGATATATGTATACATTGCAAAATAATTCCCATGAAAAGTTTAGTTAACATTCATTACCTCACATAGTTACAAACTTTTCTCTTGCAACTTTCAAATATATAATGTTGTTAACTATAGTCACCGTGCTTTACATTAGATCCTCAGGACTTACTTATTTTATAACTGGAAGTTTCTACCATTTGGCCACCTTCATGCATTTCCTCCACTCCCACTGCCTGCCTCTGGCAACCACCACTCTGTTCTCTGTTTCTATGGGTTAATTTTTTGGGCACCTTGAAATCTTGTAAAAATGCATATTCTCATCCAATATGCATCTAAGATGTTGCCTGAGATTCCTGGGACCATATTATAAATAATAATACTAAACTACTACACTAGACTGTGAGCATGGAAAATTCAATCTGTGCCAATGATGGCGATTTAAAGTAAATCATTGGTGATTTACTATAAGCTCTGCGAGTATAACACTCAGGTATAACTCGTACATGAAATTTTTCTTTGTCCCGATATTGTTCATTTTATTCTTGGAATTTTCAGATTTTTAAAACAGAATTCAGGTCTTTTTTGCTAAACTTTTAACGAAGTATTTATGGTCCACTTGTTCTTTCGCTCTTCTAGAAAGACAATGCACACCTGGAAGACAAATGAGAGAATGAAAGAAAAGATGGTCAGAGAACCAGCAGAAAGCTACATTCCTAAACCAATGATAACAAGATTTTGAAAAGGACAAGGAAGACAAATTTGCCCCCCAATTTTCTTCTTGCAGTTACCCAAAAACCTAGTCTTTCATCTAGGCCCTTTGTCCATCTAGGCCCTTTTCCTTCTCTTTTCTGGAATTCTCTTTCCCCAAATCACATGGTGAATTCTTTATAATCTTTTAGGTTTCAGCTCAAATTTCATCCCCTCAGAAATGACCATCTTACCTAAAACAGATCCCAGTCTTTATTTTGCCCCCCAAACTATCACATAACGTGCATAAAAATAGAAAATCTCTTTTTCCTTATTTCTCAATTTTAATCACACTCAGTCACTAGTGAAATGTGCTCATGAAACACAGTTCACACATATTTGTTAAATTTGTAAATGAAAGCTGAGCAAGACCAGACCAAGAAATGCCAGCAGATTAGATAATTAGTAAATTGTTAGCATCTTAGATAAGAGTGTTTTCAGTAAAGTGGTAGAAGTGAAAGAATACTTTGAGGGAAATTCAAAGGATTGGCCATGACAGAAAATAATTATGAGTAAAGAACCAGTAAGCAGAGGAGTGCGAGGCTTAATTTTAGAGTCTTAAATATTTGAATATTTCTGTGAAGAAAGAGTAAAGGTCAACAGCATGAGAGAAGCTAAAAATGCAACAGATGAAAGAGTTAAACTATTAAATAAATAATAAAACAACTTTAAATGACAATTTAAATGACAATAATTTAAAAATAATCTAAATGACGTCTCAAACAAATGATGCAAGGAGAACCCCAATCACATAGAGAATGTTAATTTACAAACTGAAAAATCACAAATTGTAACATACAGTCATTTAATGAATTTTAAGCACCTAAATTAGTTATTCAATGAACCTATTATTTTACCAACATATAATTCACATTTTCTTTTTTGTTGTTGTCTTTGTATTTTTTTGTTTGTTTGTTTTAGTTTCAAGTGTTACCCTACCAGAATCAGGATAAGACATTATTTAGAGAGGTTCTGGAAAAAGAGATATTGTGTCCTGTGTCTTTAATGTCTACTTCACTACCAGCCTGATGAGAATGGTGTGAAAACCAAGATGTGTCTGCAGTAAGGAATGTAGCACCTATGCTTATGACTGTCCCTTTAGATGAGCTTTTGAAAGCCACCGCAACCTTTTGAATCACTTGACTTCAAAGTACAGTGAATAAATTCTTTTGTGAAAAAGAGAAAAGTGCAGTTTCACACTAATTGAAAAGAGTAAAAAAAAAAAAAAAAAGAATATTTCAAAACTACATTCCAGGGGTGGCTCCATCGTGTAGTTGATAGCAAATTTGCTTTAGACACAGAAGGTCCTGGGTTTGTGCCCCAGGAGGAGCCATGCACCAGACCTCGGGTGTGCCAGCATTCGCCCACCCCCCCACACTCCTCACCAGGCCCCCCTGAGTGCGCTGAGTGCTCCAGGCCCCGGGTGTGCAGGCGAGTGCATGGGTGCTCCAGGCCCCAGGTGTGCAGGCGAGTGCACCTTCAGATATCTAGTTCTTAAAAAAAGGGAGAGGGAAACATCCATAGGTCAGAGGTGGAAGTGGGGGGGGCATTAAAGAGGGGGAAAATAAATAAATAAACACATACATACATACATACATACATACATACATACATACATACATAAAATATTTAAAAAATAATTTTTAAAAAGTACTTTCCAGTCTGTAATTTAAGTGTTAGCCATTTTACGTTTTTTCTTTATTATATCATTCATTGTTTATGATGTTCACACCATTGCCAAAAGTTTTAAAGTGGCTTCTGGATTAAAATAGTTTGAATAATTTTAAAAATAAAGCACAACAGATTCCAACTTAAGATAACAAATCATTTTTTAAAAATTTATTGTAGTTTTGAATTACTCATTTATAATTAAATGTGTTATATTTCTCCCTTCACATGGTAGAAACCTTGGAATAAAATATTTTACTCTCCAACTATACACTAGAGTCTTAGAAGCAGAATATTTTGCAATATATTTACTTTATTATAAAACTTTTTAAAAATCAAAACTGAGAAATATATAATTATGATGGATTCAATCATCAAGAGACCAAATTAGTATTAATTGCAGTTAACTTTATGGAATGAAGTTCCAAGTACTGTTCTAAGTGACTTACAAGTATTGACTTGTTTAATCTTTATAACAATCGTAAGCTGTATCGTTTTTACCCCCATTTTAATAGATGAGAAAACTGAAATATAAAGCAAGTAAATAACTTCAACTTTACATGTCTAAGAAGTAAAAAAAGTCAAAATTTAAACCAAGGTGTTCTGGCTTCAGAGCCCACACACCTAACATATATGGAGGAATTTTTCAATACACATGGAGCCAACACTTTATAAACAAACACAAGCTTTTAATTCTCCCCACAGCTCTATGAGCTATGTGGTATTATCTATTTTACAACTAAAGAAATTGGGACTTAGAGTCAGGCTCCTTACAATCTGCAGTGACAATTTACTTAATCTCTCTAAGGCTCAATTTTCTCATTTGTAAAATGAGATAACATTAAGTATCTCACAGAGTTTGTGGGGATAATTAAAATAAAATATACATATAAAGTGCTTGGCGAGTAATAGATTCTGCATAAATGATCTTTTATTGAAGATGTTACCTAAATCTGTTCCCCCGGGTATATCTTTCTCAAGGACCTAGAAGCCATTCCTTTAAATTGTAACCATCAAGAAAGACAAGGACCCTACCTCCCTGTCTCTATGAAGGGTAAGAGCCTAACTTCCATAAGTATCAATTAGCAAACACAAATGTCTTAATTACATTGAGCAACCTCACCAATAAGGTTCACTAGTACTTTTCCACTAACTCACCCCAGGGTTTAAAAATTCTTCTACCTTTTGTTTCAAGGGAGTTAAGGATTAACTAATAAAAACTTCTCAATCTGTCTTGAAATTAAGTCTTCCTTGCATGTTTAAAAATCAATCAATCAAAGTTTTTTTCCATAGTGAAATAACAATTTATATAGAAAACACTGAATCTAAACCTAGTTTATCAATATAAATTTGTGCAAGAGAAATGTTATAGAAATGGGATTATAGAATGTGTGTGTGTGTGTGTGTGTGTGTGTGTGTGTGTATTTGTGTAGTGGATTTTAATTAAATTACTGCCCTATTCCACAAGCCCTATTGCACAATTCTTCATTAGAGAGTTGGAATCTTGATCACTTGACAATAATAAAACAAGATTATGCAAAATGTGATATCTGAGTGCCATTTTTATAAGCAAAAAAAGGTCAGCAGCTTCTTTTTATCATCTCAATTCCATGTAAAATGCATTATTTTAGACACAATGTTCAAGAATGAGATAGAAGAGATGATTATTTTGAAAATGACAGCATTAAACTACACTGTTTCTCTTTAAATTTTCACCAGTCTCATTAACAATAAGATGGTTTGTGTTGACTACAGCACTCTCATCTCAATCTCATTAATAAACTACTTTTATTTCTCGCAAAATTTATGTCAAGTTGATTAAACCAGGACATAGTTCAACAGTGTGGAATAGAATTGACGTTATTTTGTCAGATAATTCTTGCCTGGAATCAGAAAATAGCCTGAGCCATGTATTCCAAATGTGAAGTGTATTTCTTTAGCGAGCCTAAGAACCACACAATAATATACATACTCTTTTCAGCAAGTTTGCATTTTTGTTGTTGTTGTTGACTAAACTGTTTTTGGAATGAGTAGTTGTTTCTGCCAGTCTTTGCATTTTGCCTTTGCCATATGCCATTTCTGTTATTAAAAATGAGTGAAAATACATTAAGCTATTATTTGGGGTTATTTTACAACTTCTCATTCTAGAACTGTTGTATTCAACTTCAAATTTTCCTTTTGTTTGCTTAATTTTTAATAATATACTGAGAGTTCTATGTTCTTATGACAAAAACTATTATAATGAGTCATCAGGTGGATGTTATTCAAACCAGTACATCAATGTACAAAAGTTACCAAATAGAAGTATATTCTTAAGCACTTAATAAGATATTTTATTGAAGACCTTCTCAATGAAGGCATTTCTAAGAGTCGCTACAGGATTCAATGAATATGTTTTCAAGAGAGACTTGGTGTCAGTGAGAACTTGAGTCATGATTCTTCAAGATGTGGAACAATTGGCACCTCAAAGATATAAAGCTCCTTAAATAACCACTGCCATAGGCTAAGAAGAACTGGTTTGGGAACAGGGCAGAGGCATAACTAGGCTTTAGGAGATCAAAAGTTGTATAATTTCATATATAATTGCAAGACTTCTTCTAGGCTCTTATAAAAGGTTCAGTAAAAATGAGAGGCCTGGAAATTGAAGTTTCATTAGTTTCACAGTGAATCCACCTCTTGACATTAGGTGGGTAGAGGTGAGTTAGGTGGGTGGTGATTGTGCCCTACCTACATAAATTAATATTCCAAATTATGATTTCTAGTTTTTAAATAGTCCCACTATCTCAATTTTAAATTAAAATTTTAATTTAAAAATTAAAACTATTTAAATGTTAGTAAGGATTAAAATTTTGATAGAACTCTATATCCACAAGTACTTAAGCCTCTAATGTAGTCAGTCAGTCAGCTGCTTGTTTGTTTTTATGCCAAAATGTTAAAAGTAAGCACTAACTAGGTTCAGGGCACAGTCTTGGAGACCTTATTGAATTATTTCATTTAATTCTCTCAGTAACAGGGGAAGAACGTGATTTTTAAAACTTTTATTGTTGAGAAATTAAAACAAACAGTTTAGGTAATTTGCCAAATGTCATCAGTAATTCAATAGCAAACCCCATCTGTCTAATGTCAAAGGCTATGGTCATTTCTTCTCTGGCCTCAAATATAATACAGCTTCTTTGGTACAGTGTAAATAAGAAAAGTAAAAGCAGACCATGATAGACATTTTTAGTTATGTAGAAAACTCAAAGATATATAATAGTAGTGAATATTTTAAGAACAAAATTAATGGCATTAACTGCTATTTATTTACCAAATAATGTATCCTAAGAGCCCCCTATCCCCCACATGAACATAACCTTGGAAAGCAAGCGATATGGATTTATATACATGAGATTAACTTGAAGATATACTCCTGACAGGTAATTCTTGAGCAGAGAGTAGATTATTTGCTAGATTGAACAACTCACAATGAAATAGAAGTGAATTCTCACAGGCCAGGGTGTATGGTCAGGTTTTCTAATAATTTGTTTTCAAGTACTTTCAAAAGTGTTCACAGTTCTTGGGCCTGGGTCTTCACCAGGTTCATACTCTGGTCATACAATGCCCAGCAGGGGAAGTACCAGGAGATCCATCTCTGGTTAAATCTAGCCTAGAATCTTGGATGCTACTTCAGGGGCAGACCAGGTAAAGCACTGAGGGCTCCATGTATACACAAACAAGGAAGCAAGATAGGTACAAAAATAACAGTCAAAAAAATCTCTTTCCCAGAATAGGCTCAAACTCTCCCATAAAACTTCCTGAAGTAATGTTTTACCAGAGAACTGAGGTGTCCTGGGGAGAAAATGTGTGAATAAGAACTAGAACAAGATTCAGACATGTTGTTAGAGTTCTAGGAAAATGCATACCCAAATAAGCTACAATGTGAGTATTAGTATTAAAAAAAAGACAAAACAAACAACAACAACAAAAACACTTTTGTCAGCATAGTGTTTTAAAAATAAAAATTTAGGTACCTTCCTTCTATCAAATTACAGTGTAGCCAGAATAAATATGGTCTCAATTTATTTCTGTACTTTGTATAAGCATTTTACACTAAGTTCACTGCAGAACATTTGCTTCCTTGTCTTCACACCCACTAGCATGGTGAGCTTCTTGAGGGTAGTGTTCACGATTCCTTCTTACTTATAGTCCTTGTGTGCTTCACACAGAAACTCAGTGTGTACTTGTTGAGTTACAGTGTAGACATTGAATCACAGTGAGATTTAAGTAAGTTGTGTGGAGGAGCAAATCAGAAACAGAATTAGAACAAGGTCCATGACTTCTTGATCAGGGCTATTTTAATAACCTACCATAATAGCTAGGTGTCCTCTGGAGGTGGCGAGACATCACTGAGAATGGCTAGAGTTCTCTGAGGCATCCAGCATTATTGAATGTGAAAAAGTTGTGTGTTATATTCTGCATGGTTTTATTTTGCAGCAAAGCCCAGAATTTCCTGCATGTATGTTTAATATTTAGTTGGTTCTGTGTCATTTGAGTAAATTTGTTTATTGGATTTTATCTTTTCTGGATTATCTTTTTATTAAATAGGCTTTCCAGGCTCCAATCTCTTCCACTTTTCCCCCAACTCATTAATGACAATGTGACACAATAACTAAGCCCCACCTGCTAGCCCTAATGGAATGGCTCATTAGAACCCTTGATTTACTTTAACGTTCACAGCTAAATCTGATGAAGATAAATAGTACTAAATTGTCTATTTCTCCAGGTGAATCAATAGTGCTGCTGTTTTATTATAGGCTCTATCATAGTGCTTTCTAAGTCATATTACAAAATGTCTGAATATAAAAACTATTATTCCCCCATGAGAAAATGGTCTTCTTGAAGTGAGAGACCACATCCTGTTTACCTTATTATTTCTAAGCCCTATCCTAGTGCCTAGCCTGGAAAATATATTCAACGCATGTTTATTTAGAAAAATTAATAATATATTACTATTTTGCTCATTTATACTATACCATTTAATATGTAAGCCTCTTGCAATCTTTTGAATAATTTTATTCATAAAAGTACCTGTAATATTTTTCTATTCTGAGTATGTCACTCCGTATGCCAGTCTGTACCACCAAGCCTGAATTCTGTAAATCATACCCTTCTCGATATAAAATGCCACCCTAAATACTCCTTAATCACAGTTGGAAGTACACCCCAACTTCCTCTATTTTCCCCTTTTTAGGCCCCCAACTAGATGAATCTGAATACTATGATAGGGCACTGGAGAGAGGTTGTCCTGAGGTTATAAATGTTGCCAGGTATCAGAGTCTGCAAGAGCTTCTTGTCTAGCAGAGTGAATTCCCATGACATACATTATAGATCCACAAGAGTTTTTAAAAATTTTATACTAGGAGTAATAATGCCAGCTTGGACTGAAAGGGACAGATGTATAGGACAAAATGAAAGAAGGCTCGTAGCTTCCTAAACTCTAAGGCAAGGAACAGGCTAATACTCAGCTGCAACCACATACTGCCTTTCATGATAAGTAAAAGATGATTCTGGGTGCAGGAACTTGGGTCCAAACTGTGGAACCTGAGACCACAAATGATTATTCCCAAGGTTTAAAGCTTAATTGAGTTTATTTTGATTGTATTTCTTAATTTCTTTGTTGAATGGAAGCACTTAACTTATAATGGTTTTTCTGTGCATGTCCCACCATTATTTTTGGGGAGCAATAACTTCATTTCTAGTTTCCCAGGTCCACAGATGGAGAGGAATTTTTTTACCAAAGATAAATTATGCCCAGAACCTTACCCATAAAAATTTTAGATGATTTAGCTAATTAAATGGTGGACTTTTATGCTGGCGAGATTTTAGATTTGAGTTTATGCTGACATGTGTTGAGCCTTTTAGAGATCTTGAAATGGGTAAAGTATTTGCATCTGGGATGAATATGAATCTTTTGAACCAGAGAGAAGATTATGGTAGGCTGAATAATGCCTTCCCCCACCAAAAGATGACTATGTTCTAATTTCCAGAAGCTGGAAATATGTTACTTTATATGGCAAAAGGAATTTGTAGATGTGATTAAGGATCTAGAAATGAATATATAGTCTAGATTTTTTATTGGACCCTATGTATTCATAAAGGTCCTTATAAGAGGAAGGTAGGAAGATCAGAGTCAAAGAGCATGGAAAAGTGTCAACCAGGCATTATAGGCTTTAAAAATAGAACATGGTCATTAGCCAAGGTGAGTGGCCTGTAGAATCTGTAAAAGACAAAGAAATAGAATCTCCTCTGGAATCTTGAAAAGAAGCACAGACTTGACAATACCTTGATTTTAGTCTCATAAGACCAAATTTCAGACTTTTGACCTCCAAAACTATAATAAATTTGTATTGATTTAAGTTACCAGGGTTTTTTTGTATGTGTGTGTATTTTATTACAGAAGCAATAGAAAGAACCCTAGAACCTCATTTTTCAGATTTCTCATTCTGAAGGGAATGAAAATGGCAGGAAGAGAATAAGACACTCATAATTAAAAAGTAATACATTTGTTGCACATTCTGCTTAATGAAACATGGTGACGTCAATAGCCATGAGGAATGTGGGGCACTATCTGAAGCACAGTAGTGAAGACTACAAGCTTTGGAGTTGGTGCTGGATGTGAATTCCCACTTGGCCATTATCTTGGAAAAGCAAATTAATTTTTTTTCTATCATCTAAGTTTGCTGATTTTGAAAACAGAGATTTGTATCCCTTCCTTATAAAATCAATGTATAGACTGAGAAAACTCTGCAAATAATTGAATGTGAGGCTGGCTCATGAAAAGCACAATTTGAATCATCTGTTTTTGTTTATTCATTCAGGAAGTTTACTGAGTAATTAATATGTGGTAGGCACTTTTTCACATGTTGAGGATAAAGCAGTGTTGAAAAGGGATAAGGTCTTTGTGGACCTTATATTTTATTTGAGGGGTTATGTTTTAAACAAGATAAAAAATGTAAAATATTTTACATATTAAATATTTTACATAGGAATAAATGTTTAGGAGAAGCATAGAAGAAGGGAACATTGATGGTAGCTGGACACATGTTTATTTGCAAATGGCAATAATTCAGTACTGAAGGAAAAGCAGATGATGCAGGAAAAAGAAGAGAGTAGTGTTCTTGTTTCAGGTGAGGGGAAATGATATCCACTGCATAGGGGCAGGGACCGATCTTAGAAAGTGACATATATAGCTCATCTGCAGTTAGAAGAAGGGATAAGGTCATGAACAAAAGCAGATGGGTGGATGTATATGGTGCGAGTTCTCTTCTGATGTCTTCTATTTTCTAGGCCAATAGGTAGGTAGGTAGGTCATCAGCTGAGAGTAAGAATTGGAGAGGAAAGTTTGATGTTGGGAGAATAAGCCAGGAGTAAGAGCCATCCATAAAAAAAAGAGAAGGTGCTTAGACTAAACAAAGGAAGGAGTATTGGTCAGGTACCATAATTCAGCCCATTTTGTGATCATGAATTTAAAGTGAGATTTATCAACTTGGTTATTGTTTTTGTCTGTCCATTTTGAACTATACAGATGGAGGCATGGAATTTGCAGTTAAATAGATTTGATAAAGGTTATAATCTAGCCAAAGTACTTCAACAAAGAAAGAGATTGGTAAGAAAGTTGAAGATATATGTAAAGGAATGATTGTAATGATTGAGAGGGGGATATATGTAACGGAATATATATGTAAAGGAAGATATATGTAAAGGAATGATTGTAATGATTGAGAGGAGGGAATTGAGGCCATGTGAAGGGAAAGACTTAAAGTAAAGGTGACAGGATCAAAGGATTGTTGGTCCTGTAGGGGTCAGAGGATTGTTGGAAATGAAATACTAGAAGGAGCAAATTGAAGCACAGGAGAAGGCACCTGGAGAGTACCATATTTGCATTTGAAATACAATTGTTTCTCATGACAAAGTCAAGAGTATGACTCACATCTGAGCTAGGGCAGATAAGAAGGTCATTGGAGAAAATGGCAAGGTGCTGAGAGCACAGAACATTGGATGGATCATCTACATGGATATTTAAAAAAATGAAATATGGAGTCTTAGAAATGGCTTATCGAAAAAGGCATAGTTTTTGTTATATATTTTTGTTTTTAGTAAAGTCATTTAATATCCTATAGCAAAGTGACTTGTCTTTGACAAACTCTGTTTACAATTACTATACTCAAAAAACAAAAGAGAGTTTTATATATTTATATTTTGTATTGTGCAAATGACCACTGGATAAACACTATTAATAATAGAAGTGTCACCCTGAACTCAAGCTCTTTCTAGATAACAGAGCTTTACTCAATGCAAGGAAATGAATAGTTGTTAATGAATATGTGTTATCATGTTAAAGATATATATGACACACCTAAAGTCACAACTTTAGCTAATTTTATCTAATGTTAATCATATCTTTAGAAAGTGACTTCTAGGACATCAATTTATCATCAATCGTTTGCATAATATAATGTATGTACTTAATTTCTTCCCATTACTTTCAATTCAAGCAAGCAGATTGGTTAATAATGTATTAGCCAGCTAGTGTAGCCATTAAGCAATTCTACAGTTTAAAATATCACAATAATTATATGTCTACATTTTAACAGATTACTGATATTTAATTGGCGAAATTTTTCTTACCTTGAATAAATTTGGCATCTACTCATTCTTCTTAAAATGTCTAAATGCATTTGCTCTAAACCATACAATATCTTTTAAAAATATTAAATCTTGTAAAAATGATAACTGAAATTATGAAAAGATAAAAAAATTATCAACAAATAAAGGAGATAATTACATATAGCATATTATCTTGTATTTTTGAGTGGAATTTACCAAACAACCAATACAAAAATTTTGAATAAAGTGTTGAAGTTCAAGGAAAAATTTCATCTGCAAAAAATAAAAAAATTAAAGCAAATTTTACTTTTGGACACTCACTACTATGGCATAGCTAAAGTTTATAATATCCTTACCTAGCTTTACTCTTGCTGCTTTTTAATCTAGAGACAGCAAAAGAACAAAACATCATTTATTCATGCCCTCACTCCACCAGAAACGCTCTGTCTCTTGTCTCTTCACCCTCAACACCCTGGTCAAACTAGCCTTCATTCATTTAATAAGTATTTGTTGGGTTTTACAAGTACATAAACTCTTTTAGTAGTCAACTTGTTCCTGTGGGAAAAGGGGACAATAGGAATACATCCTGAGAACAGAACTAATGAAAAAGCACAGAATTGGCATGACTATCTCAAAGAGGTCATTTTCTTTGTATTGGGCAAGCACATAAACATATCCAGGAGTGGCCTACGCAGCCTTCTTAACCAGTGTGAATAACAATTCTTTCTTAGTAATGGAAAAACTCTTAGAAATCTCCCAGGAGCTCTCTGTACTTTATCAACACTAGTTATTTTAACTGACCATCCCTTTACAAAAAGAAAAGCAAACACTAGCTGCCTGGTTGGGCATCAGCCTATGTGAATAGAAGCCCATAGTATTCATCAACACTCAGTATTAAAGCTCCAGAAGTCTGTTATAGCACTCATTCTCTCTCTGAAAGGACACAGGGCCATGTTCTATGAAGCAGGCGTGCAAAGCTAAAGAGAGAAAAAAATGAGGTCTCTGCTGCCTTCACTTCTCATGTGGATACCCTCTAAGCAGGCTTCCTGAAGAAAAATGCTTATCTCTTAGGCTTTTAAATATGTCATTTATCTTCATTCTTTGGCAGACTACATAATTTAAGAAAACAAACAATCCCAAGCACTTGTAACTAAGAAGAAATTATTTTCTCTGCCTCCACACCATATGGTCAATGACTATCTCCTGCCCTCTCATCACAGGAAGTGATTTGTGTGCATCTACTTTGTAAAGAGTTGTTCGACACATAAAAGCATTGTGATGTTTCACATTCACTGGTCAAATCCCACTAACTGCCTGTACCTAAATCTGAGCAGGAAGAACCATCATTTTTATTATTTCTGTCAGTAACTGAGTTTCTCCTCCCAGCCAAAATCACTTCTTTTCTGAATACTCAGACACATTATACAAACAATAATGGGGTAGGAGCAAAAGAATGAGTACAAATTTTTAAAGCAAGTAAAAAAAAGGAAGACATAAAGAAGTGGGAATATCTGTTTCTGCTGTTATGACAATCACTCCTTCCTGTCAGTAACCATTTTAACACAGAGGTGCCCTGGTTGCTGGTGGCAACTCTCATTGGTGACACACTGATGGCATACAGCATATTTTTCCTCCATGGTCCCATGGGCACAACACCAGATTGCCATGCATATTGATTTTTCTCTCATCTCATCGAGACATCACAGCTGCCCCCTCAGAGCGTAGGTGCAGGCGAAACTTCACTCTTGAGACAGACAAGTATATGCTCACAGAACTGCTCTTGGAACAACCCCCATCCTACTCTGACACTTTTCAATTTACTCCTCTGGGGTTGAGAAAATTAAAGCTAGGAGCTCAGAGGAACTTAGACAATTCTGAAGAATAAAAAATAAAACAGCTGTGTTAAAACCAGCTCAATAATTTCTTTTCACTTTGCTCTTTCCTTTTCTGAAACTGGATGTTCAAGATACCGAGATAGAGAAAACTGAATCTGGCCTTGAAGTTTAAGAGAGGCAGATGCATCAGCATGTAAGTGGTAAATCACTGCGGTCATCATTATGAGATGATTAAATTATCTGAACTGGGTGCTTACATAATTAGCATTCTAACACGTTGGGCCTGGGATTTGTGCTTACATGTTTGGCACGCATGTGGTCTGGTGTCTCGGCAAACAACTGGCTGCACATTGTGATTTCTCATAATTAGAAGCACAGACAGGAAATATGGTGACAAACAGCAATGACTACACAAATGTTTTAATGTTTCCAGGGTTACTAAATTACAGTAATGCTTGAACCTTAGACCACAGGTCAAATTATTATTATTATTGTTTGGGTAATTTTACTGTGATTAGAGGGGATCATGAGAGTTCATTTTTCTTCTTTGTCTCCTCCCATGAGAAGTCCCCAAGCATACACATCAAAAAATCTTCTCATCTAATCAAACAGCATTCCCTTGGTCCACTTTGGGCTTTAGTCTGCTGATAAATCAATGGCCACACACAAAAGTGAAGTAAATGAGAACCTAGTAAATTTCAGGGAACAGCTTCCCGGAATTTCTTTCACTCACCATTTCACCCTCATACAGATATAGATGTGTATACGCAGATAGGCACACAAAAGCAATCTCATCAGGGCACTGATGTATGAAATCCCTGTAGTAATAGACTCTACTTTTAAATCAAGGTTTAACTTCCAAATATTCCTGATGGAGTTAATGCAAATCTGCACTGATACCAGGTTTTTTCATGAGAATTGTTTTTATAGAAAGAAGGTATAAGGAATGTGATGGGATGGAGAGAAAACATGTCAGAAAAGGTAAAAGTCTATTTTTCAGTTTTGTAGGATATATCCAGCTCAGAGGAACTATGATTAAGTCACATGTCAAGATTCGGTTTATGTCACTTTCATCAAACATGTTGGCTTGTAAGAATTATGAAATATCTTTGATGTCGAAGTATTCAATTTTTTCTTGACTTTAGTTCCTTTAAATTAATTTTTTCCAAAGACAACACTTTAACATATTTTGATTTCAAGTTGTAAAATCAATCTAGTTTGAAGTTTATGTGAATGTATGTTTTGAAATAGCTTCTGAAATTCTATAAAATACCTCATAGTGGTGGTTCTGAAGGTGATGCTCTGGTATCACAACCTCTTGAAGTTCTAATTCTGGTAACCATATAGAACAGAGGCTAGCATTTTGCTTTGTTCATTGTTCCCCATCTCTTCTTTCCTCTTTGAGCTGCTGAATTAATAAAACAAAAGGAAAGTAATGAAAGAGAAGAAAATACTTTCTATGTAGTGCTAAACCAGACTCTAAATTCTTCTTAAGGGAATTTTGCTAAATATAAGATATTTGGGAGAGATAAGTGATTTTACCGATTTTGTTAAGAGGTATCTTTACTATTCTCTAACTTTTTGCTCAACTTATCTGTGAATACTAAAAAGACTATATTCCCAGAATTAGCTAAGACCTTAACTACAAGAGAACCATAGTGATATTCTTAGTAAAACACTACACATTAGGATCACAGGATAAAACAAAATAAAAATACAAAAAAAAAAAAAACACTGAATGTGTTAAAATCATGAATTAAAGCTGTAGGATTGCTCTTTGCCAGAATGGGGCTTGTTCATCTTTTTTATTCAGACACTCCATTGGAAAAACATAATTAAGAAAGAAGAATTATTTAATCTGGCAGGGGAAGAGAGCTAAGGTGAAAATGCTTGGTGCTAGGGTTTTGCTCTTAGCTGTTTTAAAATTCATGGAGGCTCTAAGTCCTGTCACAGTCTATAAATAATTCCAGTAAAGAATGCCAAGATTAGAAAGGGATTTCTCTACATGGGAGCTGGATGACATTTGATCTCCTTAAATACACAATGATCTCACACCTTTTTCAAAGCTGTACCTAATCCTGCTCAAGTTTTCACTTCAAGACATTAGCCAACAAAATATCTAAAATGCATTTATATCATCCTTATTTTAAAACATAATGTATATAATCATTACAAAAATAAATATAATAGCTCATTGTTTTACATCTTACTATATATAAGAAATGTTCATTCTATTATTTCACTTAACCTTCACAATACTAAAAATCTAGGTTTTATTATTTTTCTCATTTTACCAAGGAACCTGAAAGATAGTGGTAACTTATCTTAAGTCATAGAGCTAGCAAAGACCAGTCAAATATATGATCCACACAGTCTAACTCACAATGAAACACACAGTCAACATATAAACATAGGGCCAAATAGTTACATTTATAGTACATTTAGAAAATAGATTTTTATCTAATTGAATTACTATTATTATTATTATTATTATTATTATTATTTAGATTACAACAGAAAGGAAGTTTTCTGAATTTAAAATCCTATTCAGAAGTCTGAAAGGCATTAAGCCTCCATGACAATGCCTTCTGTGATTTTCCATTATCTCAGCAATCTATGTTACTTTGAAATGAACTTAAACCTAACTCCTCCTTGATAAGAAAGAAAGGAAAAAGGTTATTATAAAGAGATGCTTAGAATTCACTAGTATATACCAATGACTTGGGCAAGACATGCCAAAACTTGTAGCATCATGGCACAACTTACACAAACTTCATATAAGGTTAGCTCATTTATCTACCGTCAATCCATAAAATTGATGTTAATGTGACATTACATTTAACTTGAGCTTTTCTCTGTTTCTCTTTTCTTTAAAATTCCATCTTTACTCAGTAGTATGATTTTGTTTACTTAGTAGTATGTGAACTAATTAGACGATAGAAATAGGAAGCTATGTTGTAGTGTTCCCCCAACTGGTTCTTGTTATTTACTTTTGCCACAATGTTCTGCAATTTTTTACATTGTCTTTGCTTATTTTAAAAAATAAATTTTAATTTTTTTTAGTTACAGTTGGCATACAAATATCATATGAGTTTCTGATATATCACATGGTGATTTATACAACATATATATAACTTAATGAAGTGATCACCCAGATAAATCTAGTACCCATTTGACACCAAACATAGTTCTTACAGTATTGTTTACTATATTCCATATGCTGTACTTTACATCCCCATGACTATTTTGTAATTGTCAATTTATACTTCTTAATCCCTTTCCCTTTTTCACCCATCTCCCAACTCCCACCATATCTGGAAACCATAAAAATGTTTTCTATATCTATGAGTGTGTTTCTGTTTTGTTTGTTTCTTTTGTTCTTTGGGTTCCACATGTAAATAAAATTATATGGCATTTGTCTTTCTCTGCCTGACTTATTCCATTCAGCATAATATTCTCTAGGTTTATCTATGTTGCTGCAGGTGGCAAGATTTTATTTTTTTAATAGCTGAGTAATATTCCATTGTATATATGTATCACCTCTTCCTTAACTAATCATCCACTGATGAACAACCAGGTTGTCTCCATATCTTGGCAGTAAATACATGGATTCACATGTCCCTTTGAAGTAGTGTTTTGGTTTTTTAGATAAATACCCAGAAGTAGGATTATGGGTCTTTCTTTATCTCTTGTTAGAGCCTTCCTTTTAAAGTCTATTTTGTCTGGTATAAGTATTGCTACCCCAGCTTTTTGTTTGTTTATTCTTTTCTTTTTCATGAAATATTTATCCCTATACTTTTAGTCTGTGTGTGTCTTTTGATCTGAAGTGAGTCTCTTGTAGGCAGCATATGTAAGAGTCTTGTTTTCTTATTCATTCAGCCACCCTATACTTTATTTGGAGGAATTAATCCATTTAAATTGTTGCTAGATGTGTAGTTATTGACATTTTATTATTCATATTTTTATCTTTTTTTTCTTCTTCTTCTTAAAGAAGTTCCTCTAACATTTCATGTAATACTGGTTTAGCAATGATGAATTATTTTAGATTTTTCTTGTCTGGAAAGCTCTTTATCTGTCCTTCAATTCTAAATGATAGCTTTGCTGGTTAGAGTAATCTTGATTGTAGATCCTTGCTTTCCATCTCTTTGAATATTTCCTGCCAATTCCTTCTGGCCTGCAAAGATTCTGTTGAGAAATCTGCTGACAGTCTTATGGGAGCTCCCTTGTAGGTAACTAGATGCTTTTCGCTTGCTGCTTAAGATTCTCTCTCTGTCTTTAACTTTTGTCATTTTAGTTGTGTGTCTTGGTGTGAGTCTCTGTAGGTTGGGGATTCTGTGCTTCTTGGACTTGTATATCTATTCCCTTCATCACATTAGGAAAGTTTTATGCCATTATTTCTTCAAATAGGTTTTCAATTCTTTGCTCTCTCTCTCTTCTCTTTCTGGTACCTGTATGATGTAAATGTTGCTGTTCTTGATGTTGTTCCAGAGGTCCCTTAAACTATCCTCATTTTTTTAAGATTCTTTTTCTCGTTGCAGTTATAATTGGGTGTTTTCTGCTACCTTATCTTCCAAATTGCTCATTCTCTCCTCTGTTTTATCTAATCTATCATTGACTCTCTCTAATGTCTCTCCATTTTAGTTATTGCATTCTTCATTTCTGGCTTTTTTTTTTACATATTCTATCTCCATTTTTAAGTTTTCTATCTCTCTGTTGAAGTTCTCACTTACTTCATCTACTCTTCCTCTAACTTAATTGAACATCCTTATAACTAGAGTTTTAAAATTTGCATCTGCTAGATTGCTTGTCTGCATTTTGTTTAGTTTTTTTTTCTGGAACTTTGTTCTTTCATTTAGGACATGTTTCTTTGTCTCCCTATTTTGTCTGCTTCCTTTGTATTTGTTTCTATTTATTATGTAGGGCTGCTATGTCTCTTGGTCTTAGTAGAGTAGCCTCATGTAGTAGATGTCCTGTGGAGCTCAGCAGCCTAGTTTTCCCTAGTCACCTGGGCTGGATGCTCTAGGTGTGTTTCTTGTATAGCCTGTTTGTGTCCTCCTGTTGTAGTTGAGCTTTGGTTACTGTTTTTACATCAACTGGAAGGAACTGACCTTCGGGATGATTGGTTGTGATAACTGGCTAGTGAGGGACTGACCCTATAAGGCAGGATTCAATTTAGCAGGGCTCTGGTTCCTTCCCAGTCTAATCTTTGAGTGTGTCATCTTTGGATGAAGTTCTGGATGGTGCTCAAGCTTGGTCTGAAGCTGGCCATTCAGTGTGTTAACCCCGGGGCCTCCTGGGAAGGGCTCCAGCCACAGCATGTGCCCTGCCTAGGTCCACCTGGCAAAAATCGACAAGCAATCCAAAGATGGTCACTACCCCCATTAGGCATTGAGGTGCCCAAGAGACCAATCCATAAACCAAGGCAGGCTGCTGCTAGTGCCAGGCTTGGAGCTACTCAGCAAGGCATGCTGACCATATGCTGCTTATTTAAGTATTGCAAAACTTTAAAATATTTTAGGAAAGTTCACGGTATGAGTCAAGACAGGCCACTGGAAGTGTCTTGGGTGGGCCTGCATGTTGAGTGGGGCAGAGTCTCAAGGAATCACCAGGGCAGGGTAACCATGTTAACCAGGTTGATGGAGACTCAAATATGGCCCCTGTCTGCAAAGAAACAGTAGCTTCTGCCAGCACTTTTGTCTCAGAGTAAGCTGCTCCTCCAGCCCTCACTCTGAAGCCAGACAATTCAGTTTCTCCCTGCTTGGTCCTGGCACCTTTCAAACTGCTCCTGCAGTGCTGGAGCTCAGAGTAAGTGAGTCCATCACAGGGTAAGTTCACTCATGGGCTCCTTAAAAAAACGTCTGTAACTCTAGTCACCTTCTGTCTCATTGAGCCACAATCTCCACTGTTTTTTATAGCCAGAAGTGTGGAGACACCTTGCTGGTACTGGAACACTGAGTTGGGTTGCCCAGTGTGGAACTGGAGCTCCTCACTCTTCCAAGGAAATCTCCGCAGCCGAGACATTCCTCCTGATTTTTAACTACACCACATCCCTACCTCTCCTACCAATCTCAAGGTAGCTTCCTATGTATGTCCCCAGTTGTATGGCTTCTGTTCAGCTACAGTCAAGTGACTCCAAGGGAAGCTGTTCTGCAGCTTAGTTGTAATTTTGATGTAGGTATAAGAGAAAACAAGCACAACGTTTACCTACTCTGTCATTTTGACTGGAACCTTAATGTCCTGGATTTTATACCAGTAAAAAAAAAAGCAGATAAATTAGAATTGACTTTTCTATGAAAATGGTTTTCAGAAATGTATTATACAATTGGATGTATCTTCCACAGTTCTCATAATTATTTCCTTTCAGACTCTATATACAACTGACTAGCAGTCAACTTGGATATGAAATCTGGATATTATGGAATTGAAAGTATTAGGCTTATATTTTGATCTAGTGATTTTGAATATGCAGCATTTTTACAGATCTTTATGAAAGCATTCACAGCAGCCTATTATATGCACTGCTGTGGATAGATGATAAAAAGACGATGATGATGATGATGATGATGATGATGATAATAGATATAATAGGTATGATAGATGATTGATAGATGAGAGAAAGATAGATAGATAGATAGATAGATAGATAGATAAACAGATAATACTGATATAAAGAAGTGCCTCCTCTTCACCCACATGGTCAGTTATTTATTTATGTTTATGTAGGTTTCCATTTTATGTAATGCCTCTGCAAAATATGGAACTCCAACTCATTTTAGCCCCAAATGTACTCTGATAAATTGTAATTATATATTTACTCTAGACAGGTCATCCAGTCATAGAAAATAGAGTTCACTTTAAATGTAGTTTTTAGATACTTTTCTGGTTATGACTTCTTTAATAACCTTGAGTGAATTACTTAACCCTTAATCTGTTAAATCTATGGATTTACTTAGAATAATGGAATAATGAGTATAAAAATGGATTGTTCTGATATGTATGCTAATATTCATAGAGCATTATTTATAATAGTCAAAAGGAGGAAACAACCCAAATGTTCATCAACAGTCTACAGACATTCTACCCTAAATAAGCACAATCCTTTTTGATCTCAGAAGCTCAGCAGCGAAAGGCCTAGTTAGTTTTGAATGGGAGACCACCTAGGAAGACCAGATTCTGTAGGCATAAAAATATTAAAAAATAAGGGATTGTAAACTGACAAATTTCTTGTCATCTGTGAGGTCAACCAAGGGTTGCTTTGCCAAAAAAAAATGAATTCAACAAATGAATGAATAAACAAATGTGACTATACCAATAATAGAATATTATTCAGCTATTAAAAATGAAGATCTAACACATGCTACAACATGGACGAGTCTTGAGAACATTTTGCTAAGTAAAATAATACAGGCACAAAGGAAATATATTTTATATTTCTGATTATATGACATACTAGATTAGCAAATTCACAGAGACAGATTATATGTCACCAAGGACTGAGGGGAAAAGGAAACAGGGAATTAATGCTTAATGAGTATGGAGTTTCTGTTTGGGATGATTTAAAAACTTTGGAAATAGATAGTGGTGATTGTTGTACTTTATTGTTAATGCATTTAATGTCACTGAATTAACATTTTTAAATGCCTAAGGGGAGGGGCAGGAAATGACACAGATGATAAAGTCCTTGTTCATCCCTCTTGGAACCACATCAAAGTTGTGACAGAAACACGGAGCAAACAGCAAGCAAAGTCACCTGGAATATAGATGAACAGGAACTAAGAAGAGAAATAATAAATCATCCTGCAATGGTAGAAGGTAGGAGAAGACGAAGATGTGAGGCTGCCAGGTCATGAGTGGCTAAGAGAAACAGAGGTTGTGGCAGCAGTAGGTAGCAGCTGCAGATGTTTCTTAAAGGAGTCGGTCATATCCTTGAGCAAACTTTCATGATGACAGACATAGTAGCTCTGAGCACCAGCTCTGGGTTGGCTGCTCTGTGAGCACCGGGGACTTAGAGGGGTCACTGAGTTGTCAGAAAAGGGTCAGAGGCAGAAGTGTTGGTGGTATCCATTGTCCCTCTGGTGATCCCTCCCTCCTCCCAGTGTGCAGACTCAGCACTGCAATAGCTGAGACATCATCAAACTGGATAACAGGTTACTCTGCTCAGAGAATTCCTTGAAACTCCACCTCCCCCAACTCACGGCCTCACCCAAGCCACATCTAGTTGTGTCCTCCGGAGTCCAGTGCTCCTTGTTGAGCAGTGCTAAGATTCACACTAGTGGCAGCTAACCTCAGTTTCTAGTGTAGTTTCTTGAGGCAACTATAAGCATAGCATCTGTGGATTTATTGTTGAATCTTAACAGGTGGCCCTGGAGAGGCAGAGGCTAAACTTGGCCTGTAGCTGAACCCCTCTCAAGACTATGCCACAGGACACATACTACACAAAGCCACATGAATAAGAACAGGAGACTTATGAGCTTTTCTTAACACAGAGAAACAGATGCAGAAATGCAGCCAAAATGCAAAGACAAAGAAGCAGAAACCATATGAAAGAACAAAACAGAGATCCAGGAATAATGAAGTCAAGCAATCTAACAGATGCAGAGTTCAAAACAATGGTGATAAAGATGCTCAATGAACTTATAGAAAATATAGATGAATTCAGTGAGTAATTTAACAAAGAGATAAAAAACATAAAAATGGAAGTGGAAATTATAAAAGGGAACCAGCCAGTCAAAAAATGAAGAACACATTATCTGAGATGAAAAGTATATTAGAGGGAATCAACAGAGTAGATAAAGAAGAGGATAAAACCATCGATACAGAGGATGGGAAAGCCAAGGACACTCAATCAGAATGGCAAGGAAAAAGAAACCAAGACTAATAATAATCATTTAAGGAGCCGATGAGACACAATTAAATGTAAAAATATCTGGGTCATAGGGGTACCTCAAAGAAAACAAGAAGTCAAAGAGCTATTTGAAGAAATAACAATGGAAAACTTCCCTAACGTAATGAAGGGAATAGGCATACAACCCCAAGAATCTTAAAGAGTCTCAAATAAGATGAACCCAAAGAGGCCCACACCAAGACACATATAATTAAAATGCCAAAGTTTAGATACAGAGAATCTTAAAAGCAGTAAGAGAAAAGTAATTAGTTACCTATAGCGGAGGCACCCATAAGACTGGAAGCCGATTTCTAAAAAGAAACTATGTAGGACAGAAGAGCTTGACACAAAATATTCAAAGTGATGAAATCCAAGATTTACAACCAATTTTTTTTTAGCCAGCAAAAATATCATTTAGTCAGATAGAGAGCTTCCCAGAGAAAAATAAGCTAAAGAAATTTATCAGCACCAAGTCAGTATTACAAAAAATGTTAGAGGAACTTCTTCAAGAAAAAAAAAAGTGTATCAAAAACATTAACAAATGTTCACATATACAATGGAATATTACTCAGCTATTAAAAAAGAATGAAATCCTACCATTTGCAGTGACATGAATGGACCTAAAGGTTATAATGTTGAGTGAAATAAGTCAGACAAAGAAAGATAAATACCATATGATTTCACTTATATGTGGAATCTAAGGAACAAAAAGAACAAACTGATCAAAATCAGACTCACAAATATAGAAAATGATCTGATGAAAGCCAGCGGGAAAAGGTTTGAGAGGCTGGGAGTTTGGAATAAAGGGTTAAAGAAATACAAATTAGTAGTTGATAAATGGTCATGAGAATGGGAAGTATGGCATTGGTAATGCAGTTAGCATTAAAGTAGTGGCTAGGTGGAGAGCCAGAGAAGAGAAATAGCAATTAGGATGATCATTTTGTAAACTATATAAATGTCTAACCAATGTACTGTATGCTTTAAACTAATAAAATAAAATTGAAATATAAATAAAAAATGAAAACAAAAACTCCAAAAAACATGAATATAGAATGGTAATAACTACATTTCTGTCAACAAGTACCCCAAATGGAAAAGAATTAAATGCTCCAATCAAAAGATAGGGAGGCTGAAAGGATAACAAGACCCTTACATAAATTGCCTATAAAAGACTCACTTCAGATTAAAAGACACATGGAGACTAAAAGGAAGGAGATGGAAAAGATATTGCCTTGATGGACCTAGAGGGTATTGTGCTGAATAAAATAAGTCAGATAGAGAAAGACAAATATCGCATGTTTTTACATACATGTGGTATCTAAAGAACAAAAAACAAACAAACAAAAAAAGAAACAAATAAACTCATGGCTACAGAGAATATTTTGAGGGCTACTAGATATGAGGGAGGTTGGGGGGATGGTGAAAAGGGCAAAGGGATTAAGAAGTACAAATGCTTAGTCACTAAATAGACAAGGAAAACAGTTAATGTTGTAATAAATATGTAAGGGAGAAAAGGGGTACTAGATTTAGTGGGGTGATCACTTTGTGAGCTATATAGATCTCTAATTGCTATGCTGTAC
Organism: Macroglossus sobrinus; assembly: GCA_004027375.1. Lineage (NCBI taxonomy): Eukaryota > Metazoa > Chordata > Mammalia > Chiroptera > Pteropodidae > Macroglossus > Macroglossus sobrinus. Next base: position 248,976 of record PVKZ01001825.1, on the reverse strand, counting down.
AACTGAAACTAGTATATTACCGTATGCCAATTATAATTGAAAAAAAATTCATTGAATTGTACAATGTAAATATCAGCAACTAATTGTCTATTATACTTTAATAAAGCCAGGGGGAAAAAAGAACAAAACCAAAGTTATAAAAATTAATGACATATGCCAAAGACCCAATGAATTGTATATATTAAATGAGTGAATAGTATAGTATGTGAATTTTATATCAATAAAGTTATTAAAAACAAACCAAAAAATCCATTGTTCTAAGGTTCAGGTGGACCTCAGTAACTTAAAGGGTGAGAGAGTGAAAGGGCTTAGGGTCCACACAGAGAGGTTGATGTGATATGGGAGTGCGAGCTGACACTGTTGTAATCACATAAATTGCAGGTTTGCCTCTGACTCTCTTTCTGCTGGGCAAACCTAACATTCTGATCACTTTTTATTTCTATTTTATAGGCAAGCTCATTCTGAGAAAACAGACCAGGCCTAAGGGAAGTAAACCAACTACTTTTTTAGGCTCTTCTTGGTACCATCCATATTATGTGTTTTTAAGAGTTGAACTAACTGGATATTGATCCTTGCTGTCCCTGTGGATGTGGCTATGCTAAGCCAAGAATGATATTGCTCAAAGCTGCCTGACTTTTCATTCAGTTACTCAGACATTATTTCAGGTCACAGAGTTCGACACATCTGAACCTTGACAGTACAAATTATTAAATTATTTTTAGAACTTTTTACATTTTCCCTAACTGAAAATGAATATTTTATAACCTAAAAGCTTTCTTAGATATTTTCTTTTCACAAAAGAAAGAAAAATTCCAAAGCTATTAAATCTAATGTCACATTTTATAAGTTTGGACTTAAATTTGATTTTATATCTCAAATTCTTCAGTAATTAATTGCTGTTTCTAAATAAACCACATCTCCTGACATTCTCTTTTGTTATACTTTTTCTTTACCACGTAACTACAATAATATTATCATAGTATTCACTGCATTGCACAATTTTTAATATGTCAGTCTCCTCTAGGAGACTATAAACTTCATAGTGGCAGAGACCATAAGCTATTTATCTCCACTTCAACCAGAGTAACTGGTCTATAGTAGATGCACAAATAAGTATTTCTCAAATGAATCAATTACTTAAAAAATGGATTAGTAAATGATTAATATTGAAAGAGCCAATTAGATAAATTTTTCACTAAAAAAGAGTTATTTTGAAAAAGTAATCAGTTTTATGACTAATAAGATATTCAGTGAGCCAGTCATCAATCACATGTGTAGAGATGCACAGATATGCTTTCTTGGAATCCTTTGCAGCCTCTGTAGCCACAGAAACTGTTTCCTTACTAATTGTGCATATATATTTACAGTCCAAAAGTTTCAGTCTTATTAAGGAAGAGTAAGACATTGTTTTGCAAAATAAGCATAATTTTCTACTTGTGGAATAACAGAAATGTATCAATGTCTGGCTAACTATTTTTTCTGCAGATTCAGAGTGCTCTCTATTTACCTTACTCCAACTATTACTCAACTGATGTTCCATTAATATATACCAGAAAGAGAAGAATGCAGAACTTTCAATAGAATGCTTATTAATGGTAGGATCCTGACACTCTTTTCTAAGAAATAGTGTGTACTAAATACTTGCTTCAGATTTTTTGACCCAATCTTGACTCAATTCCAATAAAAAAATCAATGTATACTCACTAAAGTCAAGAGCTGAAATGCACACAGAGGCCGTAAAACATATGAGTGAAACAAAGCTGGAAAGTATTTATAGAATGATGAATTATCCATATTAAATTTAGATAACAGAGGAGAAGTCTCTCAGGGTTCTACATATTTTTAATTTCGTATGAATATTTGATTCTGATGCCTGGCTTTTCCATATAAGGCAATTATTTTTACATTGTGGCATTTTCCTTGCATTATCTTTGTTCTAAAGTCTTAAGTAGAGCTCCTGGGCCTAATAAAAGCTGTTAATTTCAACTCCTGAATGGATGAAATTTAATACTGAGAATAGTGAGGTCTTCATATAATAACAATGTATATTTAACTTTAGATGATGCATGTTATTCACCGATGATGGATTTATTAAATATTTGTTGAGACTTTACTGTTAAACAGACACTGTGACAGGAATTAAGGGCATAGAGGGAATAAATATAGTATTGTCCTAAAAGAACACACAGTTTAATTGTGAAAGACAGGTAAAAAGATATTTCCAATATTTGATTAGCAAAGATGAAAATAATCACATGGGCTATGGAAACATTTGTAGTGAACATGTAACTCAGCCTATGGGTCATAGTTAACTTTCAGAAAGAGGTGAGTCATAGGAATTAGGAACAGAGAAGAAAACAAGGGCATGCTGAATAAAGAGACAGCATGTGAAAAGCCCAAAGCCATAAGCAAACCAACCTCAGTGTCAGAATTCTGAGCTTCTTTGACAGTTAAGAGGATCTTAGCTTTAAAGCATTAGTTGACATCTTTGATTGGGAACTCTTTCTTTTCCACATCACAAGACATGGCCTACCATGCAGATCCTCCAAGGAGGGATCTGGAAGAGTAATTACCATTGCCTCATGCTCTTTCTCCTCTGACCTCCTGCCTAGGTCTCCCATTGGCCAAACTCAACCAGTACCCAGAAGGTGATGGGAGCTCTCTAAAGATATTCATGCATGTCAACATCCCAGATGCAAAGTCAGATGGTGATGGGTATAAAATGGTCTGTGAGGCAAACAGAAGACATCCAGCTCCTATACTTTTATAAAATTATTTTTAAATTTTAATTATTCTTGAAAAATACACATACAAACACACATTTATTACCCTGAAAACCTAAGAATTATATAAAACAGATAGAAAATCTACCACCCAACCTGCTCCCAACATCCTTCACACTCCCCTCTTTATACTCAATCATCAGATGGCAGGAGATACAAACTGTATATATAGGTAGAAGTAGCAAAGATTAGGTGTCAAAACCTATGACATCCACAAACTTTTCAATGTTTTTCCTGATGCAAAGTTTGCATAAATGTTTTTTCTTCTGCCTTGGATTTCTTTTACCTTCATTATTTACTGTTTAAACTCTACTCATCTCTCAGGTCTCTTCTCAGGTATCATTACTTCATCATTACTTCAGGAAAGCTATACCTAACTTACCAATATAAATTAGATACCCACCCCTAAACCTTTTATACTCTTTCTTTAGAATCTGGCATTTTTGTGTGTAGCTTTTGCCATAACTGGAAAAATTATGTGAATTTGTGTGTTTAATGATTGAGTATATGTTTATCTCCCCACTGGTTTCTAAGTTTTAAAGGGTCAGATAGCTCCAGCCCTTAGTACACTGATTGGTAAATAGTAAAAATTCAGTGAATACCCAACTTTAAATTTCAAAGCTACAGAAAAAGTTCAAAGATCAGTCAAAAAAATTCATTAAAATTTAACATATTTTTACATTTTTGCTCTCATTTCTTCTCCCTCTCCCTCTCCCTCTCTGTGTTTGGCTTACTCGCTCTTGCTCTTTTATCCTCCCCCATTTTTCTCTATTTCCCTCTCTTTCCCTCTCTTTTGAAATTTAGGTTCTATTTTTTTCTAATTCAAATTGTATTTAGATATCTGAAAATGTTTAACAATATTTAACTCAATGTGGAAAATTTTCTTACTGTTTTTCTCTGTTTCATGATGGGTACTGGGGAGACTATTTATTAGCTAAAGTCCTATGATCCTCATATTATTTTATTCTTTTATTATCTTGATTTCCACCTTCTAATCACTGTGAAATGCATTATATTTTTTCTGGGTTAGCAATAACAGGTGCATGTAATAATTTGTTTGGCTTAGAAAATCTTATATCTGAAGAGAGATTTTTTTTCTGTGAGTTCAGAAAGCAGTTTTTTAAAATCAAAAATACTTTCTTTTATTTTTTAGAGAAGATGTTGATATATTCTTTTATTTTGTAATTATTTTCTATTTTGGTAAGACTTAATTTTCACCGCTTTTCTTCTTTTCTCTTTTTGCCACCAAACCTTCAAGGTGGTTATCCATCTGCAAAATCATGTCTTATGAAACTCTAGCCTCTGGTCCTATGCATTTTCAATCTCCTTCCTTTCAGTGCTTTGAGCTAAAGTTTTGGTCCTACCTTCAATGTTGCCCTGTTATGATAAGACTCTTCAGTCTGGCCTTCGCATTATTTGTGTTCTAACACCTCATTGCCCTCTTCTTATCTGACTCTCAGCTAAAACATAGACTCTGTAGCTGACTCCATTGGCTTGAAAATATTTTCTTACTCATATGCAAATTGTAATTATGATATTTTCTGTCTCCTAGTCATGTGATAGGCATAGCCTAATTATGTGTTTAAGGTGTTCAGTAATAGGCATAGGTTATGTTCTCCTTGTGAATCTGTATTGTTTTCTGGAGAATGTATGGATAAACTTAGGTTTAGAAGGACACCCTATATCATGGGCAATGAGAATTTCAATTGCATTTTTTAAAAAAGATATTAATAGCCTCTCATGCAAAATATGGCTATAAAAGTGTTCAGGTGTCTATATTGTATTAGCTTACATTTTTATTATTAAATCAAAGAATCCTTTCTTTAAATTGATCTCAGACTGAAGGCCAGCCAAATCAACAACAGTATCCTCCCCAAGTCTCATTTTGTTTCAAAAGCCAACAGTCAACAGAATTTCTTCATGATAGAAGGTTAATTAATATTGTGGTAGAAATCCCCACAAATCTGTTCTTCCTTTTCTCTTCAAGGATAAACACTAAGGTTTAGCTAGCCATATAATTTCCCTAAGTAAAGATTTCTTAGTTTCTCTTATAGCAAAGTATGGTCATGAGACATGTATTGCTCAAAGGGATATAACAAAAGTGTTATGATGTGACTCTGTAAGAATCCCTAAAAAGAATAGTTACACTTGTATTAACCTTTCCTCATTTCTATTGAATATAATATCAACATAATAGCTGGAAGTTAAGCAGCCATTTTAAACTAAGATATAGAAGTCTCACATGTTCAAAATTGAAAAGCAAAAGACAGAAAAAACATGGGTCCCTGATAATTATGGAGTGGCCATATCTTTTTAGGAATCGTAAATTCCAGACTGCATTTAAGAAAGAAAGAACTAAGTATCTGTGATTTTTAAATACATTGTTATTTTAGGTTTTCATTCATTCTTTCAAACCTAATTCTAAAAGCAAACAAAAAATTGGGGATAACTATAGATGTAAACAACTGCTTCTATACCAACTGTAGCTCCTAAATATAGAACTAAAATCACTTCATATAAATGGCTTATATAAGTATAGTTCAATTCTGAATTACCAAGAATAATGTTGTTTCATGTATGCATTGAACTGTCAAATATATTTTCTTCATCTTCAGGTATATTTTATAAGATTGAGTCATAGATACATTATAGTTTATGTTTTTATTAAAAATGAATTCCTTTTTATTTTATATTTAGTATTGCTGGTGGTTTATATAAGTTGATTCTGTATCCAGCAACCTTATTGAACTCTCACGTTAATTTTAAGTTTGCCTGTAAATAACCTAATCCTGTGTTTAAGGTGTTCAGTGATAGAAACTGTAAATCACTGTAAATTTAATTATTTACTGGGCAACAACCAGTTCAAAAGTCCATGCTAGGTAGAGAAGGGAGAAAATTAAAATATAGATAAATAAATAAGATATAACCAGATCAGTAAAAAGCTTATATATTTTGATGTACTATGAGACATTATTTTTCTATTATTATAAATGAGGACAAAAATAAGAAAAATCAACCATATCCTTAAAAGAATCATTAATTTGATTTTTATTCAGATATTTAAATAAATTTATAAACATAATTATTAGAATTTATTTAGATCAACAAAGTAACTTATTCATAGAGCATATGCCCACTTTAGAAATTTTGTTCACACTGGATAGATGCTCAAACACTGCAGAATGGTCTTGGAGTAAGAATGAATATTTCCTCTTCAGAAGCCAGCTCAGTCAAATTCTTCATTTATATTGAATGATAAAGCTCCTCTCAAATTACTCACACAAAAGCTTTGCAACTGCATAAATTATTTCAAGTAGCTGATAACACATTCTATGAAATCTTTTACCTTAAGTGAATGGTTAGTGTGCCTGTCTGTTATTGACAAATAGGAGTGAAATATATTAGTCATAAAAAGGAATAGACAGTTCAACTTAAAAAGTAGAAATAAATAGGAAAAAATAAACTCTGAATAAAATTATCACCCTTTGAGAAGAGATATGAAAAAATATGCCAAATTTTATGAGAAACTCCTCTCTTTTTTACAGTTCAAAACAAGCCTTTTCAGAGTGATTCAATTGTTTTTCAATCTTCAACTCATTTGAACTTTATTATATTATCTCAAATTATGTTGATAACATAACTTTACTATATTTGCTATTTCAAGTATGCTCTATGGAAAAGAAAAGATGTTTATGGCCTGTGTCTGAGACCAATCATAAAGCGACACACTACTATTTTATACTATATTTTTAAAAAGTCATGGTGATTGTAGAAAACATGTAATGAGAAGGCCATGATTTTAAGTAATTCTCCCCAGATTTAACCTTCATGATATTGTCAAGTTATAGGGGAACCACTCTGAACCTCATTCAGCATCAGGACTCTTTGTAATATGACATTTTTTGCTGCCATTTTCATTCATAGGAATGATTTATCATAGTAAAAACTGTTGTCAGAGTAATATCTAGACTAGGAGTCAGAAATCACTCATAGATTTCTAATGAGACAGAAAAGTCCAATAGCAAATGAACTTACGTTAAATTAATCAATCTTTCTAGTAATTGGGGAGTTAACATTTTACACCCACTTGATTGACAAACTTTAACAAAGTCTGACAATAATATGTTGACAATAGGAACTCTCATGCATTACTGAAGGGAACATGCATTTTGGTCAAGCACTTTGATAAACAACTAAGTCATATCTAATAAACTGAACTTACGCATTCTTCAACCCATGAATCCTAGCCTTAAGTTTATATTTCACACATTTTTAAAAAGAAATACAAAGAAATGCTTGTCGCAGCATTGTTTTAGGAGTGAAAAAAAAAACATTGAGGACAACCTCAAATATCCATCAATGAGAATTAAAAAATAAAATATGATATAGTCAAACAAATAAAATACTACACTTCAGATAAAATAAACAAGCTAAATTTATATGTGTCAATATGGATTAATGTTTTTAAAAACTCAGTAAATTCATATAAATTGCCATCCAGGCTCATCTTAAGCAATGTGAATTCTCAGGTTCCCCACAGTCCAGCAAGGAAGAACAATGTCTCCAAGGCAATTCCTTATGTTTCTGATATCACACACTGGGAAGATTTTTGTAGCAAAGACAACACATTTTTCTTTCTTTCTTTCTTTCTTTCTTTCTTTCTTTCTTTCTTTCTTTCTTTCTTTCTTTCTTTCTTTCTTTCTTTCTTTCTTTCTTTCTTTCTTTCTTTCTTTCCTTCCTTCCTTCCTTCCTTCCTTCCTTCCTTCCTTCCTTTCTTCCTTCTTTCCTTTCTTTCTTTCCTTCTTTCTTTCTTTCCTTCTTTCCTTCTTTCTTTCTTTCTTTCTTTCTTTCTTTCTTTCTTTCTTTCTTTCTTTCTTTCTTTCTTTCTTTCTTTCTTTCTTTCCTTCCTTCCTTCCTTCCTTCCTTCCTTCCTTCCTTCCTTTCTTCCTTCTTTCCTTTCTTTCTTTCCTTCTTTCTTTCTTTCCTTCTTTCCTTCTTTCCTTCTTTCTTTCTTTCTTTCTTTCTTTCTTTCTTTCTTTCTTTCTTTCTTTCTTTCTTTCTTTCTTTCTTTCTTTCTTTCTTTCTTTCTTTCTTTCTTTCTTTCTTTCTTTCTTTCTTTCTTTCTTTCATCAGCAACAGTATCCCAAGTCTCTCTGACATGTAAAAAAGTTTTTTTTTAATTTTCTTAAGTCTTTCCCACCCCAGTTAGATCTATTCCAATTAGATTGTAAAATTAGGAGAACCAAAATGCTCTGAATTTACTATGAAATTTCCAGTAGTGCTTACAATAGTATTTTTTATTTGTTATGGGTGCATTCATAAATGATAAAAATTGAGGTGAAGAAAAGACCTACTATTTTTTTTCAAAAATAGAACATGGAATATAGGTAGATATATTTATTTACATAGTAAAATAGATATAGGTAGATATATCTATTTACATAGTAAGATAAAATATGTACATAAACATATATACATGACTCTAATAATGAAATGATATTTAAAAATTTTGCTGAAATGTTTTATATATTTTTCTTTATTTTGACATAATTTTTAGTTTTTATAGTAAACTTGATCATTAAAAATTATACTGAAGATTATTGTGCTTTTGGACTTATTTGTGTAAAGAGCTATGAAGAGAAATAGTAAAAAGTAAGGACATTATTCTTAGAACATTCAAGAACAGATTTTTAGACTGGAGCCTTTAGAACTTTAGGGCTGAACTCTTTATAAGAAAATGTTCATGGTCTGGAATGCTAGGGTTCTGGCTCATGTGACTATAGGTTTCTTTTTATTTTAACATTCTATACATGTAGACCATGACATTAAAACATCAACTCTTAACAGAGAATGAAGAAGAGTGAAAAATTATAGATAATAAAGGGTTGAGAAGTCTGTTTCCAGTGGAGGAATTTCCCTCCTACTAAAAGTAGACATTAAATTCTTATAGCAACAACTTAAAGACTTTATAAACTGAAAGTACTTTAGCTTACATGAGCCCTGTGCACCTAAAAAATAACAGTGGTTGAAAACTTCCCTGTTCATAATTTTTTTTCCAAGCTCCCTTCACTATTTTGTGTTCTAGGAAATGGCCAATCACAAAGAATCTTTCCCTATATGACTCAAAGTAAAACTCATTGTCTACTCTTTCTCATGAATCTCCAAAGGCTCCAAATGGCTCTCATGATTAACTGCCTATTGTTAAAGAAAAGATTATTCTTATACTTGTTAAACAGTAAGAAAGATTTTAATCAAAACTATTGCAGTAGAGGTCAGTGGTATTGCAATTGAAAGAAATATAGAATTGAACTCCAATTACATCAAAGAGAAGTGAAGATTTATAGCCAAGGAAGAGAGTTGAGGAGATCTGTGAATATAAAATTACTAAGAGGAAAAACCAAGTGCAAGGGATTCATGTTAAACTGCCCTAACAGGATTCTTGCTAACTGCAGGATAAACACTTAAACATCAAAAGTAAAGATGAGAAACTTGATCAGCTATTAAGAGTTATCAGTTGTCTGCTAAACTGGCTTAGCAGAATTGTTCCTAAAACTAGACTCAGAAAGGATGAATGTGGAAAGCAAAAGTCAAAGGCCAAGTCCAGAAGAGGGCTTAGAAGCCTAATTAAAGTTTGGTCCAGGAGTGTATTTTTCCCTCTACAAAATCCCAGCCTTTCCTTCCTTTGATTTGAGGCATTTCTCATTAGTAAACTTTCTCACTGTTATAATAGTCTGAATAAAATTATCTCATTGATTTTCCCATTAACTTTGTCTTTAACAATAACATTTTACCTGTTTGAATTACCTTGGAGCAGAGAAGAGTTTCTCAATCTGGGCTCATAGAGAGGTTTTAGGAGTCTATACATCTAGAACTGAAGACAGAGCCATATGAAGGTGCAAATTGGGAGAGTAAAGACTCTATGCATAGTGTTTATCAAATTTTGGGGGAAATTTGTACCCCCAGAACAATTTAAGAAGCATTGATAAATGTTTTTCATGTTTTGGTTGGTTTTGAGAGTGGGGTGGAATTAATCCTATATGATTTAACTCAGAATGGAAGAGATCTATTCCTTGTTTTCCTTGGCAAGGTTCAAATTCACAGGTATCTCTTTTCTCTTTTATCGAGACAAGAATAGGTAGTAAGATAAAGTAATTGCATAAATTCTAAGTGTCTTTAGCACAGAATTAGTAATTCTATTCTAATTCAAGGAGGTTAAATAATATTAATAAAATACAGTTTAAGTAAAGTGGAGGTGAAGATGTTTTTCTATCAGATGGTAGACAATAGGATCTTATTTCACTTATATGGTTTTCATTGCCTTTTTAATTTCTGATTTTTTTTGTTAATCACCATGAACTCTTTTACACAAATCAATAGTTCATACAAATCTTATTAGTTTCAATTTTCCCTGGAAGTTGTTGCAAGTATATGCTTATGCAGTAAATGTGAACATGTAACCACAAATATTAATGACTCAAAAACACAAGTATTTCATTTTCTTTAAATCAAAAACACAAGTATTTCATTTTCTTTAAATCAGGATAAATCTAACTTCAAACCCTCATCCCAGTAGATTGGGTGAGAAATCAGTCTCATACACTTCCAGGGCTGTTTTCACTCCCCAGAGATGTACAACAGTGCGGCAATTACATCCATTTTTTCAACAGCTATTTATTAAACACTTTCTATTAAGTATAGTATTAGATGAAAACAGTGGGAAGCAAAACAAGAAAATCTATGCTCCCAAGAGCTTACATTTCTAGAGTGAAGAAATAGACAATAAAAATAAATGAAATATATGGTATTGTCAAATTGAAATAAGTGCTGTAAAGAAAATTATTTAGTGAATATGCATTGCTGGGTCATGAGGGTTATGATTTAAAATAGAATATCAAAGAATGCCTAAGAATAAAACATCTGAGCAAAGACCTGGTGGAGGTGAGGGAGCAAGCTATTAAAACATTGGAGGGAAGACATTTCAAGTAAAAAAAAATTGTGAATGAAAAGTTTCTGAGATGGAAGCCAGGGGCATTGTCAAGAAGAAGAAGAGCACAATATCCCACTTCTAAAAAGATGTTTGAAATCCCATTCTCTTTCACTTTCAAGAAATTTTCTCTCATTTTATTCTTATTTCAGAGTCCTTTCTTTTCTCTCCTCCTAGCATTTTCCTAGTAGAATCTCATGAATGAGCTTCTTCCTATTCTATAAGACTCAGAAACAGAGGTTGTCTTTAAGAAGCCTGAATCCAAATACTTTTCAGAATGGGGGTGAGGTGCAAAATAAATAAAAAATTACAACCACAAATAAATATCTCAATATATAACTTTTTTTACATTTATTTCCTCTGAGTCCCAATGGCTGTACCATGTAGATGTGGACTAAATAAAATTGTAGCTGTCAGTAATGTTTATATCTCTTCAAATATCCTCAATATTATTTCAGTGGTTCTGTTCAATACTACTAGGTAAACTATGTGACTAGAAGGAAATACAGTGAAAGCCATGGAAAAAGTAGAATGATATAGAGTAATAATCACTGTTCCCATAAAAATATTAACCTGCTGTTTCTGTATCCATCCAGTTTACTTTATTTTGAAATGTAAATTAATATGAGAAAAGAGAGATTTTACAAGTGAATGTAGAATTATGCTTTTCATTATTCAATATCAAGAATTTGAGAAGGATGTCCTGGTGCCTTTGTCCTCTCTGTCCCTCTCTGTAATTTCTTGATCAAGTTAAATCTGGCTCTGAAGCTTCGCTTGTTATGTGGTATTTGGGAAAGACAGAATAAGCACAATATTTATTCATTCACACAAAAATACATTTCTTTAGCCAATTAAACAGATGATAAACATCTCATGTGTGTAATGCCCTGGACTGGTAAGGATACTACTAACATTGATAGCAATTGCTTACATTTATTAAATATTGACTATGTCCAGGGTATTCTTCTACAGACAGTAGTTCCCTCTTACCCATGATTTTGCTTTTTGTGCTTTCATTTACCTGCAGGCAACTGCAGTCAGAAAATACTACATGGAAAATAACAGAAATAAATAATTTATAAGTTAAAAATTGCATGCTGTTCTGAGGATTGTGATGCAATCTCTTGCTGTCTCACTCCATCCTATCTGGAAAGTGAATCCGATCTGTGTCCAGAGTATCCAAACTGCCTACGCTACATACTTAGTAGCCATCTGAGTTATCAGATCAACTGCAGCAGTATCTCAGTGCTTGTGTTCAAGTAACCCTTATTTTATTGTTGTAATTGTTCTATTATATTATTAGTTATTGTTGTTAATCTCTTAGTGTGCCTAATTTATAAACTAAGCTTTATCATGGAGATGTTCTGTATTATCTTAGATTTCAGGTATCCACTAGGGGGCTTGGAATTAATCCCCTGAGGATAAGAGGCAGCTACTGCAGCTTGTGTCCTTTAAGACAGGTCTTCAGGAGACAGGATCTAAGATGGAGGTGTACTGAGGTGCTATCAATAACACTTGTGGTAGAGTGAGGGAGATAAAATTAGACATGAAGATAATCTGAACTACAGTGCTGTTGCAAAAGAGGAATCGACTGATTCTAGAAGTATGCCCTAGAACTGAGATGGCTTTGAGTTCAGATTTGTCCTGAATCAAACCAATGAGGTTGGGCTTTTGTACCTTCATATTAACCAATGATGAGGCAATGTCTCATTTTGCTAGGCTGCAATAACAAAATACCACAGACTAGGTGGTTTAAACAACTGAAATTTATTTTCTTACAGTTCTGGAAGCTGACAGTCTAAGATCAAAGTATTGGAATGTATGGTTTCTCGTGAGATTTGGTTTCTCTCCTTGGCTACAGATAGCTGCCCTCTTGCTCTCTTTTCACATGATCATCTCTCTATATGTGTGTATCCCTGGTGTTTTTCTCTGTATGTTCTAATCTCCTCTTCTTTCAGGGACACTATTAAGATTGGATTAGGGCCCACCCTAGCCTCCTAATTTAAACTTAAGTACTTTGCTATCTCTAAATATAGTCACATTCTGTAGTTAGGGCTTTGTAGATAATTTCCTTGAATTCTACACTAATAGATCTTTAAAACTTCACCGATGTGGTAGCTCCTTGGATATTGGTAAGACTTTGGAAGGTTTGTATCTTACCAAAGTCTCCAAAGAACTTGCCACATGATACCATAAAATAGAACTGGGTAGGTGGAGCAGCTGAACTGTGAGCAGCAGCAACAGGAGCCTCCATGAATTCCACAGAATGTTCCATAGCTGTTGGCTTTCAGAATTGATTTTATATTCTCCCAAGGTGTTGAGCAGTTACTCATTTCCTCTGGTGAAGGAGCATAACCATGGGCAAGGCAGTTCACCTCACTGAAAAACAGTTCATGGAGAATGACTTCCAGGTGAGTCCTTTGGTCCTAAAGGAAGATATGTGCCATGCACCACAGCATCTGCTACAATATGAATTAATATTTTATTCCTTATAGCAAATATTAAATACCAACTTTTTCAATGAGGATAATAACTTGTCTCAGATTATGTAACTAATAAGTGGCAGATCTGAAACCAAACTAAGGGGATTATCTCTAATTGCCATAACATAAGACTTGAAAAGGAAAGAAAAGAAAAGAAAAGAAAAGAAAAGAAAAGAAAAGAAAAGAAAAGAAAAAAGAAAAGAAAAGAAAAGAAAAGAAAAGAAAGAGAAGAGAAGAGAAGAGAGAAAAGGAAAGAAGGAAAGAAGGAAAGAAGGAAAGAAGGAAAGAAGGAAAGAAGGAAAGAAGGAAAGAAAGAAAGAAAGAAAGAAAGAAAGAAAGAAAGAAAGAAAGAAAGAAAGAAAGAAAGAAAGAAAGAAAGAAAGAAAGAAAGAAAGAAAGAAAGAAAGAAAGGCTTAGTTCAGGTTTTCAAGAAGGATATCAAGATCAAAAATTTAATGGGAAAATGTTATTTTCATTGTAATTAAACTTTCAATGCTACTATATCTCCTCCCACTTCAAATCTAAGTTTCTTTTACAGATTCAGGATTATGGCTGACCTAATGTTTCTCTGTGGTAAATGGGCTTTATTAAACTACCTCTCAAGCCAGGGAATACTGGGGCTCAGAGGACATTTCTCAAGGTCTAGAAGTTATTCACAAGTCCAGGCCCCTTCTCCTCTCTCTGGAGCTGCCAGTACCTCAATAATTCAAACTTCCTGTGTTAGCCAGGATAGCAAACAGATAGCACATTCAAATTAGGTTTGTGGAAAGAGTTTAATTGAAGGAGTCTGCAAAGGCACAGCAGAATTAGGGAAACCAATATGCAAATGGTATAGTACTGAAATTCGCAATAGTAGAGATCTATATACTAAAATGATGAGGGGAGGGACAAAGTGGCCATTAGAAGGGAGCTGGACTCATAGATATCCTCTTCACTGTCCTCTCTTTCTCCAATCTCCATTGGCCAAATCCAGAAGGAAGCACAATGGGAATGGAGCCCTCTGTACAGTCTATATAGGTTAGTACCCTGGGCATGGATGAGAGCAGATAAGGGGTAGAGAGTGGGTCTGGATGGGGCAAATAGAAAATATCAAACATAATTTCTAATTCTATTACATTGTGCCTTTGATATCATCAGTTTTTGTTTAGTATAGCTCAGAAACATAGCCCAGCTGAAGAAGACACTTAGAACTTTCCTATTGCCAGCGAACGTGTATTTGCCATTATGTGGTGAAAGAGAGAGGGGAGGAAGGGTTAAGGATATAGGGAGGAGCAGAAAAAGAGTTTAAATGCTCTAATATATTATACATCAGGAAGAAGTGTCTGATAGTTGTGCCTCTTTAGTAGAATTATCCTTGACCAGAGTTATTTATGTAACTGAAATATTATATAATATTATGAATTATATGGTTTTTTTCTGTCCTTGGATGCATATGTTCAAGAAAAACTGGACTTTTTGTAACCAGAATATCTATGGTAGGCTGAAAATAATGCTTCTTCAAAGATACAGTCACTTCCTAATCCTTGGAAGCTGTAAATATTATTTTATATGCCAAAAGAATGGATTTTTTTTTATTTTGCAAAACAGTATATAACTAAGTTAAGGATCTGAGAGAAAAGTCTTCAATCCTGGATAATCAAGGTGAGCCTGAAATGCAACCACGTGTATCCTTGTAAGAGAGAGGCAGAGAGAGTTTTGAGACAGACACACAGAGAAGACAATGTGAAGACAAGGACAGACAGGTGACACAGCCACATTAAGGAGTGCTTAACTTCAGGAGCCACTAGAAACTGGAAGAGACAATGAGAGGATTCTCTACTAGAGGCTCAGGGAGGAGTGTGACCCACCAAAACCTTGATTTCCAAATTCTAGACTCCAGAACTGTAACAGAATAAATTTCTGTTGTTTCAAGTCACCAAAAAGTGTGGTAATTTATTATGACATACTGGGGACCTTATAAAGGCTGGATTTATAAGGTTGAAAGGCTTTAGGGTTTTCCATGTATAAGTTCAGTCTATAGTTTGAAAACAGAAATTCCTGGGCTGGGGCTAAGTGTCAAAATGCTGGCTAAGAAGGAAAAGTTCTTGAGTCCCTCTCCTTTTTCCCTTTCTAAAGCAACATTGGCACTGGTGAGGTTTTAGAAGCTACTGGAAGATTCATGTCAATTTACTAATAATTAAGTTCTTTTGTATTAAAATAATAATGCAAGATGTTTAATAAAATTAATTTTTCTATATGACAAGTTTAAAATAAATGAGCTATTTCAAGAGAATCATGGTTGCCAACAAATGAAAATGTCATATACTTAACTCAAATCACAATAATTCTCTGCATTAGACATTTGACTCTTTGAGCCTCAGTTCTTTCATCTGTAAAAAGAGAAAGTTGAAAATATTGTAGCCATGTTATAGTCACCAGTAGTCTAGCAATTTGTGGCTCAACCACTAAAAGCTGGAACTTTTCTGCTTCTATGATGATAAATCACTTTCTTACTATTGTAAATGTACTTAGAAGAAAATCAAATTTTACTGTGTAGCAATAAAAATTACCCCATAGTATGGTGCTTTTTATTATTAGACAGCACAAAGAAACAATGGAACAGTTACCTTGGAAGTATAAACCCTGGAGACAGACAAATCCAATGATTGGGGCAACTGAATTAGCTTTTTATATTGACCAGAGAAATATCGTGAGGTCTTTGAGCACATGACCTGTGTTTGCACCATGCCTGGATCAAAATAGCAGGTATTCATGTCTACTATAAAAGCCTAGTGTTAGACCTCTATTTCCAGACATGGGCATAATAAGGAAAATTACAATTATTTATAAATTTTTGACATGGTATCCATATTTAACTCTG
Organism: Macroglossus sobrinus; assembly: GCA_004027375.1. NCBI lineage: Eukaryota > Metazoa > Chordata > Mammalia > Chiroptera > Pteropodidae > Macroglossus > Macroglossus sobrinus. The sequence continues at coordinate 232,866 of PVKZ01001825.1, read as the reverse complement.
TTGGAGTTTCAATAAAGGTTTTTTGCGGCAACGAATTGATAATGGTCATAATTATAGCTGGCACAGTGTATTTTTAATATATTATATTCACATTTCCAAATATCTTCAAGTCTGTGTAGAACGTTTTTTTCCCAATATTTTCTACAAAGTAGTAGGTATTGTTCTTCTAGTCTACAAAAATGGAGGAAGCAAGTCATGGAAACATGACTGTGAATTTGGGGTTTGTCCATGGTATTGAAGTTAACTCACCAGCATCAGAGCCAAGATGTCTACTGGTGCTTTTAACAAGAGTCCAACTCTGAAACCCCACAGTCAAAGACACTATTCTCCATCCTTGGACACAGTAGACATCAGGTGCACCCACAAAGGTGATAAACTGACTTCCGATATTTCTTTTATTAAATTTACCAGGTACTCCTAATTGCCAGCTTCAAATAACTCTTTTTAATTTTTATTCTATTAGGCATATTTTAAATATTTATATATTTATTTTCACCATTCTTTGGCTTTTGAGGTAGAACTTTCTTACTTTCTCTCTTTATTTTATTGCCTGTTTCTCATCCTCTAATAATCCTTCAACTGTAAATCTTCTCCAGGTTTCTATAACAACCCTCTTCTCATTTGTCCATCAAAGATCACCCACTCTTGTGACTTTAAAACTCACCTTTTTAATGAAAACTTTGATCGATCGTCTAAATCCCAAACTTGATTATGCATATCCTCATCTGGACTCCCTCCATGCATTTTAGATTCAGCACTTATCACATATCTTCTTCTGCTAACCTGCTCCATCTCCAATACAATACACTTCTGCTATTGATACTCACATTTATCATATTTTTTAGATATCTTAATCAGTCAAACTCAGCTCCTCATAGCATATTAAATAGGTTATCAAATTCTTCAGATTCTACCTCAAAAATGCTTCCCAAGTTCATTTTTTAATTCTCATTCCTACTTACTCTGCTATTAGGTTTTCATCTCCTTTTTTTGTTTTTATAGTACTTGTTTTCTTACCATTGTCTCTCTCTGCTATTGATGATTTTCCACATTGCTACCAAAATTACTTTCCTACAAAATGAAAGTTAATTGCATTACTTTCTTACCCAGAAACCTCACTGAACCCCTAGAACCTTCAGTAATTTGGAATAAAATTTTAACTTCTATACTTGACTGGTGAGGGAGTTTACAATTTGGGCCTAACCCCTTTCTAGCATCATTTTTTGCTGCTCTTTGCCAAACACTTATACAATTGACATTGAACTTCTTTAATTCCCCTTTCATATCCAAATCTTTTGGGAATTCTATATTTTTTAACAATTATTTTTCTTCATGATGTATGTTAGTTCACAATAATGCATTTTCTTATTATTTGAGGAATGGTTAGTTGCTACTGCTCTGAGTTCGCACAGCTTTTAGTTCTTATATATGTAAGTTCCAACTCACTAAAGAGTACTGTAATTTCTGTATTTAAGTCAGTTTACACCACTAGACTATATAAATATATCAATTTATGTGTAAAAGATTCTTGACAAATATAAAAAGTGAAATCTGATATGCAGCACAATTTAGAAAACACATATTAATTTTATTTTATGGTGTTTAAAAAACTATGGTTTGACATTGGACAAATAGTAACTATCAGATATTTATAGCTTATAGACTTCAGAGAATAGTATTTAATGGTGAGATAAGAAATTACATTTAATATCACTAATGCACTCTTTAAGAATAAAGTCAGTTATTTTGTGCTTTTTCCTGAAATATTAACTTTTTGAAGCCTATGTTTGCTATAAAATATTACTTGATGCATGACTTAATAATAAAAAATATTTTAACCATAGAACATATTCACTGATTTTAATAGATTTTCTTGAGAGTGATGAATTATTTTTAATGCAAACTATGAAGTTGTTCATCAAAACTTAATAAAACTTAAAAGTTCTACAGTAAAAATGCATATCCCCTCACTCTAAAATATGGCAACAATTGTATCACTTAAGGTTTGATGTGTTTCCTCAAGTTCAAAAACAAATGCTTTATTTTATTATCTAGGCTTAATTTTGTGATAGAAGCCAATTTTCTACTTTTATAAGATTGATCTTTACTTCCGCTTTGTAAGACTTTTTTTATAATAAAATTGATGGCTTTTACTTAAGTTATCTAATTTAGAGCATCTGGAAAAAAAGAAAATTCTCGTTTTATTAACATTTTAGATCTGAGTATATGTTTCATATTGCCACATACACAACTGAAATTCTCCCTTTTACTCTGTGAATATATCTAGATCTGAGCATAAATTTTGATGTTGCTGTATTCCCTAGTTTAGTCCATCCTTACGCAACAAAGAGTCATTGAGAACCTGCAAATGAAAACTATGGGGTAATGTATTTGGAAACATAGAGAGACGAACAATTTATTCTGACTGAAGATAATAGAAGGTAAACATCTTCATTTGAAAAGCAAAGTAATTAAGCTGTACTATATTAAACTAATTGATAAATGCAATAAAATACCAATTCCAGGTTCTATTGGATATTCTAAGACACTTTAAAAGTAAACACCTTTACTTTACTTTCAAAATGTTAATTAATATATAAATGCATCAGCAGCAAGAAAGAACAAAGAAAATAGATGACAGGTAGAGACAGATAGATAAATGATGATTGATAGATAGATAGATGATAGATAGATTATAGATAGATAGATGGATAGAGCTGAATAGACATAGCCCCACAGAGATAACTAATGATAGACTTGCTTATTAATTTTATAAAATGTTTTAATATTGTAAAAGAATTCCATGTTAGACTTTCAAAAATCAGTAGTAATTTTGTATAATTGGATATTCATATGAAAAATAATTAATTTAGATTTATATTTCACATTTTACACTACAATAACTTACAACTGAAAAACTCTCCAAAGAGGAAATGCAGATGGCCAACAGACATATGCAAAGATGCTCAAGGTCACTAATCATTAGAAAAATGAAAATTAAAACAACAATGAGAAATCACCTGACACCTGTCAGAAGTTATCATCAACAAATCAAAGAACAACAAGTTTGGTGAGAATGCGGAGAAAAGAGAACCCTCATACACTGTTAGTGGGATTGCAAATTGGTATAGCTGCTATGGAAAACAGTCTGGAGATTTCTCAAAAAATTTAAAAATGGATTTACTTTTTGACCCAGCTATTGCACTTCTGGGTATTTAACCAAAAAAACACAATAATTCATAAAGATCTATGTACCCCAATATTCATGGCAGCACAATTTATAATAGCCAAGATATGGTAGCAACTTAAATGCCCATCAACCGACGATTAGATAAAGTTATGGTTCATATATACAGTGAAATATGACTCAGACATTTTAAAAAAATGAAATCCTACCATTTTCAACAACATGGATGGACCTAGAGGTTATTATGCTGAATGAAATAAGTCAGACAGAGAATAAAAATAAATATCATGTGATTTCACTTTATATGTGGAATCTAAAGAACAAAAAGAACAAACTAATCAAAAACAGACTCACAAATATAGAGGACAATTTGGTGACAGTCAGAGGAAAGGGAGGTTAGGGAGCTGGGAGAATGGGATGAAGAGTTAAAAAGTACAAATTAGTATTTGGTAAATGGTCACAGAATTGGGCAGCGCGGTATAGGGAATGCAGTGAGCATTAATTTATTGGCTAGGTGGAAAACTAGGTGGGGGAAGGAGCAATTAGAAAGAGCAAATAAGGTGATCATTTTATAAACAATATAAATGTCTAACCAATGTACTATATACTTGAAACTAACAAAATAAAAAACATAATTTTAATTAAAAATTTTAAAAAAATAAAAATTACTCTGGTTTAGAGAAAATGATACAAATATATTCTTAAAAGGTTAGAAGATGCACATTGAACAGTTAAAAGTGGTCACCTCTGAAGGGAGAAAAAGGAAGTGGAGAGAGTAAGAAAGATGTTTACATATTCTCTATATACTTTTGGATTGCTTGAATCATCTAAAAATGACAATGTACTATTATATTATGTGTTTATTAAGACAATAAAAAGTAATGAGCTTCCTGTCAAAAAAAGAAATGTAATTTATTTTATAAAATATAGAAAATATAATACTATTTTTAAATGATACAGAAGATAGAGAAATGCAAGCTATTCAAAAAGGGAGCAATTGAGGGGATTGTTTTATGAACTATATAGATGTCTAACCAATGTACTGTATACTTGAAACTAATTTAAATAAATTTTTTTTAAAAAAATGAAAGTTTTAGAAACAAATATGCTTGATTATATAAATACATCTTTTTGTAAGGCAAAATGTAGTAAAATAAAAATAGCTGAGTAAAGAAAAGAGAACAGATAAACATAACAGATACTCTTTCACTATTGAAAATATATAGAAAATTGAGATTAATATGTATGATCAGTATACAGATTCTGTTTAATGAATGATCAAAAATAGTACACAAATGGAGAAGTATAGAAGCTAGCTGATTTAAGGGAATCAGCTACCATTTTACTAAATATTAAAGCTCTTTTAAACAATTTTAAATGTCATTGCACTTTGATTTTTAGAGAATGATTTTTAAGAAATCCTGGTATTGGGAAAGATGTAACAAATAGGTAGTCTTATAAATTCCATTTGACAACATGAATAAAGCTAGCCTTTATAAGTAAAGTGGCAATAAAACAGGTTGTGAAAATTCATTTATGGCCTTTGTCTAAAAGCTTCACTTCAAGGAATATATCTCAAGAAATAAACTGAGAATGGAAAATCAAGAGAATTTATTTACTTTAAATAAAAAACTGAAAACATCCTAAGTTCAAAAAAATAGTAGAATAGTGAAGTAAAGGGTCTATTAATAAAATGCAATAGCATGAAATAACAAGTATGTGAACTGTGTCAATACTAGGAAATGTTAACATAAAATTATATTAAGAGTAAAAGGTTCACTAGACCAGAGGACTTATTAAATAGATAGATGATAGATAGATAGAAAGATAGAAAGATAGATAGATAGATAGATAGATAGATAGATAGATAGATAGATAGATAGAATATTTTATCCAAAAATGTCTAAGTACACATTCTTCTCAAGTGCACATGGAACATTCTCCAGGATAGATTACAGGTGAGGCCACAAAACAAATCTTAATAAATTTAAGAAGATCAATATCATATCAAGAATATTTTATGACTACAATGGCATGAACTGGAAATAAATTATAAGAAGGAAACTAGAATATTCACAAATATATGAAGAATAAACATGCAAACAAAAAAACAAAAAACAGTAAAAGGCTCAATTCAAACATGAAATAGATACCAACTTTTTTTCTGTCCTAATTTTTCTCCAGAAAAGGAAACATGGCTAAAGGATGAGACATTAAGACTTCAACTGTGGTAAGAAGAGTTTTAGAAACATTAGTTAGGGATATAATAAGTTCATGGTCAGCAACTAAATTTGCAGCCCAGAGTATTTTATTTCTCTTGGACAGCTTTTTAAAAAATATTTTCTATTGTTTTGTCTTGTCCTGTTTTGTCATGATATATTTTTTAACGTTTTACTTAATGTATGACATACATACATTAAAATGCACACATACAGTAAAACCAATGCTAAATGCTTAGCTTGATATAGTTTCACAAATGTGTGTACATTCATGTACCTACCCCCAGATTAAGATATTGAATATTTTCGGCACCCTAGTGGATTCCTTTTAACTCTTTCCAAACAATAACCCACCAAAAGAGGTAACCACTATTATGACTTCTATCATCATTTACTAGTATTGCTTGTTTTTGAACTCTGCATAAATTAAATTATACAGTCTTCAATGCTTTGTATCTGTTTTCTTTTGCATCAGCATAATATCTGTGAGAGTCATTCTTGTTGTTGAATGTATCAGTAGTTTGTTCTTTTTTGCTGCTGTGTAATATTCCATTGTGTATGCTTTATTGTGTATATGCAACACATTTTAATTATCTATTTTCCTATTAGTGGACTCCTTTGGGTTACTTCCAAGTTTTGGTAATTATAAATAAATTTGATTATAAATGTCTTTTGGTGAACATACACAGTCGTATCTCTTAGATATATACTTAGAGTATTCATAGGGGTACAATGGCTGAGATGAGGGTTAGGTGAATGTTTTGCTTTAGTAGATACTAGCACATTGTTTTAGGGGGAAAATGAATTTGCAATAGGCCTATCTAGTTAGCAATGGGCCCCATTAGTTCTATAGCATTATTTATTTATATTGTTTACTTATAGTATTACTTGGTCAAAAAGACTTTTCATTTGTAATTTCAAACAGAAAAAGAACTTAACAAATTGATTCATCTGAAATTATAACCATCAAATTTTCAATGGGTAATGGTTTATAAGTATTTTGGTTAAAAAAAAGTGAACTTTTCAAGTATAATAAATCTGTTTTCTCAGGAGCAAGGTTACCTCAAAGCCAAGAGCAATATTGTTTATCACTTTCCCATTGATGTGCACAGAGTGGATGCAGCCCTGTGCTCGCAAGCCTTCCTGCAGCAGCTCAGCAATGTTCCTCACTCTCTGTGCTCTGGCACCGTCTGATGAGCCAACCTAATTGACTTTGCTCTCTCTACTGCCACACAGCGCAGCACTTAGGCCAACGCAATCATCTCTGCACACATTTCTACTTCAAGTCTCTTTCTTTTTCTTGTATTTCACTTCATAAAATTAGTCACTACACATGGCACATTAGCAGCTGCAGCAGCTCAACTTTTCCAGATTTAAATGAATTTATTCTCATTGGAGAGATCAAGAGGTAATTTTTCAGTTGTTTGCCTTGTTAGAAGTTCCCATCATCTGATGCTGCTGCTCTATCTCAATAACATGTGTATGGTTATATAGTATTTGGAATGATTATTGCCACTTTACAGGAAGCTACTAGGAGATCATTTCCAGATTCTAAAATGTAAAAATCTTGACTGATCATGAAATGCCACTCTAATTCCCTATATTTGCTGAAGTGATTATCAGGATATTTCTCTGAGAGGCAAGAGCTGTGTTTGCCAATAGACTATTTCCTATAGAATATGCTCGCATGTTTAATAAATGGGAAATTTAGTTTTTCAAGAGTGACTGATATAAACATTGTATTTATCTAAGGCTCCAGCTACAAGAGAGGCAGTATCTCTGGCTATTTGTTCCAAGTAAGAGCCTAAAGATATTTCTGTAGCTCCAAGCGAAAAGACCTGTATCTAGAACCATCAAGAACTAGAATGTAAAGGTAGCTTTCCTTTCACAGCATCAGAATATATGGAGAGGCTAGGCAACTAATTTAAATGTTCAGTCGTTTACTCTTCTAACATATAAAAGAGGGAACAATAATACCAACCTCATAGGACTTTGGTGGAGATTAGATGGAATCAAGCCTCTGAAGGGCATAGTGTGGATCTGGCACTTAACACAAGTTAATATTTGTTTAACTCAAGTTTTGTTTTCCTTGATAATGCAAAGAGACAAAAATTATAGGTCTGGTTCTATAAAGGTTTTTAATCTAGTATTCTCTGTGAGAAATTTCATAGGTTAGATTCATTTATTTTGTAATTTTTTCCTATATCTAGTGTGCTAAAATGTAAAATGCACTATTTCATGACATAACTGGTAATAAAGATATATCAAGTGGCCAATATTAATTTTTTTAAGATAACCTGCAAGTTTTGCTTATGAATTTTAAGTACTCAGTTACTCAGAGAAAAAAAGTATGAAATGCTGATGTTCAATTATATGTCATGTAAAATAAACATATAAAGAACTGACAGTTTTCCTTTGCTTCCTGGAAAACTTTTCAGAGAATTTGGACCTTAGTAATGAATTGGAGAACAGGTGGGAGCAAGGTTTACACATCTCTAGGAGAACAGAGAAATCGAGAGCCAGTTCTAACAGACAGCAACCTACAAAAACAGTAGTCACCAAAGTGGCGCCGCTTAATGCTACAAGGAAAACACCTGAAAAGGTTAAAAAAATAATAATACAATATTCTTAAATAGTTAGATAGTCTTACCAGAGTACCATTTTTAGTACTAATTAATATATTTTTACTCTTGGGAGAATGAGGAACATTGTGTATACAGCAGTCTTTTCATTAAAAGAAAAGAAAAAGAAAAGAGCAGTATAGAAACACTCTGGAAGGAAATCTAAAAGACAATTGCCAGTAGTTTCCTATGCTTTTAACTTTAAACATTTCTTTATTGTTCAAATTTCTTACCTATTTAATATTTTTATTGAAGTAAATGAGAGATTTTTAAAAATCACTTGTAGAACTCAAAGACAATGTGATAACAAAAATAATAATATCAAACATTTTTATAGTACTTACTATGTACCAGACACTGTTCTAAGCATCTCATATACATTGACAATTTAATCCTCATAATAATAATCTCGAGAAGCAGAAGCAATCAGTACCCTCATTTTACAGATTATCAAAGCAATGTACAAAAAGGTCACAACCCTGGAAAGTGGGAGACCATGATTTGAAGAAAGGCAATATGGCTCCAGGTTCTGGACTCTTGAACAAATATACTATAAAGTAATTAAGAAAAAAAAGAAGAAAACTGAGAGATGGTGTGATTATGGTGTGATCCTTCTGCATATGAGAAATTTAAAAGAAAATGGGAGTTTATTAGTTATTTATGTCTACAGAGAACCCCAATTGTAATATATGAGCTTTAATTAAAGTAGAAAAAAATAAAATTTTATGTATGGAAAATTTTACTGTCAGTTGAAGAAACTCTGGAATGGCAAATGGAGACAGTGACTTTGAAAATATAGCTTTTTAAAAATTATTAAAAATACCTCTATAGAGTAATTATGATAATTAAACTTTTTATCTTCACCATTACCATTGTCTTCTTTGTGATGCAACATCTTTTGTCTTCTAATTCTTTTTCCTTAGTCTTATTTACAAATTGTTCCCTTCCAATGATCAAGCATATTCAAATACCTTAAGGGATAATATCATGAACACTACCCACCCTTTTTTTATTACAGTAACAATTTTATTTGATCAGCCCCATTACTCTTGCAAAGATGAAATTAAGATGATTGAATAAAACATAATACAAATCATTAAGATAGTCTATGTGAAGTACATGCAAGAAAACTAATAAAGAGATTTCTGAAGATTAGTTTTTTTGGACAAAATTTTTCAGTACATAAGGAAAAGGCCATAATAGAATTCTTAAAGAAATATCATACTAAAATTTCTTTAGTAAAATAGCTAATGGACTAATAATTGTATACTTTATCTAATATGTTGGAACTTATTAGTAATGCAATCTAGAAAATAAATAATATCTCTGACTTTATTGAGATTAGAGGGACAAATGAGTTGACTATGCTTACAAATAAAAAATACAGATAGTTTTGGTCAAGATAGAGGAATGGAAAAACATTGTGCTTACATCTTCCCATGACTACATCAGAATTACAAGTAAACTACAGAACAACTGTCATTGAGAACCCCCTGAAGTCTAGCTGAACAGAAGTCCTGTCACTAAGGACATACAGAAAAAGCCACATTGAAACTAGTAGAAAAGGCAGAGACATTAAATAGGCTGGTTACACACTAACTGTGGCATTTAAGAAACAGGAGGGATAGCTTAACTGCAGAGGTTCTCCCAGAGAAGGGGTTCCAGCCCCATACCAGGCTCCCCAGCCCAGGATTCCAGTGCCAGGAAGAGAGGTCCCCACAACTTCTGGCTGTGAAAACTGGCAGAAATTGTGGCTGAGTGAGATGGAAGTTTGCTGGAGTACCAAGCATTTCTCTTAAAGGGCCCATACATGGACTTATTCACTGACATACTCACTTGCTCTGAGCTCCAGTGGTGGGGCAGCAACACGAAGGGCACCAGGGACATAAAAGGAGAAACAGAATTCTCTGATTTAAGGGAGAAGAACCCAACCACCTCTACAAACAACACACCCAAAGGACAGACTTGGCAGGCACCAGAGCAATGATAAAGTGAATCCTGCACTAAAGAGTCAGTCCCTGAACAACAGTTATTCTACTACAGTCACAGCCATTTTTCACATCCAATCAGCCTGGGCAATATTTCCTCCCATTATCAGGCCAATAGCAATTAGGGATCAGCTACGATGGGAGGGCTAAGGTGACTATGGAAGCTATGAGCCCCACTGAGCCCCACAGACACCCGCTATATAGGGCCACTCTAACAAACCAGAAGACATAGTATATCTGCTCAATACATAGAATTAGACACAAGAAGGCAGCCAAAGTAAAAAAACAAAGAAACGTGTCTCAAATAAAAAAAAAAAAAAAAAAAAAAAAAAAAAAAAAAAAAAAAAAAAAAAAAAAAAAAAAAAAAAAAAAAAAAAACAGAAAAAGCTCCAAAAAAAAAAAAAGAACTAAATCAAATAGAAACAGGCAATCTACCAAATGCAGAGTTCAAAATATTGGTTATCAGAATGTTCAAGGAACATGGGGGAAGAGTAGATACTCAGTGAAAACTTATACAAAGAGATAGAAAAAATAAAAATAGAGATAGAGAACAAAAAAGAACAGTCAGAAATAAAATATAATAACTGAAATGAAGAAGTTCTTAGAGGGAATCAACAGTAGATTAAATGAAGCAGAGGATTGAGTCAGCCATTTGGAAGACAAAGTAACAGAAAGTACTCAGTCAGAACAGCAATAAGATAAAAGAATCTCAAAAAAAATGAGGATTCTTTAAGGAGCCTCTAAGACAATACCAAGAGTACAAACACTTGCATCTTAGGGATACTAGAGGAAGAAGAGGAAGAGCAAGGAATTGAAAACCTATTTGAAGAAATAATGAGGGAAAACTTCCCTAACCTGGTGAAGAAAAAAGACATACAACCCTGGGAAGCACAGAGAGTCCCAAACAAGATGAACTAAAAGAGGCTCACCCACACCAAGGCACATAATTTAAATGTCAAAGATTAAAGACAAAGAGAGAATCTTAAAAGCAGCAAGAGAAAAGCAGCTCATTATGTACGAGAGCTCCCGTAAGACAGTCAACAGATTTCTCAACAGAAACTTTTCAGGCCAAAAGGGATGAGCACAAAATATTCAAAGTGATGAAAACCAAGGATCTACAACCAAGATTACTCTATCCAGTAGAGCTATCATTTACAATTGAAGGAAAGATAAAGAACTTCCCAGACAAGAAAAAGCTTAAAAATGTTCATCACCACCAAATCAGTATTACAAGAAATGTTAAAGAAACTTATTTAAAAAGAAGAAAGAAAAAAATTAAAATATGAATAATAAATGGCAATAAGTACATATTTATCAACAATTACTTTAGCTATAAATAAATTAAATGCTCCAAACAAAAGATAGGGTAGCTGAATTGATAAGAAAACATGACTTTACATATGCAATGTATTCTATGATAGACTCACTTAATATCAAAAGATATACATAGACTGAAATTAAAGAGATAAAAAAGATATTTCATGAAAATGGAAATAAACAAACAAACAAAACTGAGGTAGCAATACTTATACCAGACAAAATAGACTTTAAAACAAAAGCTCTAACAAAAGACAAAGGATAATCCAGTAATTCCACTTCTGGGTATTTAAAAAAAAAACACTATTTCAAAGGGACATGTGAATTCATATACTCACTGCAACATTATTTAAAAGTCAAGATATGAAAAAAAATGATATGAACAAAATAAACAAAACAAAAACAAACTCATAGATACAAAGAACATTTTGAAAGTTGCCAGAAAGGAGGAGCATTGGGAAGGGGTGTAAAAAGGAAAGGAATTAAGAGATATAAATTGGTAGTTATAAAATAGTCATGGAATCTATAGCACAGCATAAGGAATATAGTCAATAATATTGTAATAACTATGTATGGTATCTGATGGGTATTAGGTCTGTCAGGGTGATCATTCATAAGTTATATAATTGTCTAATCACTATGTTGTACACCTGAAACTAATATAATATTGTATGCCAACTCTAATTGAAAAATTAAAATGATTAGAAATCCAGCTTTTGCTTTCATTAATTTTTTGTAGTTTTTTTAGACTCCATTTTGTTTATTTCTACTCTGATCTTTATTATTCCTTCCTTATACTCACTTTGTGCTTTGTTTGCTATTCTTTTTCTAGTTCTTTTAGGTGTAAAGTTAGATTGTTTATTTGAGATTTTTCTTGTTCCTTGAGGTGAGCTTACATTGCTATGGAATTCCTTCTTAGGCTCTCTTTTGCTATGTCCCATAGATTTTAGATTGTGGCACTTCTGTTTTCATTTGTCTCATAGTATCTTTTGATTTCCTCCTTGATCTCATTGTTAACCCATTCATTGTTTAGTAGCATGTTACTTAGTTTCTGTGTGTTTGTGTATTTTTCAGAGTTTTTTTTCCTTTGGTAATTGATTTCTATTTTCATACCATTATGGTAAAATGTGCTTGATATAATTTCATTCTCTTAAATTTATTGGGACTTGTTTCATGAGCTAACATGTGGTCTATCCTGAACCATGTTCAATATACACTTGAAGAAGAATGTATATTCTGCTCTTTTGAGGTGAAATGCTCTAAAAATATCAATTAAATTTACCTGGTTTAATGTGTGATTTAATGTGCTGCTGTTTCCTTGTTGATTTATCTGTATGGAAGATCTATATATTGATGTTAATGGATGTTACAGTTTCCTACTATGACTGTAGTACTGTCAGTCTCTCCCTTTATGTTGGTTAATGTTTGCTTTTTGTATTCAACTGCTCCTATGTGAGTTCTTAAATGTTTAAAAGGATTGTTCCCTATATTATTATGAAATGTCTTATTGGATTAAATGCTTTATTATTATGAAACATCTTTTTCTCCTATTATAGCTTTTGTTTTAAAGTCTACTTTGTCTAAATAAGTATAGTTACCCGAGATTTTTTTGGTTTTCATTTGCATGAAATATCTTTTTCCTCCCCTTTGAGTCTGTGTATGCCTTTTGATTTGAAGTGAATCTCTCATACAATGCATATGTATAGGTCTTGTTTTCTTATCCATTCAGCTACCTTTGATGGAGCACTTAATCCATTTACATTTAAGTGATTATTGACAGGTACATTGTTATTGACATTTTATTATTCACATTTATGTTCTTTTTTTCCTTTTTCTGAAAAAATTCCTTTTAACATTTCTGTAATATTGATTTGGTGGTGATAATTTTTTTTAGCTTTTTCTTGTCTGAGAAGCACTTTACCTCATCTTCAATTTTAAATGATAGTTTTGCTGGGCAGAGTAGTCTTGGTTGTAGGTCCTTGGTTTTCATCACTTTGAATATTTTGTACCCATCCCTTCTGGCCTGCAAAGTCTCTGTTGAGAAATCTGCTGACTGTCTTATGGGAGCTCTTGTACATAATGAGCTGCTTTTCTCTTGCTGCTTTTAAGATTCTCTCTTTGTCTTTAACCTTTGGCATTTAAATTATGATTCATCTTGTTTGGGACTCTCTGTGCTTCCCAGGGTTGTATGTCTTTTTTCTTCACCAAGTTAAGGAAGTTTTATGTCATTATTTCTTCAAATAAGTTCTCAATTCTTTGTTCTCTCTCTTCTTCTAATACCCCTATGATGTGAATATTGGCATATTTGATGTTGTCCCAGAGGTCCCTTAAACTGCCCTCATTGTTTTTGTATTCTTTTTTTTCTTTTTTCTGTTCTGATTAAGTATTTTTCTGCTACTTGGTCTTACAAATGGCTAATTCTTTACTCTAATTCATCTAATCTGCCATTGATTTCTTTTAGTGTATTCTTCGGTTATATTCAGTGTATTATTCAGTTATATTTTTCATTTCTGACAGGTTATTTTTTATGGTTTATTTGTCTTTTTTACAATTATCTTTTTGTTAAAGTTTTCACTAAATTCTTTAAGCATCTTTATAACCAGTGTTTTGAACTTTGCATCTGGTGGATTGCTTGACTTCATTTTATTTAGTTCTTTTACTGGAGTTTTCGCCTATTCTTTAACCTGGGATGTTTCTTTGTTTCTTCATTTTGTCCTGCCTCCCTGTGTTTTTTTCTGTCTATTAGGTAGATCTGCTACATTTCTCAGTATTGACAGGGTGGCTTTAAGTAGTAGGTGTTCTGTGGGGGCCCAGTCACACAGTCTCACTGGTCACCTAAGTCAGATACTTCAGGAGTGTCATTTGTGTGGGTTTTATGTGCCCTCTTGTTGTAGTTAAGCCTTGTTTGCCTTTGGCACCTCAGTAAGTAGGACTGACCCTTAGGGTCACTGGCTGTGTGGATTGGCCATGACTACTAGTGTATTAGCTACTGTACAGGGGCTGACCCCGTGGAGTGGCATTTGTCCCAGCAATCTCTGGTGCTTACCAAGACCAAACTTTTGTGCTAATCAAGTGGTGCTCTGTTGTTGTCTGAAGTCATCCACTGGGTGTATTGGTTTTGCAGCTTCTTGGAAGAGGCTGATGTGCAGGCCAAGGTCAGCCACTGCCTGTGACAAGCCAAGAATTACCTTGTAGAAGCTACAATGTCATCCATGGTTGGTCGCTGCATGTCTGAATCTGGGGACATGTGAAAGAGGCCATGTTGTGACATAAGGTTGGATGTCATCAGTACCAGGCCTGGGACAGCTCAGCAATAGACCTAAGTCACTCCAAGACCTGTAACCATTTGCCAGCTTCCTGTTAAGTTGTAGCCACTGAAAAAACCTCTGGCAGTATGTGATTTGGGTGAGATGAGGTCTCAAAGATTCACTAAAGTGGGTCATATATTATTCACCAAGTTAGTGCACATTCAGATTTCATGCCAATACTGAGCCTGGGACTATTCAAAAGGCTCAGGGAATAGTTTTCAAGGTCAGCCACCACCCACTTGGAGCCCACAGACCAAGAAAAACTGCAGCACTTACCTATAGGCTACTTGAGAGAAGGACTCAACATAGGGACAATAGCGGCTATCTCTCCAGTCCTTGCCCTAAAGCCACTCAATTCAGTCTTTCCCTATATATCTCTGACACCTTCAAAGCTGTTGTCTCTACACTGGAGCTCAAGGTGAGTTTCTGGGAGTGAGAAATCTATGCACAGGCCCTGTAAGAAAACTCCTTGGCCACCTTACATCTCACCAGGTCAACAGAATCTCTGTTGATTTTCACAGCCAGATGTTGTAGGGGATCCTCTCCTAGCACTGGTACTCCAGGCTGAGGAATCCAGAGTGGGTTTAGGATTCTTCATTCTTCAGTGGGGATCTCTGCAGCTGAGATATCCCTCTTCCTGTGGGACCAAACTCTTTTGCATCTTCACCCATCTTACTAGTCTGGATGTGGCTTCTTTATACCCTTAGTTATAAGCCTTTTTTCATCTAGTCCTCAAATGGTTCTCCAAGTTGGTTATTCTATAATTTTGTTATAATTTTAATGTGGTCATGGGAGGGGGCAAGCACAGCATTTACTTGTTATGATTGGAACTCTAACAATTTATAGCTGACTTAGATGATGCTGGCCTAGGACCACATTTCAAGAACCATTGGAGTAGAACGATGTATTGGAACACTGCAGAGACTGTGGTTTGGCATTGATGAGTAATGCAATGAACACATACCAGAGATGGGCCAGAAGATAAAGTAAGAACCAAGACTGCAGAGCAACTTAGACATCTACTGAGATAGGTATAATTTTTTATTGAGTCTAAGACACAATTTAGAAGATTCAATTCTATAGGAATTAATTTCAGAGCAGAAAATCTGAAGCTAGGTTGAGCAGTTGAAGAGTTGATGTAATAAACTAAGGGGGAGTAGAGGAGGGCTTGAGTTGAGTCAGAGTAGGGATGAGCAGAAATAGACAGAACTTAATGACGCATGAGATCAAAGAATGGAAGAAAACTAGTTTGAAGATGCTCTTCAAAGACTCACAATGGACTCACAATCTATAAAAAACTATATAGTTCTAATTATATGATGAAATTATTTTAAGTTATTTTATATATTTAAATTTATAATGCAATAGAACAGGTTTGAAAGAATTTAGTACTTTGACTACTGACTATTTGTCAATCTTTATTTGGTAAAAAATTTTCAAATAATAATAATGATAGATAATGTGAATTAATTGCTTCATTTGCAATAGGAACTGTACTACAGACACTACTCAATATTTTATTTAATTAGCACCACATTATATAAAGCGGTTTATAGTAATACCCACTTTACAGATAAGAAAACTATAGCTCACAGGTCAAATTATTTACTGCTTCAGATATCTCCCACTTGCCCCTCCAAATCCACTCTCTATTCTTTTCCTCTTGTTTTCTGTCCCAGGGAGTTGACCTATGTGTACAAGCTTCCAGTTGGGTTTAGCAAAGGGGAGAGCTTGACAGAACACTAGTATCAGGGAACAGAGTGAGATCAAGTTTTATTCCCTCCTCCCATGTTGTATCACACTGCCTATGTTCCACAGCAAAATGTCACAGATTATCTGAAAGTGGCACTGTCTACACAACTTTCTTCTTCCTGATTCCAGGAACCAGTTCTTTCTCATTTCTCTTTAGGTTTAGGGGAAATAACAACTCTTCTCTTTTTTCATCAACTTTACTGAGATGACATTGGCTAATAAAATTATATAGGTTTCAAGGTTATAATTTAATACGTCGTGTATATATATATATATATATATAATATATATATATATATATATATATATATATTGCTCTGAGTGTTCACCAACCAAAGTTAAATTTTCTTCTATCACTATATATTAACCCCATTTACCTTATCAACCTCCCCCCACTAAACTATTGTAACCACTAAACTATTGTTTGTGTCCATGAGTATCTATTCATTTGTTGCTTTCAGTTTTATATCCCACATATGAGTAAAATCATATGGTTCTCAACTTTTTCTTTCTAACTTATTTCACTTAGCATGATAATCTCAAGATTCATTCATACAAATGGCAGTATTTCATCTTATTTTAGTAACAGCTCTTCTTTTCCCGGGACTGGGTCACTGTACTAGCTTTCATAGTTTCTTTACAAAGTGCTTACAGTTTTAAAATTAATTCCTCTATGAAATTCTCAACAAATTATTCTACTTTGGCAATCACAGAACACAGGTAAAATGTAGGGGATTCAGGGATTCAAAATCCTACAATCTAACTGCAGGCACCAAACTTCTGAGTGCTGGGTAGGATGGAGGGTAGAGAGGCAAAAGAGAGGAAAAAGGAAAGTTTATGAGGTGAGTCTTCTCTTCCATATTTTGGAACTGGCTGCAGAAAAGGGAAAATAATGACCATATAGTTAAATGAATTTCTACAAATCAAGAAAAGCTGTTTTTGAAAAAGACTAGTGAAAATCCATTCTCTGGCATTTTGACTGGTTTGACTACTTGGGGAAGAAAAAAGTCTCTACCCAGTCCTCAACACCTTTATATGACAGCAACAGTCTGTTTAAAAACAAGTAGGGTCTAAAGTACCACCACTATGAAGAAAATAAGTGGCAACATTTGGTTTTCTCAATCTCACACCTTACTCTTGTACCTGATCCTTCTATCAGCAAGAGAGCAATTAAAATAGTGTAGTGAACAAAATGAGACAGGATGGAGTTAAAGTTTCTGTGATGTTTCTGAAGAAGCTATTTAAACGAACAACTTTGTACATGATATAGATGACTATTTTTCAAAGGATGAAAATACAGTTAGAGGATGAGAAGCAGCATTCTAGATAACATCACTTTAGTATCTCCTATTTATATTTTGTTCAGTTAAAATTTCTAATTTTAGAAATTTCTAAATTTCTAATTTCTTGCAATGTGTAGTATCATATTCCTGATTACAGAGTGTCATAATATAGTGATTTACAGTTATATGTAACAAAAGCTAATATACTTGAAATCATCAGAAAACAGATGGATGTTCAACTCTCCGGAACTGACTGGAATTGTTAATCTGAGTTCAGAGAAGAGTGCAGTCACAGCCAAGATATTAGTTCCATGTGTTTGTGTTAGTTTTTGTAACAATGTAACAAGCCACAAATTCCATGCTACCCCTAGATAAGTTTAAGTTATGTACTTACCATTTTACTCTTAAATATTTTTTTAATCCAGATATCAAAAGCCATGGGGATGATGTTATAAAATTAAATGTTAAATATTGAAAACAAACACAACCATGTGACCACAATTGAGAAAATAATAAAGAATTGGGAAATTGAGAATAAATGAAAGTTACTAGCTACAGCACATACTTTATTTCTTTAAGAAAATTATAAAATAACAACAGATACATACACAATACAAAATAAGTTTAAAAATTCAGAATTTTAAAGAATGACAATTTACTAATCAAGACCTGATTTCCTAATGAATTACAATATTCAGCATAGTTAATATATGTGCACAAAATACAAACATATTTTATAAAATCACTGTGATAATCAAATTCAAAATATATATGGGTAAAAACAGTTCAATGTCTTTCCCCAGAAAGTGTCTTATTAAATTGGAAATAAGTACCATTCTAATACACTCTAAAATCTAGATCTCTTGCCTCTCAGCCCAGGGTTATTATCACTCTAGTAAATTTATGTACTAAAAAAAATTACAGAAACTATTAATAAAATGTCTTTGATCCTAGGTCCCTATCTAACTTTCTGCCTACTCCCTTAGCTTTAGTCAAGTGAATTTATTTCAGGTCATGCCCATATGCTGCTGAATGGGACTTTCATTGCTGCCATCGATGTAATCAATCCAGTACCTACAGGCAAATTGATCATGCAACAACAAACATCCATCTTTGAGACAGTAACATTTAATAATCTCAGCATGCCTCTGTTCATTTACTTTCTGCCACAGACAAATATAACCCTCACATGAGGCAGGAGGATCCCCTAGACTGGATAAAATGAAGCACAGTTACCCCAAAATTATAAGATTAATAATTTGGATAATTCATCATGTTTATAATTATATCATGGCAAATGAGGTAGGAAAAAAACAAAACACATGTGAATAGGGAGAAAACCAAGTCTCGTGTCTAAAACAAATAATTTTTTCCTGCAATATTTATAAAGTGTATTTGTATATTGGAAATAACTAATGTTTATTGTATCCATTTATGAGCAAGTCACTGTTTTGTATTTTTTTATTGTTTCATCAATCCTCTAGACAGCTGAAGGTTTTGTTTTGTTTTGTTTTTCCTTTATTATTTCATTCACTTTACTCAACATTTTACAAAGTAGGTATTATTAATACTGATCTATAATAAGGCTATGGAAGGTTAAATTATATGCTCAAGGCCACATAACAAGTGGTCTGAAATAGAATTCATACTCACATCCAAAACATTCTAGAGCAACTTTGGGTTTTCATTTTACAAACTTCCCCAGATCTAGCTCCCTATTCTAGTGATATTCATATTACACTTTGAGTACTATCTCAATCCCAACTCCTTACCAAACCTTAGATAAAGGTCGAATTTATTTCAATTATAAATAATAAAAAGGAACTTAAAAAATTAATAAGAATCAATTTTCAAGGCAAAATTAAATCCGATTTAAGGCATAGATAGAGCGATTTAGTGAAGGCAAGGGGAATTTCTTTGAAATCTTAAAATGACCCATCAGTGGCCACCTTCTCTGGTAACACATAGGCAGTCAATGCGAATATGAGGACAAGTAAAAGAGGACACCATGAAGGATAGGTGATTAATATTATCTTGGAAAGAAAGGGCGGAGGCTAGTCAATGCATGTGTGATTCAGCACTTCATTTTGAAATTTTCCCAAATATCAAACCATGAAATTGTTTCAAACATAAAAAATTTTTGAAATTCTGGTTAAATATGGAGTAATAAACACATGAGTCTATTTCTGCCCACTCCTTTAACATTACCAAAATGAAAGGAGAGAAATAATAGCACTATAAGCCTTCAGTAACAAAAACAAGCGAAGAAACAAATAACTGGATAGGTGACAACAGCCTAAAGGAAAGAAAGAATGTGGACAAATATTTTGTAGGGAGGAAGCTGATGAAGGAGAGGTTACTGACTTTGCTAAGAAAGAAAATCTAAACTCTTACATGTCTACTAAAGTAGGTAATGATGAAGCAAAAGATAATACCCCTTAGAACCCAAGATCAACTTGAGTTCTAAGAACTTAGCACAATGTTTCATGAAAATGTCAGAGTAGGGCTTAGGGTTAAAGAGAGCCAAGTAGATGAAATGGCTTAATAAAAATAAGATCTAGGATTGTTCCTGCAATTTGTGCAACTAGGCAAATATCCCTCCTCAACTTTTAAAAGCTAGACGAGTTTTATTCTCTCAAGAAAATGAACCATAAAATTTGGACTCATGATTTCCCATGTGATGAGGCCATGGCAAATTACTCAAGAGAAAGAAAAAAATTAAAATTTTCTGGAAATCCCAGCCCTATTCTCACACTTCTGCTCATAGACCACTGGCACTCCAGGATATAATGCCTAAAGATTTGTCTTTTTAAAAATTCTGGGAAAATCTACAATTAGTAGCACATAGGATGATGTCTAAACCCAAAGGACAAGCCTCAAATGCAGGCCATCAGCTGTGAAGTCATGCACAACTTTTAAATGCCTCACTCTTTAAAATGAACCATCAAACAGTAAGGGTAATAGCAATTTGAAGAAATCATTTTATGTGGGACACAGAGTGGGGGGAATGAGATTTAGAAGGAAAAGAGACAGCACAAGGAACAAAAAGTAATTCAAATCTAAAGTATTTAAAAGTACATTCATGGAGGAAAAAAAAGGATTGTATCTATAAAATGCAAATAGAATGCTATTTTTAAAACAAAACAAAAAAAACAGATAATATAAAAATTTTATAGCTCTCGGGAAAAAATGTCAGTGAAAGAACAGAAATAAAAGTCAAGAAAGCCTCAGAGAAAGTGGAATAAAAAGCAAACAGGGAAAGAGAGAGAAAAAGAACCGAGAAATTTAACTGTTCAGAGATCAGTCATCAAAACAATAATGTCATAGAGAATGGGAAAAAAATGGAAGGGAGAAAATTATCAAATTAGTTCAGGTAATCTTCACAGATTGTAAAAAGTTAGTTTCCAGATTGAAAGAGTCCTGCAAATTCCCAGATCAGAAATAAAGAAGACCCACTCTAAGACCCATCACTATGAAATCACAGCCTCCTGGAGATAACAGATTCCTGAGAGATCCAAGGAAATTTAGTTATATCCAAAGAATAGGGATCAGAATAGCATCTGACTTTTTAACAGCAGAATTAGAATTTGGAGATATTAGTGGAGAAGTGCCTGCAAAAATGTGAGGGATAATGATTTCACTCTAGAATTCTATGCATAATAATAAATTATTTATTAAATGTGAAAGTAGAATAATGTTTTCTCATTTTATTCAAGACCTAGAAAAATTTACCTTCATTTGTACACTTTCTTAGAAGTTGCTGTAGAATGTGCTATAGCAAAATAAAATAATAACTAAAATAAATAAAATAAAGTAATAACAGTAGTACCAATAGTGATAATAATGATGATAATAATAATTAATAATAATAATAATAACATATATGATATAAGTAATAGGAGAACCTAACAGGAAAGACAAAATGAAGTATGAGAAGTCTGACAATGACTGATGTGCTTCAAATATGCGTATCAAGCAACACAGACTGAAAGAGAAACAGCTGTGAGAGGAAAAAATAAGGAAACTGGGTATAAGACAGCTAAATATTCAACTATGATAAGAGGAAGGCAATAGAAAAATCAAATAGTGGTTACGGTATAAGTGTGTGTGTGTGTGTGTGTGTGTGTGTGTGTGTGTGTGTGTGTAAGTATTTAGTGTTTGTCTTTAGTTCCTGGCACAGAGCTTTAAAAAACCTTTGGAAATTCCTGAGTGATAGGAATGTCTTTTGTTATTCACAAAAAGCCTTTTTCAACCACACCTGAGTTTATGCTAATATGATAGTAGGGTCCCTAAATAGCTTCAGAATGAGGGCTGGTTGGCAAAAAAATAAATAAACAAACAAACAAACAAACAAGCAACCAGGTGACTAGAGCATTGGAACTTTCAACCCCATGATTAATCAATCTTGTTCATGTAATGAAACCTTGATAAAATCCCTAGACAGTGAGGCTCAGGGGCTTCCAGGCTGGGGACCACAACTGATGTGTAGAGAGAGTGACTTGCCCATATGCATAGGAGATGCATAGGAGAAGTCATGGAAGCTCTTAGTTCTCCTTTCTCTCCCACCAAGAACTATGCATCTCTTCCTGGATTGCTTCCTTTATAATAAAACTGCAATTGTAAATATTGTACATTCACTAAGTTCTAAAAGTTGTATTAGAAAATTATCCAGCCTGAAAGAGGGTGTTGAACTCTCAAATTTGTTGACAAGGAAGAAGTACACATGGCTTAGGGACATCCAGGATTTTCAACTGGCATCTGAATTGGGAACAGTCTTGTAGGATTGGAGGTCTGTACTAATTCCAGATATAACTTAATTGTGAGACACTAAATTGGTATCAGAGAACTGGATGTTTCAAAGCAGTAACAAAGCATAATGTTTTGAAATATAAAAATTAGTACCAGAAGAAAAAGTTAAAAAGGTTCAAATTTATTTTCTCCAGAGAGCCAGATTAAAAGGTAGATAAGAGTGGACAGGGGTTGCTTTATTTACTTAAAATCTTTTAAATTTGTTTACTATGTGCATATATTACATTGATAAAAATGAAATTTGATTTAAATAAAAGTTAATTCATTTCTAAGAGGTGAGGGTATTATTTTATTTAATTATTCACTAAATTTTCTAAATTATATTTGCCCCATATTTATTAAGCATCTGACATTCTGTACACAGTGGGGAATAAAAATACTTTGAGAATGTGAACAATGATTGAGAAGAACCACATGAAAAAAGTGAGAGAATAAATGCAGAGAAATATATACTGTAATATTAAAAACTCATTATTGTTATTCTTAATTGTCAGAAGTAAGTGTTTTTTTCTACTGGACATGTTTTCAGAATATATTTTGGTATATCATGATTGATTAAATAGAGATTACAATTTGCATTATACAGAGTATCACTTATTATACAAAAGTACTGAAAAATTATCATAGTGTATATCAAAAATCATTTTGTAAGTATGGGAAGACTCATGTTTTATATAAAATATGAACCAAGACTGTTTTATTTTCATGCTTAACTCCTCATTTGGCATCCACTTTTTAGGTTAATATTGGAGTTGTGATCTGTGCTACAATTTGTTTTGATAGTCTCCAAGATCATTAATTTTGGTTTACTGTTATGTACTCTTCAAGGTTTACCCAATGAAATTTAGTTTGGTTACTTTTTTTATCCATTTGCATCAGTCTATTTATTAATTAGCTTGCAAGAAGAATATACAGATACATTTTTCTTCACTATTTAAATTCCCAGAACTATAACTTTGCTATGGCAAGGCTGAAACTCCTTCATCTCAAACCCTTTCTGCCCCACTGAAACAATGGTTTTCATTATGCACTTTTTTATTAATTTGAGGTTTCTCAGGCAAGTATTATGGTATTAGTATAGAACAGGCATTGAAACATTTAACAATATAAAGTAGGATTTTATTGGGGCATAATCATCTTATGAAAAACATTGTGTTAATTTAGCAAATTTTATAAAATCTTCTTAGTTGCATCAGGTAAGAGATGAGAGCCAGTGGGGTCTAAAGCTGGGATGGGAGTTTTGACAAAACCAACAGTTGAGGAAACTAGTAATGACGCTACCCTTCAGCCAGAAGTGCCCTGTCCTTTAATGGTCCTTTCTCCTTCCTTATTCTATCTTTAATTCTTTATTTTCCATCACTGCTGTCTCCCCCACTCCTATTGCTTTTTCCTGCCAAAAATACCTATTTAGCAGGTGTTATGTGTGTCAGTTCAATAAGTAGCATACACGTATGGATCTTAACTCATTAATCTTCACTACAGCCCTATGGGATAGATGTTATTTCCATTACACTGATTAAAAAAAAAAAAAACTGAGACACGAGATAAACTCCCCAAATTCACATAGCTAGAAATTCCATGCTCTTAGTTTTTACATTATACTTAATTGTTACTTATATACTGCTTAACAAGCCTGATGCTCTGAGGCACCCTTATCAACCCCCTCCCCTCTTCTCTGGTGACTCTTAAAGAAACCCGACAAATTTCATCTTCAAATAGTTTACCCAAATTAGTCAGACGTTTGCCTGCAATGCAGTTGTTAGTTTCCCAGTTTACCTTCAGATTCTTAGACCAATTCTACCTTCCAAAGCAACGTGGAAGGTTGTTACTGACAAGTAAGAGGGAAAAGATTTGCTGGATCTGAATTCACCCATGTGACACGGCTGTTTTGGCTTTAGCTTCGGGGTGCCTTTTTCCTAAAGCTTACTTGTGCTTTATAAGCTGGTGTGGGCAGACTGTTGCTCCTGAAATGAGGAATAATTCCTGCCTATTAACAAGTGAGTTTACCTCCAGGAAACCACTGTAAGTCAGTACAAATAGAAGAGTTTCAGCAGGAGCCTAAATTAACCTGCAGGAGCCTTTCAGCGCTGCAAGCAATATTACTTCCAAACACAACAAAGTCAGCCCAGTCATGATTTTGGCTCTGCTTCTGAAGTGAAAATGATTTTTGAAAGAGAACTTGCCTGTTGCTTTATGTTATGGAGAAGAAAAGAAATATTAATCAAGTGCTAGAAGATTTGAAAACAGAAGTTTTCTGATTAGCAATGCAAAGCTGGAATCATGTCTTCTTGTATTTGTCGAAGTGGGGAACATAAAATCCTGCTAACCTATTCAGCTAGCTAAAAGGTTTCCATGACAACTGTGGGAACTTGGAACATTCAGTACTTTTATCTTCAGAAATAACCTTTCAGTAAAGCAAGAGATTGTTAAAAGCACTAACCCACCTCACCTTTCCAGTCCAAAGTAACTACCTGACCATTATCTTAATCTGTTACTACCCTACAAAATTTCCAAATGGTCTTTTTATCCCACAGCATAGAAATAAAAATTCAGGTAACCAGCCCAGAATAAACTGTTTAACCTCAGCAGATTATAGCCCTTTACTTTTTGCCATTAGTTTTCCAGAGGAAAGAGAACTTCTGTGCAAGAAATTATACACATAAAAGTCATCTCTTCTTTTAAAGCCAATCAAGTTGAAAATAGAAATATAGTTATCTTATAATTTTTTTGAAAAGCTAGTAATACATGCATGATCATAGTAGATAATATAGAATAATATAAGAACAAAAAAGCATTCATTAACTCACAAACCAAAAAGCCTAACTGTGGTTAAAATTTGTATATATTTCTGAGTAGTGTTTATATCATATCTCTTGTTTGTTCATTTTTTAAAACTTAACCATTCTTTAAGTTGGACCCACAGAGATAAGCTTGAATAATGGAGGTTTTATTGCAAAAACAAAAACAAGACACATACTAGATAATCACTTAGATGGCAGTGCCTCTAAGACTGACTTCATGAAGAATGAAATGAATACTCAATGAACTTAATGAATACTCAAATGTAATTAACCTTCATCTGTGCATTTGGCATTTATATTTTTTTTTCCAGAAACAGACTCTGTTTGTCATCATCCAACATAGAGCATATCTTTCCCTGGCTTTCTCAATTCTTGCCTAGGTGGTACATTTAGTTTCAGGTATCACAAATGGCAGAAACCTCAGAAATCTTACTGGGCCATTTCAACTTTCCTTGCACAGAAGGCAGTCTCAAAGGCCCTTACCAGTATATCTAATACACAATGTGATATCTTATTTACCCAGAGATTCATCATCATTAGAAGTGGGACAGTAGGGGTGGCTCACTACAGGTGCATACAGTGAGCAGGAAGTGGGGAGGAGGTATTAGAGAGAAATTAGAAGCAATATTAATAAATAAAGCCAACTACAATTCAGCCTGCTTTATATTACCACAAAGCTCCAGCAATTCTAACCATAAGGAGTAATATCAATACTCCTCCAAAAAATATGTTTTACTGATCTAAATTATAAATATTTAATGAAGATGCTGATGAATTTTACTAAAACAATATATTTTTTAAAACTTCAAGTTAGTACCTTTTAGTTATTCACATTTTAATAAACTTTGTGATTTACATGAGAGTTAATTTAAAGGACCACCCGTGTAGTCAATGATACAGAGAATTAAATACACATTTTCATCCCTCTCAGAAGGAAGTTCTATAGGGTTCAAAACCATTCAAGCTCACTTTGGGTATAGTTCATGTATTCAATTATGTTCTATACATTCCTGCATTTAACAGTGGTAGTAAAAATGAAGAAACAGAACTTGAGTTACTTCAGGTCTGTCATTCTATGTACAAATCATTCTCTGAAATAAGGAAATCAGTCTTTGGAAGTATTTCTGCACCTGCTTTCCCTCCCTTGTTCCAAAAAATATTTACTTTAAATGCATTAATTTATTATTTTTTTCCTTTTTTGTACTGTAATATTTATTTTTAAAATTTACTTTATTATTTATTGGCATGTATATAATCATATAAAAAGTTCATGATCAGAAAAATTTTACTATTTATGTTTTTTCTAGCCATTGTTATTATTTGTTACATTTCATGATTATTACTGAAAATAATTTTATCATCTAAAAGAGAAGGGGATATTTAAAATGATGCATTCCAGACGTCAAATATTCTAGATATTCCATTGTCTATCATGTTTTAATCATTTAAGTATATTAAGTTTTTACTATAAATACTATTTTGCTATAATAATATTCTTTTATCCAGACATGATAAAATTTATTTAACAATCTTTTATTGGACAATTAGCTTGTATTCAGTTTTTCTCATTAATAAAGCTATCCTGCACATCTGTACAAATTTTATTTCTACTTTCTGACTTTGCCTTAGTCTAATTGTATGGGACTGCTTATAGGCAATGAACAGTGCCAAAAAATATAGAGCAGGAGCACCACAATCGATTATCCACAAAGTAGGTGATATGAATCATTACTGACATGAACTCTAGCTTATCTGATAGTTAATCATCCATAAACTGGATATCAATAATTTAGATGACCTACCTACAGCATCCTAGAAGAAAAAAAAATGTTATGGTGCATTGGCTTTAAAAAGCCTTAAGAATCTCTTTTTTTAGACACAGTCTATTATTTATGTGCAGTATTCTTGAACATTTCCATCTATCATGTTATGCAGAAGC
The DNA here is from genome assembly GCA_004027375.1 of Macroglossus sobrinus. Classification (NCBI taxonomy): domain Eukaryota; kingdom Metazoa; phylum Chordata; class Mammalia; order Chiroptera; family Pteropodidae; genus Macroglossus; species Macroglossus sobrinus. Next base: position 205,642 of record PVKZ01001825.1, on the reverse strand, counting down.
TTTGCAGAATAAAATCCTCCCAGGCAGCTCCTAGTCATCTGGGGCATTCTAATCTGCTATATTTATTCATGTTTCAATGCACATACTAAATAAGAAATTGTCAAGATGACGCAAAGGGCTATTGATATTCAGCTTTGTTCTTAAGCTCCGAGTCAGGTAATATTTCTCTGGGTAGTTTATTTCCTAGGAAACTTTCGTGCAGAAAGTAAAGAAAATCTGATGCACCAAGGAAGCAGCCCTGCCCTAAAATCACAATGTAGTGTATTTAAGAGAGGCTTATTCTGTGAAAGACAGAGTACACTCACAGTTAAAAATTAGGTTCTAGTGCCAGACTGCTTGAGTTTAAATCCCACTGGCTGGTTTGGTGACCAGGGGCTAGTCAGGGCCTACGCCAGGCTCTGGAATAAAAAAATAAACAAGCTATAGTCAGTTCCTGCTCTAATAAAAACTTAAAGTTTAGAGAGAGAGAATTAAAAGAACCATTATATAAGAGAATATAGATCAAAGCACCCTACCCGGCCTCAATATATCTGCTAGTTACTATTATATTATTATTGAGATTTATGTTACCTCCCATAATATATACACACACACACACACTTATATAAATGTTTGTGTGCAAATAAACATACATTGAAGATAGATTTTCTCTACACATATATGTATATACACATACATACTAACATTTGCATACATACAAAAATATATTTTTTCCTTCAGGAAAAATGGATGGATGCTCCTTCCATCTCCCTTTACTATTCAACCCTCTTTATTATTTTTTTCCTTATTTCTCAGTTAAGAGTACCTGACTCAAACTCAAATTCTACTTCTTGCCAGTTTTTTGACCTCTGCCAAATTTACTTAATGTCACTAAGTCTCAGTTTCTTCATCTATAAAATGAAGATTGAAAATAATATACTCTCATAGGGTTTTATACAGATTATAAGAAATAATGTATATAAAATCTTAAACAGTGTGAGGCACATAGTTAAGAATTCAATTAATGTTAGTTGCTTTACAATTAGTTCTTAATTTACCTCAGTCAATATAAGACTCACCCATAGACTCAGAATTCATTATTACCCTCCCTCTGGGATCTTACAATTATTAGAAAACATTTATTAAATACTTACAGGGCATATAAAATTATCTGTACATGGAAGAAGATTGTTTTCATTGGCTGTCTATGAACTATTAGATATAGCATGTTGGTTCCAATTACTGAATGTTGCCTGTGTTGCCTAGATATAGAACTTTTTTTTTCCACATGCCCTCATTCCTACAAGTGTCATATGACTCCAGTGCTCAATTTCAGCATGTGGAGAAGGTTGCTATCCACACAAGTATCTTGAATCAGATGGAGGTTTGAGCAACATTTTAGAAACATAAGCAGACATTGCTCCTGCAGAAAATTTAAAAGATAGTGCACTGACCACTCTCAATGTAGAATTCTCATCAGTGGGCCATGAGAAGGAGAACTGAAAGCAAGGGCTTTGTCCTTGCTGACTCACAAGGGCCATGCTGCCTCATCCCTAGTGCTGCTCGCTGACTATACTTCTTATGTGGAGCTTAGGGAATCTTTCCTTTTGGACTTAGCTGCTGTTCAAATGACCAGCCCCATTTGGCTTAAATAAGATTGCTCTTTTAGTCACAGGAAGAGGTGAACTGGATTAAACCTGTTTTCATGGCATGCTTGATAAAGCCTTTGAGAAGTCAAAGAGATAAAATTTTGACAACTGTGTTCTCTTAATCTATTTTGATAATTTCCTTTTAAGCTAATGTGTGGTCCACGTGCAGCTACCTGGGCAGAGGGGTGAGAGAGGACTTCAGGGTAGTAGTCAATGAAGTATGAGAGGAGAAAAAAACCACAAAGGATCTAATTTACCTCTATTTTCTCTCTACATCTACAGCAAGTTACCCTTGTTAAGAACTGACAGAGAAGCAAGACACCAGAGTTGTAGGTCCATTCGTAACTACTCCCACTCTTAGTCCTACTGAAAATGGAGTGCTTAAATAGTCACCACATTGCTGGGGCAGAGAAGAAGTGAAGGGTTAGATTAGAAAAGGCAGTCTCTGGTAGTGGCTAAGACCACATATTCGTGAATCAAAAAAAAAAAAAGTCTGGGTTTCTATCTTCCTTCAGCTACTTCAACTAAATGACTTGGGTAAATTACTCAACCTCTCTGAGATGTGACTTCCTCAGTTGATAAAGTGGATTGCAATGAAAGTTATGACTTCACAGGGTTATTTTGGAAACCAAATAAATAAGTCTTGGCATACAGACGCAATCAGTAGATGTTAGCTTCTGCTACTCTTAGGGAAGGTGAATGGAGGAAGATTTAAGTCGAGAAAACTTTACCATATCTGTGCTCTGCTGTGCCAATCTGTGTTATTAGGTTCTCAATATCAAGAAACCAGTAGATGCCTTGTCTGATGTCATAAACTTAGTTTTTATAGTGCAAAATTCATATTTTTGAGCCTCCCAGAAACTGTTATAGAATGAAGCACATAAAAGATTCATACACATTCGCCTGTTACCTCCTGGATAATACTTCTCAAGGGATTGATTAAGGAATTGAATTTAAACCAACAGAACCAGTAGTATTCTTGCTGATCCTTTGTGTAACTGTGTTAGTGAATGTAAATAAACATGGACAGGCTTTGGATATTCTGTGATTTTTACAATTATCTAGATCAAAGGAAAGCAAACTGATTACCATATGTATGAAACTGAGAAAGAAAAAGTTCTGTTCTGTGTCAGCAATAGAAGGAAAGGAGGAAAGATTATTTTGATGTGTTTTTAATGATCGTATAGAGAAAATAATATGACAGATGAAAACAAATTGAGTGTGTATTTTCTTCTCAAGTTTCTGTGTTCAAACTTTGACCAAAAGTAATACTATCTAACATAACCGTTGCAGTAATATGTACATTTAAGAGATTAAATGCTAAGAAATAAAGGGTCAGAATCCTTTCCTTATATTTGTTTATCATGGCATACTGAGCAGCAAAGAGTTTTTCTTTTTCAATAATGTCTTTCACAGAAGTTTAATATATAATAAATTAAAAAGTAGAAACTCTCTGGTTAAAGTATAGAGTACAAGTGAGTACAAGTCTGAAATTCTGACCTTGTAGCCTTCCCATGAGTCACTAGAAGTTGCCCTGAATAATTCTGTGTAATCTAATGACTCAAAAGAACATAATTTGAAAATACACCCTTGTGATGTATTACTTTATTACACATTTTTATTCCATTTTACTTCATCCTCACAAAAGCTCTATGATGTAGAGCTTTAACACCCTCATTTTATAGATGAAGAAACAAATATTCAGAATAAAAATATTTTCCAAGATTGCTCAGCTTATGAGTTCTAGCATTTGGGTTCCAACCCATATCTTCTTACTTTACAGCAAGGTTGCTTAACACTGGCATTGCAGATGTTTTCAGCTGGATAATCTTTTGTTCTCTGGAGCTGTCCTGCACATCATAAGATGTTTAACTATATCTTTGGCCTCTGTACCAACTAGAAGCCAGTAGTGTACCACTCCTGAAAAAAATAAAAAATGTCTCAAGATATTATCAAAATCTCATGGACTGGGGTTAGGGGCTCAAAATAATTCTAGGTGAAGAACAAGGGCTCTTATTCTAGTATCCATGGTTCCCCAGAAGAGATGTCTAGGATTCTAGGAGTCCTTGATCTTGATGGGAAAGACTTACATATTTATTTTCACTAACCTCTATCAGAAATTTAACATTTATTTCCATAATAAAAGTAGGCAACAAATATTAGTGAATTATCAGCACTCGTGACTTCTAACCAATAAAAGCTTTGATATACTAGATTTTTTTTCTAATTCCATTTATTGCACATATTTAAAGTACCACTCAAAATTAGAGTAAATGACTCTAAGTACTACTTCAAAATTATGGTAGATATTGGTTCCAGTCAAGATAGCAAAGTAGGTGAATGCTATGCTTGTCTTCTCTTAAGATTGCAACTAAACTACAGAACAGCCATCAATGAGTCATTTGAAGTCCTACAACTGGGGACATACAGAAGACGCCCCCTTGAGACTAGTAGGAGGGGTGAAGACGCAGAACGAGCTAGTTCCACACCCGTGTGTGGCAGTTGAAAATCAGGAGCAATATTCAGCTGCGGAGATCACCCTGTTAGAGCAAGGGGTCCTGGCCCTACACAAAGGTTCCTAGCCAAGGATTCCAGTATTAGGAAGAGAAGTTTCCACAACTTCTAGTACATAAACCAGCAGAGATTGTGGCTGAGTTAAACAGAGGGATGCAGGAGTCCCAAGCACTCCTCTTAAATGACCCACACATGAACTTACTCATGGACAAACTTACTTGCTCTGAGCTCCAGTGCAGGAGGAGCAGCTCAAAAGTCTCCACGTATATAAGAGAGAAAGTGAATTGTCTGGCTTTGGGGAGAGGGTTGAAGCAGCAGCTTTCTCCCAGATAGAAGTGCTAGTGGAGGCTTTTGGTTTTTGGGGGTTTTTTTTTTGTTTATTTTTTTTTATTGTGTCTTCTCCCCACACAGCCTGCAGACACAGGTAGCCACCATGTCTGAGTCTCCATCAATCTAGCTAGCACTGGTCATTCTACTCTGGTAATTCCTTGAGATCCAGCCTCACTCAACTTGCAGGCCTACCCAAGCCACTTTCAGTGGATTTTTTATACAAATGGCCTATCATAGCTCATGCTGTAGACTTTTATAAAATCTCTCAAAGGTTCATAAAACCCAAACTAGCAGCATCTTGCCTCAGCATACCCTAAACTTCTTGCTGAGCAGCCCCAAGCCCATCACTAGTGGCAGCCGATCTCAGTTCATGACTTGGCTTCTTGAGGCACTTCTAAGCCCAGCATGAATGGCAGACATTTGTGATTGCTTGGTGACTCTTACTAGGTGGTGCCAAGCAGGGCAATGGCTACAGTTGAACTTGGCCTGTGGCTGTGCCCATCCCAATAGGCCCCAGGCCAGTATGCCCAGTGGCCTGACTAGGCCAGAGTACTATCCAAAGCTGTATCTGAAGACAATATACCCAAAGGGTAGACTGAAAAGAAACAGCCCTGATGAAGCAAATCTTGCTCCATAGGGTCAACCCCTCACTGGCTAGTCCTCACAACGAATCAGCCCAAGAGTCAATTCCTCCCATTCATGTATGAACAGCAACCAAGGCTCATCCTCACAGAAGGGTACACACAACTCATTCAAAGGACATACCTGAAACACGTAGCTCAAGTGACAAGGAAAGACTATGCCACTGACCCCTACAGGATACCTACTACATAAGGCTTCTCTTCTAAGACTGAGAGACAGAGTATCCTTACCTAATATATAGAAACAAATGCAGGAAGGCAGCCAAAGTGAGGAGACAAAGAAATATGTCTCAAATGAAAGAATAGAACAAAGCTCCAGAAAAAGCACTTAATAAAATGGAGACAAGCAATCCAACAGATGCAGAATTCAAGATACTGGTTACAAAGATGCTCAATGAATTTAGGGGAAGAGTAAATTAATTTAGTAAGAATTTACACAATAGTAAAACCAACAAGTTGGAAATGAAGACTACAATAACTGAAAGAAAGGATACTTTAAAGAAAATCAACAGTCAATTAGATGAAACAGAATTAAATCAGTGATTTAGAAGATAAGGTAGCAGAAAACACCCAATCAGAACAGCAACAAGAAAAAACAATCCAAAACAATTTAATAGTGTAAGGGGCCTCTGGGACAATATCGAGTGTACCAACATTCTCATCATGAGGGAGCCAAAGGGAGAAGAAGGAGAACAAAGAATTAAAAACGTATTTGAAGAAATAATGGTGGAAAACTCTCCTAATTTGGTGAAGGAAAAAGACCTACAAGGTCAAGAAGCTCAGAGAATCCCAAACAAGAAGAACCCAAAGAGGTCCACACCATGATACATCACAATTAAAATGCCAAATGTTAAAGACAAAAAAAGAATCTTAAAAGCAGCAAGAAAAGATCAGCTCATTATGTACAAGAGAGCTCCCATAAGACTGTCAGCGAATTTCTCAGCAGAAACTTTGCAGGCCAGAGGGATGGGCACAAGATATTCAAAGTGATGAAAAGCAGGGACCTACAACCAAGATTACTCTACCTAACAAAGCTATCATTTAGAATCAAAAGACAGATAAAGAATTTCCCAGACAAGAAAAAGTGAAAGGAGTTTATTACCACCAAGCTAGTAAATATTACAGGAAATGTTGAAGGGACTTCTTTAAAAAAAGAAAGAAAATAGAAGAAAATATCAAACTATAAATAATAAAATGACAATAGCTATATATCTATCTACAATTATTTTGAATGTGAATTGATTGACTGCTCCAATCAAAATATAGAATGACCGAATGGGTAAGAAAACAAAACCCTTACATATACTGACTACAGGAAACTCACTTCAGATTGAAAGACACACGCAGACTGGGGATGAGGGGATAGAAAAAGATATTTCATGAAAATGGAAATTTAAAAAAAGGCTGGGTTGGCAATACTTACACCAGACAAGATAGACTTTAAAACAAATGCCATAATAAGAGACAAGAAGGTTCCAGTAATCCCGCTTCTGGGTATTTATCTGAATAAACCCAAAACACTATTACAAAGGGAGAGGTGAGTCTATATGTTCATTATAGCATTATTTAAATAGCCAAGATATGGAAGCAACCTAGATTTCCATCAATGAATGAATAAAGAACAGGTATGTGTGTATGTATATATTATATATATACATACATACATACATATATACATACAATAGAATATTACTCAGCCATAAAATAAGAATGAAATCTTGCCATCTGCAACAGCATAAATCAACCTAGAGAGTATTGTGCTAAGTGGAGTAATTCAGATAGAGAAAGAAAAATGTCATGTTTTCATTTACATGTGGAACCTAAAGAACAAAATGAACAAAATAGAAAAATTCATAGATATAAAGAACACTTCAATGATTGCCAGATGGAAGGAACATGGGAAGGGGGTGAAAATGAGGAAAGGATTAAGTACAAATTGGTAGTTACAATATAATCATGGGGATTTTAAATATAGCATAAGGAATATAGTTAATAATATTGTAATAACTATGTATGGTGTTAGATGGGTACTATGTTTATTGGGGCAATTCCCTCATAAGTTATATAAATGCTTAATCATTATGTCATACACCTGAAACTAATGTAATATTGTATGTTAACCATAATTTTTAAAAGTTTTAAAATTATTTTTAAAATATTATGATAGATGTTTGACTCATTGTCAGATCTTATTTACTAAAAATGTATATATCTATTTATTACTTAAATTTTGTTAACTATATTTCAAAATAATTATTTTTCTTTACTTTTTTGCATCTATACATTTTCTGAGAAGGTGTTCATAGGTTTAGCTTGACTATGAAAGCAGTTTACCACACAAAACATTTACAAAGCCCTACTCTGAATCTCTTGTATCTTACCACTTTATATTAGGGAAGACAAATGGTAAGGTTGTTTAATGGCTGAAAGCACAGGTTCTATTCCACCTGCACTCAGTTTACTGGCTGTAACTTTAACCAAGTTAAATAAATTTCTAAACCTCAGTTTCTTCATCTGCAAAATGAGAATAATACTAGTACATACCACATACTGGCTTTCATAAAGTTAAGTACTTATGTACAGTGCCTGGCATATAGTCAGCACTTAAAGTTATTATTACTGCTGTATTACCTTATAATATGGCCTCTGTTCAGAAATAATTGTCTAGTAAGTATTTTGCCAATAGCAGTGATATTGACAAAGTACAAATATCTCTGAAATATATGCCAGGGAATAATAAAATATTTACATTAGTTTCTCTCCTGGCTAGTTGTGGTTAGCATTTTCTATTTGCAGGGGCTATATAAAAAATTTGTCTTCTCAAAGAGGTATTCCAAAGTGCTCAAAATTATATTTGTTCATAGACACCGTGAGGATGAAAACAGCATTTTTTTCAGTGCTGCACTCGATGGGTGAAAAAGTGGTAGAAACAATGACAACAGAAGCAAACTTGGAAATGTTGAACTGTGTGGAGTTTCAGTCTTCAGGTTTATGCCACTTGCCTGCCCTTCGGTGCCAATTACCGACAGACCACTGCTGGTCACACTTTTTCATCCCTCCTCAATTTTCACTTGAAAGAATTGCTTTTCTCGTATGACGCCAGCTCATGATAAATGCTCACAAAGGCATGACAATTTCAATTGCCAGACCATCTGGCTACTGGATATTTTACTGTGGTTTTTAGAGCCCAAAGTTTCACCAGTTGCTCTGTTTCTAAGGAAACAGAAGCTATGGTGACAGTCTGTGACTTAGATGAACTGTCTTACTGCTCATTAAAGATGGCTTCTGGAGATCAGCAAGCTCAAGCTGTACTTATGTTTCTTCAGCCAGAGTCCTAGGTACTACACTGCTCATATTCATTATTCATTATTTTTATTTGCATATTCCCTTCTGATCACTTGGGGAAACAAACTGAAGTGTTATCTGGGCATAGAAAAGTATTTATTTCACTCTCTTTCTTTGGGATGGATGGATGGATTGATAGATGAATGGGTTCAGGCATTCAGTTCATCAGTCAACAAATAAATATTTAGCACTTAAACATCAGGTAACTTCCATGCTTAAACATTTCAGGATAGTCCAGTTTTTTAGTTTGCTAAATAAATTAACAAAATCCAATGATGTTTAAACTACAGCAAGTCATTAATCGGTGAAATTAATTTCACAAGTGGTGACAAGTGTTTTTACAAATGAATAGAACAGAACAGAATAGAACAGAACAGAACAGAATAGAATGGAAGAGACAGACCAGAGCAGAACAGAACAGAATAAACTAAAGTGTATTCTAAGTATTAAGGGTAAAATTTGCTTCAAGAATCTTAAATATTTCGTGTGTTGTGTTGAGTTGAAAGTTAAAATGCATGTCTCGTTAGAGAATGAAGTTAAGAAGAAGTTTGAAAGACAATGACAACAAATGCTCTTTAACACACCTCCCAATCCTATCTCCAATGCTACATCAAAATTCATTTTCTAATCATGCTTCAATGAAATAGATTACTTCAGTTCTCCAAAAGCTCACATTCTCCCGTGCTTCTAGACCCTTGCACAATACATTCTTACTTTCTCTTCCAACACATCTACCACTGCCTGCCTCACTGCTCTTTGTCTTACCTGTAGCCCCTAAAGGAAGCCTCTCTCATCCCATCAACCTGGGTCAAATTCCTTTCTAAGATCCTGGTGCATCCTTGCACATACATATCTTTTAACTGATATTTATTTACTTGTCTTTCATCTTTTCAACTATATTCTCTTGAAGATCACAAGTACATACAATTGGTTGTTGGAGTTGCAGTTTTTAACTTCCATGGGTGACTATGAAGAGCAACCTAGACTGAAAAATGATCTAGTTTAGTGTTGCTAAATGCGAGATGCTTACTAAAGGTGGTGGTACATGGGAAAACTTTTGTCTATAGAGTGGGTGCCAAGGAACATTAAATGGCAATAATGTTAAATAGTATTGAATCACTCAGTGAAGAAATTATTCCCTTTGCAGATTTTATCTTTCCTTCTGATTGCAAAAAGGACAAAAATCTTGTTGGTGTGTTAAAAGATAGAGTTTTTTAAGTAAAATTGTGATTCTCATACCAATATAAAATGAACACGTGTGAAGGATTTAACTCACTGATTAAAAAGGGACCAGTAAGATGTTATAACCAGGTCAAAGAAAGTTCAAAGGACTCCACACATCTAGACAAATAAAGAATGCTGAAATGAAATTACAAATAGATGCAAAATGTGTCTATCCATGGGGCAATAATCAGTTTCAATTCACCTGACACAATTAATTTGTATTTCCATAGATAAGAATCATTTGCATTATCATCATTCTCTACAACTTGAGTTGTAAAATAATTCAAAGAATAATGAAAGGCTGAGATAATATACAGAGTTATCTTTTTGGTCCATTTCAAAGTATTTCATATTTTTGTCCAACTGGCACAAGTTCTTCATCTTCCTCCAACTATTGCTAATCTTCTTTGCAACAGATAAAGAGCAAGCCTGTCTCTCAGAGACTCTGGCATGCAGCAATGACTAACTAAAACTTAATAATATTATTTTTTAATAATCATTTTACACTTATTTTTTATTATTTACAATAAAATATCTTTATTTATGGTAGTCGTATAATTTTTTGTTAAAAATGTATTAATATCAGAAGTCTATTAAAAGAAAATAATAGGAAAAGTACAACATAGTAATACAAATATTATGAGACCATATGTCTATTGGTTGGGACACTTAGAGCCATACTCTCTGCTATCAAGTGACTTCAGATAAGCTACTGAAGTTCTCTATGCCTCAGTTAGTTTATCTGTGAAATGAATATAATAATAGCATCAACTCCGTAATTGTGAAGATTAAATTGGTAAATACTTAGAATAGTATCTGCAAATAGCAAATATTCAGTACATACTAGTTATCACTGTTATCTCTATTATTATTTGAAAATAGATGTGATTTTTTTTATTATTTAAAGTATACAGTACATTGGTTAGACATTTATAAAGTTTAAAATGATCACTCTAATTGCTCCTTCCCCCACCTGGTTTTCCACCTAGTCAATAAATTAATGTTCACTGCATTCCCTATGTTGTGCTCCCCATTCCCATGACCATCTATCAACTACTAATTTGTACTTTTTTAACCCTTTACCCCATCTCCCAGCCCCCCCAAACCCTCTCCCCTCCAACTGTCACCAAATTGTTCTTTAGATTTGTGAGTCTGTTTTTGATTAGTTTGTTCTTTTTGTTCCTTAAATTCTTCATATAAGTGAAATCATATAGTATTTTTCTTTCTTCTCTGTCTGACTTATTTCACTCAGCATAATAGCCTCTAGGTCCATCCATGTCATTGCAAATGATAGGATTTCAATATTTTTTTAATGGCTGAGTCATATTCCATTGTATATACGAACCATAACTTTTTTTATCCAGTCATCTATTGATGTGCATTTAGATTGCTTCCATATCTTCGCTATTGTAAATTGTGCTGCTATGGATATTGGGGTGCATAGATCTTTATGAATTATTGTTTTGGGTTTCTTTGGATAAATACCCAGAAGTGCAATTACTGGGTCAAAAGGTACATCCATTTTTTATTTTTTTGAGAAGCCTCCAGACTGTTTTCCATAGCAGTTGTACCAATTTACAATCCCACCAACAATGTATGAGAGTTCCCTTTTCTTTGCATCCTCTCCAACACTTGTTGTTTGATTTATTGATGATAGCCATTCTCACACATGTCAGGTGATATCTCATTGTTGTTTTAATTTTCATTTCTCTGATGATTAGTGACCTTGAGCATCTTTTCATATGTTTATTGGCCATCTGTGTTTCCTCTTTGAGAAGTGTTTGTTCAGGTCTTCTGCTCATTTTTTAATGGGATTGTTTGTGATTTGTTATTGAGTGTATGAGTTCTTTATATATTTTGGATATTAGCCTCTTATCAGATGTATCATTAGCAAATATCTTCTCCCAAACAGTTGGTTGTAGTTTTGTTTAGTTGGTGGTATTCTTTGTTGTACAAAAACTTTTTAGTTTGATGTAGTCTCATTTGTTTATTTTTTTCTTTTGTTTCCCTTGCCTGGGAGATGTATCCTAAAAGAAATTAGTGTTAGCAATATCAGAGAGTTTACTGCCTATGTTTTCTTCTAGAAGTCTTATTGTTTCAGGTCTTACATTTAAGTCTTTAATTCATTTTGATTCTTTCTTGCATATGGTTTCTTTCTTTCTTTTTTTTTTTTTTTTTTTTTTTTTTTTTTTTTTTTTTTTTTTTTTTTTTTTTTTTTTTTTTTTTTTTTTTTTTTGCGTGTATCTGTTCAATTTTCCTAACACTATTTATTGAAGAGACTGTCTTTACCTCATTGTATATTTTTACCTCCTTTGTCATGTATTAAGTGAAAATATAGGCATGGATTTATTTCTGGGTTCTCTATTCTGTTCCATTGATCAATATATCTGTTTTTATGCCAGTATGCTGTTTTGATTACTGTAGCCTTGTAGTATAGTTTTATATCAGGGAATGTGATACCTCCAACTTTGTTGTTTCTCAAGATTGCTGTGGCTATTCAGGATCTTTATGGTTCCATATAAATTTTAGGATTATTTGTTCTAGCTCTCTGAAAAAAATGCCATTGGTATTTTGATTAGATTGCATTGAATCTATAGATTGCTTTAGGTAATATGGACATTTTAATGATGTTGATTCTTCCTATCCATGAGTACAGTATATGCTTCCATTTATTTGTATCTTCTTCAATTTCTTTTTTTAGTGACTTATAATTTTCTGAAAACAGGTCTTTTACCTTCTTGGTCAATTTGATTCCCAGGTATTTTACAGTTTTCGACGCAATTGAAAATAGGATTTTTAAATTTTTTTTAATTTCCCTTTCTGAAAGTTCATCATTGGTGTATAAAAATGCCATTGATTTCTAAATATTTATTTTGTAATCTGCTACTTTACTGAATTTATTGATCAGTTCTAACAGATTTTTTTTTTGGTGGAATCTTTAGGGTTCTCTATATATAGTATCATGCCATTGCAAATAACAAGAGGTTTACTTCTTTCTTTCCAATTTAGATACCTTTTATTTATCTTCCTTGTCTTATTGCTGTGGCTAAGACTTCCAATACAATGTTGAAGAGGAGCAGTGAAAATGGGCATCCTTGTCTTGTTTCTGATCTTAAGGAACATGCTTTTAGCCTTTCTGCATTAAATCTGATGTTAGCTGTAGATTTGTCATATATGGACTTTATTATATTGAGTTATGTTCTCACTTTGCTGAGAGGTTTTATTATAAATGGATGCTGGATTTTGTCAAACATTTTTTCTGCATCTATTGATATGATCATATGATTTTAATCTTTCAATTTGTTAATATGGTGTATCACATTAATTGATTTGCAGATATCGTACCAACTTTGCATCCCAACAATAAATCTAACTTGACCATGATGTTGATATTTTTAATGTATTACAGAATTTGGTTTGCATCAATGTTAATAAGAGATATCAGCCTGTAGTTTTTGTGTGTCTTTTGTAATGTCTTTGTCTGGTTTGTGAATCAATGTAATGGTGGTTTCATAAAAGGAGTTATGGAGCCTTCCCTCTTCTTGAATTTTATTGAATAGTTTGAGAAGAATAGATATTAATTATTCTTTAAATGTTTGGTAATATTCACCTATGAAGCCATCTGGTCCAAGATTTTTGTTTTTTGGGAAGTTTTTGATTAAGGTTGTGATAATATTATGCAAATAACTATATTCTGGGAAATACTGGAGTCTATAACAACTAGGTTATAGGGTTGTGTTTTTTTGCTGACACTCCTAAGAGTGTTTCTGAAGGACATCAAACTTCTTATAGTTTTTCTATACTAACTTACAGAATTTGTTAACTAATATTTCTCTAATTCCTCTCAGCTTTCCAACAAAAACTTATCAATAATGTATCAATCCTGTTGACCTTCAAATCCATTGATTCTCCTACCAACAATGAGTTCAGTTCCCTCCTTACTGAGCTTAGAATCCATTGCCCATCACTATTATTATTCATTTACATATATACTCAGCTCCCTTATCCCCTTTAATATTTGCCTAGAAAAGCTTCAATTTAGATTAAATGCAATTACTCCATGCCTGTATGAATGTATAAACATGACTAAGAGGAAAAACTCCTAACAATCACAACTAATTAAATTATAAATGTTTCACCAAACTTTAAGAAGCCTTCAGCACAGTCCAGCAATACTACTACATTTTCTTAATCAATTGACTATCGAATATTCAGAAACTACTATTACACATCTTTGCTTCTCTACTCAAGTCTTCAGTATTCACTTCATCTTCTCACTTCTGGCAATTGTTCTTGCTAATATTTCACAAAGAAAGAGGAACAATCAGAAGAGAACTCCCACATTGTTCTGCAGGAGGCAAATCTGCCAAGCCCCTGAAAATATTCATACATAGATTGACACTTCCAGTTATGGTGAATGAACTGCTTTTGCTTCAGTCATCTAAGGCCAGAATCTCTAAATATGTACTAGTTTTCACCCCCTCCAGCTACTCAGGTACTTTGCCCCTGAGGATGTCACACCTTCTAACCTCTAATTATACCTTCCTAACTGACTTCTTCTCAATATTTACTGATTTTTCATCCTCTGCCAGATCTGTAAATATTGGATATCTTTTCTGTCCTAAACATTTTTCTTAATCTTCAACCAGTTATATGGCTTATAATATCATCTATATACTGATTATTCCCAAATTTCTATCACTGACTCTGACCTCTCCCTGAGCCCCAGAATTAATTATTCATTTGTTATTTAAAATTCCACTTTGAGATCAGTAGGCATCTCAAAATCAACATGTCCAAAATAGAATCCTTAATGATCTTCTCTGAATTAGTAGAGATACAGATTATATTTATGTATTAGAAGCACACTGCTTTAAATAAAAACAAAGTTTATTTTTGTTTTACATAAATGTCTGGATAGGTGGCAATGTCAGATGGAGTACAAACAGGGTTATCATGAGTATTTGAGAATAAGGGATTTATTAAAGAAATAAAACTTTATTCACATTGGGAAAAATCTGTGAAAGTTAGAGTACTGTTACGGATGCTGGAGCATCAGCGAACAGTCTCTGAGAAACCAGATACTTTCAGCAGCCAGTGTGGGAAAGTGAAGGAGAAATAGTGACTATAGAAATGTGTTACATTTGCTGAGCTCTCACTTTTGTAGTTCCACAGCCAACTATCTATTGGTGGTATTGTGGCCACTGTTGATCAATATGACTAACAGTCAGGCAAATAGTTAAATGCAGAGGAGGGGCAAACAAGTACAAAATTGACTCTATTCGTAGCTATGTACTTAGGAAGAACAGTGGGCCAAAGAGAACACTGAGGACAATACCATCATTTAAGGGATAGACAAATCAGAAGAATTTCATTAAAAAAAAAAAAGAAATGAGAAATTCAGAGAAAGAGGGGAACCAAAAAAGAGAAGTAGAATGTAAACCAAGAAAATTGAGTTTTATTTTTATGAAGCAGTATGCCACCAACAGTGTCTTGCACTTCAGAGACATTCAGTAAGGTAAGAACTGAAAAGTGGCCCTTGAACTTGGCAGTATGAGAGTCGGTGGTGACCTCTGGGTGCAGAAGACTAAGTGTAGTCATTGATCTTCACGGCAAGAGAAACATATAAACACTATTCCAAGAAGGGAAGGAAAGACGGAAGGCAATAGCTAGAACAGGAGGCATGGCCAAGGGAAGAGTTTTGTTATTGCTATTTGTTTTTGTTGTTTATTTGTATGTCTGTTTGTATTGCAAAGTTTAGAACATTTTCATAGATTATAATGAAGAAAATATTTCAGCAAAGGGTAAATGCCGGAGCCAGCCGGCTAAGAGCAAACAGTTCCCGAGAGGGAGAGTGAGGATTGAGAAAAAGAGAGAGAGAGAGACAGAAGATAAGAGTCTGGAGGGCTAGCAGTGAATACTGCACCCCAAGTTTATTTAGCACAGCATATATACACCCTTGGAAGAGCACCAGAAGCAACACCCACACAGAAGCAACACCCACACATATGCAAATGATTGCTGACCTTTACGTAAATTCTCTCAAAACATCCTTGTTCCTGTTTTGTCTCTTATTCCCTGGGGCAAGGAATGTCTCTTATTCCCTGGGGACAAGGAACATTCAACATTAAGCCAAACTTCCTCCTTCAGTAACAAGCTATCCATTAACAAGCCCACCTGCTCTGCAAACTTCTAGCTTGCAGGCAACTCCAACCCTTCCTGCAGGGCATTCATCAAGAATGGCTCCCAACAGGTAAATAGAAGGTATGAAAGATAGATAGATAATTGACTGATTAAGTCCTGGGTTGATGTGAAGGTATAGGATTGTGGAAACAGTTCAGATTTTATCTCATCTAGAACACTAAGAATGGATATGTAAAGATTGTAGGAGAATGAAAGAGATTCAATTTTCTTATTGGGTTCATATGCTAGGCAATCTTATATGTGGTGGCTATCATTCAGGGAACTTAATAAGAGTAGAGAACATTTGAAATAGTTGCTTGAGTTCAATAGAAGAGAGTTCACCAAAGACAATTTAAAGGAATGCAGAATTATATTTAGGGCATGACTGAGGTTGACAACCATGTATTTGTAATGAAATTGTCCTAGACAGTTGTGTCACATTGTTCTTCAGCATTTGATCAAAATATAAATATAAATTGCCAAGTTGCTACCACAAAGATTAGTGTTCTTCACAATAATGGAGTCAATCATTTAGGATGAATTCAGCTTGCAAAAAATAGAAAATGAACTAGGAGGTCTAAACAAAGGTGAGTCTATTTTTCTCACATAATGAACTCTAAAGACATATGTCTGTGGACATTGGTTCAGCAACTCTATGAAGGTAATAAAACCAGTCTCTCTGTAACACTTTGTGCTTTTGATCACATTTGCATTTGACCTAGAAAAAACGAGAGTAGAGGAGGGATAGTCCCAGTGTTATCAGTGTCTTTTATTAGGAAAACAAAACTTTGTCTAGAAGTTCCAGCAGACTTGCTATCTCTCGCTGACACACATAAGGGAAGTAGAGTTCCCCAAGTAGTCAGGTACAGGCTGGCAAAGGTTTAGTGTGTACCAACAAGCAGTGACTACTCTAGAATGGTTCAGAGGAATTGAGTTAAGATAAAAATAGTGATCCAAATGATAGATCATTGATCTAGATAAAGGGAAAAGTGGGTAATAACTTAACCAAGTAATTTCATTGAGCATCACAAATAATAATATAAATGTACACTAAGTGCCTTTTTATTTGAACAATGGGAAGTACATGATGTTTACTAAGTGTTAAATCTGAATATAATTAAAAAAAAAATAAAATTAATCCAGATTGTGAGACATTCTACAAGATAACTGACCTGAACTCTTTGACTATGTCAATATCCAAAAGGAAAAAGAAAGGGATGAGGGGTTAATACAGGCTAAAGACACTAAATTGTCATTACAATGAAATACATTTGGTATTAGATTCAATTCTAGACATTTTTAAAAGTAATAGTTATAAAAAATATTTTTGGGATAACTGAATAATTTTTAATATGAACAAACTGTTCAAAGCTAAATATCTTATATGTAATAATAGTTTTGTCATATTTTTTAGTGTGAAATGTTCTTCAAGGATTCATGCTAAAGTATTTAGGCATAAAGCATCATGATGATTGAATTACTTTTAAATTGTTTACAAAAATATATATATTCTATGGTTACACACACACACACACACACACACACATACACACATACACACAGTGAGAGAAATAGAGAGAAAAAGAATGAGCAAATGTGATAAAATGTTAACAACAGGTGAATCTAAGGAAAGAGAACACAGGTGTTTATTGTACTATCTTTTCTGCTTCTATAAAAGTTTTTAATTACTCTAAATAAAAAGCTGAAGTAAAAGAGAAGAAAAGAGAATTTTGGAGTTTCAGATTTATTATATGCAGTTCTGCTCCAATTATTCTTCATGTGAAAGTGAATGTAGGTGGTTACTGTGAAGGGAATGTTCAAAGTCATTTATATGGAACATGCCATAGCATAGTGTTTAAAAACCTGAGCTCTAGAGCTTTACTTTTCAGGTTCAAATCCTGGCTTCGCAACTTACTGTACAATCAAGCAAGTTCATCAATTTTTTCACCTGTAAAATCGGGTGATAATAGTACCTAACCTGAAGATTATTTGCAGATTAAATAAGATAAGCCATAGAAAGGGTCAAGTTTATGGTATAGTAAGTGCTCCATAACTGTTGGTAATTATTATTTAAAAGGTTGCAAGTGTGAAGCCAGAGGGATAGGATGCCATGCATCTAATGGAAGGCTGAATTATAACACTCCCAACAAGATTCATGTCCAAATCCTTGGAACTTATGAAAATGTTACCTTTTATGACAAAAGGGACTTTATTGATGTGATTAAATTAAAATCTTGAGTTGGGACTATTAACTTAGATTATTCAGGAAGACCTAAATGTAATAACAAGCATCCTTATAAGGGAGACAGAAGGCTTAAAGTGAGAGACATGATTATGGAGACAAAGGTCAGAATAATACAAAGAATAAAGAATGGTCATGTGCTAAGAAATACAAGTTATCTCTAGAAGCTGAAAAAACTGATTCAGAAGGACTGCAGCTGTGTCAACAACTCTATTTTAGACTTCTGACCTCCAGAACTACTGTATGGTAATAAATCTGTGTTGTTTTAAGCCACTATGTTTGTAGTAATTTGTTACAGCAGCAATAGAAAACTAGTACACATGTGAACATGGAGAACATTGAGACTGATGGCAAACTCTGATACACAGAAGAACTAAAGTGATTATAAACAAGGGGTGAAGCCTAGGAAGCAATTAAGAAAAAAAAAATGGAAAAGTAATACAGCTTATGAATGGCACCATAATATGCAAACTCCTTATCTTTTACTCTGGCCAGGTATTGTTTTTTTTTTTTTTCTTTTGGGGCAGGAGGAGGATTGTTTGTTTGTTTGTTGTGTTTTTATTAACTAAACTAATTTCTGCTTGGATTAAGAAATAGTAGGTGAATCTCTGAAGCTTTAACTTACCTTTAATTGACTTGGATTACTTAAAATCAGGATTAGAATAATGAACTATGAATCATTTCTAGGTAGCAAAGTATTGTTCCCTTCTCATATAATACTTTTACTTGAATTTTCTTTCTGTGAGTTATATTGGATTTCATACATTTACTTGACCTACGTTTGCAGAATTAGGACTATAGTTTAACTACCTACACACCAGCCACAGTTAATGTAGAAAAGTATAATTAATTTATAACAACTAATGTAAAAATACAATTAATTTGCAAATTAATGTAAAATGTTTTTTAAGAGCCTTGCTTAAATGTGCCAAATGGAATTGCTGATTTGTAACCCAGAAAAACTTCTTAAACTTTCTTGAAATCATCTGATGGCTTGCATGTTCTTCCTTGAAGTAGGCTTTTAACACAGTACTGAAGGTGCCTAAAAGAGGCAAGCACAGTTTTTCACTGGGACACGTTCAGTCAAGGATGGTGAGGTCTGTCACACTCTGTCAGCTGAGATGAACAGGTTTACTAGCTGGGATCTGAATATTAGACATACTGGGCAATTCTCTAACTGCCAACCCCAGCTCTTCCACAAGCAGGAACAAGCATGCAAAAAAGGACCTCATTGCCCACTCGAGGAGAAACACCAAACTCTACAAAGCAGAGTAGAGTTTGTCCTTATAAAATGCAGTTTAGTGGTGTTTTCTCCCACACATTGGTCATTTCTAATAATACTCAATCTACCAAATTCATACTAGTCCTCAACACTTTACTATGTAGGAAAGAATATCTGTAATTTTTATGTTCCTTCTACCAAGCAGAAAATTATTTTTTCCTTTTCTCTCAATAAGTTTGTATTATATAATTCTAAATTACTTACATTAATTTTTTATGCAGCATTAATATTGTCTTTTTTCTAATAAATTCTAAAGACTAGAGCTTAAGTGGTTTTTCAGCAGTGTTCTCTTGTCGAGATCCTATATCCAATGCTACAGAGCAACTATGCTCTTTATATTTCTGCTTGGTTCGTGTCAGCTTTTTAAAACTAATTGCCCTAAAGATTGCACTGTGAAAGGACAAAACAAATGGTATCATAATTAAACAAAAGCATTCTTGGCGATGGTTTTTCCCAGACACGAAATAAAACTTTAACCCTTTAAAGAAGAAAAGAGATAGTTTTAAAAATGTTTAACTAAAAAAAGATGAAAAAATGGCACCTCATAAGATGTGTCAGATGGTAACGGTTTAGAATGGACAATAGACTTTAGAGGTCAGCGTCCCATGAGGCAAGCATCTCTACTATCAGCATTTGTAAATAGGTCTGCCTCTTTCTAAGAATGTCATGTAAAGTTTCCAATACAATATGAGAGTAGCTACAGAGCAGATTTCATTCTAGTTTCTGAAATAAAAGAGTCTCAATTTGTCTACAGCCATACCACCCTTAGCGTGCCTGATCTTGTGTCTACTCTCAGAAGCTAAGGAAGGTCGGGCCTGGTTAGTAATCTCTGACCACCTACTGCTGGAGGCACTTAAAACAAACAAACAAACAAACAAATATATCCTGATTTTTAAATATTGAGATTATAAAAATAAATGATGTACAGTAGACCTTGGGAATGTGCATAGCACAAGGATTGTAACTGGTGTGCTGTCCTCACTATCATCAGAGATCCTTGACTTTCTTGACAGAATATGCTCTTCACTTCTTAGAAAGATAAGAGCTTGTTTTTTCCCAGATCACATTCCCATGAGATTTTCAGATTTACTATGCATAGCTTTCCAATATAATTATAACTGAAGATTTATGTCTTATTTAGACAGCAATTTTTTACTGACTGAAAACTCTCTAAAATGGTTTTAAAATCAATGGTTACATTCCCATATACCAAATAAGATGGATTGTTACACAATTTATTTGTAAGCATCTGGTTAATTCTACTTTCCTCTTTGAATTTATCCAAAGCATATACTATCTAGTCACCAATCATTACTTCCTTAGACCTTCCCACTTTCTTTTAACTTCCAATTCCAGTACCAAACAGTGGTAGGTTGGTTTACACAGGGGTTAACAGCTAAGTTCTACCATCACACTACCTAAATCCAAATTCTTACTCTAGTATTTTCTAACTGTATGATTTTGGCTATTTCAATAGATCTTTTTCATTCTCAGGATTTTTATGTCTCAAATAAAATTGGCCTTTTAGGTTGGTTGTGAGGATTAAATGAGAAGTATATCATATACCTGATATAAAGTTAACATTTTTTTTATTTCTTTGGAGGTCTATTTTTCACTCAACCACTCCTGCAATAGTTTTTCTTCAGTGGAAATAGTATTTTGCATTGAGATTCTATTGACAGGAGAAAGGTAGGAAGTAAGTAAAGTAGTCTCAGATAGATGATAGATAAAACTCATAAGAAGTATTGAGCATAAACAATAAGCAAGTCAGTAAGTAGTATATGAGGTATAGGCAAAACTCACAGGATAATTAAGTATAGATTATGAGTAAGCAAGTAGTTTATCAAACATAGCCAGAATCCATAAGATGAACTCAATATAGACAATAAATTAATAACATGTATGACACTTCAAAGAAAAAATAAATAGAAAAAATATGAGTGTTTACTTACTGGTAGAAAAGTCTTGATCATCAGTTGACAACTATGACACCCCCAAATTTGTCCACCCATTAGTAATACCCAAAAACTCCTATTCTGGCCTCACATGTACTCCACCTAAGAGATACAAATGAAACCCATGGCTGTTCAAGGAACTAATTGCCAAGACAAAGCTGTGGTTAGATGTAATTGTCCTTACATCTCAGTGACAAAGAGTACCTCCTGTGGGCTACCTTGATTGAACCTCGATTCTAGTCCTTGTAATCGCACCATCAGTGGAAAAGTCTGAGGTGGCAAAGAGAGAGAGACATATGAACATTGTATGTTCCAGAATGCAGCCAATGAGATTATTATAGCCACTTGCATCCTATCCTAAGTGTACGATGTTCCATTTCTTTTGCCTTCCTTCTCACTATGTTTTAAATTGACTTAATATGTCATGTGATTCAAGTATTTTAATATAGTCTGTGAATTCTTCTGTTCTTTGACTCTAGGAAGCTTGCTTATTATTGAACTTGAAAGCTACCATGGCATCAAGGTAATTTTTCACATGATGCTTGATTGCATCACATTCTTTCACATGCTTTTAACATGTTTTATTCTCTCTACCTAGAATGTTATTCCCCTAAATTGTTTCTGTGAATTATTCTGTGAATAATGTTTTAAAACTCAGATCATACCAACCCTATTTTTAAAGTCTTTCCATCTCTGCTCTTTGTTTTGGCACTGTGCCTTATGTTAGACAGCCTCTAAAATGGATCTTAACAGTTCTCCCTTCTGGTATTCACACAGTGTGTAATTCCTTTCCCTTGAGTATAGTTGTGCCTAGTGACCTACTTTAAGTGTGTATAGTATAGCAAAAGTGATATGATGTCACTTCTGAAATTATATTTCATAAAGACTCTTGTTTCAGTCTAGCTGGCCTTTCTTGCTATTGCTCACTTGCTCTAATGAAAGCCAGTTGAGAGTTGTCTTATGGAAATGCCTATATGACAAAGAACTGAAGAAGAGCTCCAGCCAACAACCAGACAGGAACTGAAACCTACTAATAACCATGTGAGTGAGCTTCGAAGAGAATCTTCCAATGGAGCCTTCAGATAAGATGACAGTCTGAGCCAACACATTGATTGCAACTTTGTGAAAGGCTTTGAGGCAGATTAAACCCAAATTCCTGGTGCCAAAAAAAAAATCTGTGAGGTAACACATGTTTTGTTGTTTTAAGATGCTAAGTTTTGGTGTAAATTTATACAGCAATAAAGAGCTAATATATTTCCTAACACACATCTACTAATACTAATGACAAAGCACTTACATGCTATGTCTGTGTAACCAATAAGATTATTTGCACCTTGATACTAGTGATATTTTCCTAAGGACTAGCAGTTCCTACAATATATCAGGTTCATGACAGATGTTTAGTGATTTTAAGACTGCTTGTAGTAATTAATTTATTATAATAATAATAGCAAACATTTATTGAGTCCTTGCCCTTCAAGGCAGTTTTCTAAATGCATTACAGGTATTATTTTATCTAATCCTAATATAAACTCATGTTATATTGAAGGAAACTAAGTCACAGAGAAATCAGGCAACTAACCCAAGGTCAATAGCTTAAAAAGCCTGGCTGTGAAAACAAAGTCTACCTAAACCTCACATTTTTAATCCCAAAGATTACATCCACACCTTATGTACATTATATATATTTTTGCTTTACACACATTCACCAGCATAGTGCTTTGCATAGAGAGGATCAATAAATATGAGTGAGTGAGTGAGTGAAGAATCAGCACCAGAGTTTTTGGTTTTTATTTTTATCTTCTGAGCCAAAGAAATATGCACATCAGCCATAAAGGAATTCTTTGACTGTTCCCTGAAGATCCATTATCATCTGTGATGATGTGAAAAAGAGATCGTCAGTCCACAGCGACCCTTTTAATTCCTCCTTCTGTCTGAGTGATAAACTAAAAAAAAATGCCATATTTTCAAGTCTTTATTTCTGTTTTTTTTTCCTTCATTTTCAAGCTATTATTTTAAAAGATCTCACTCAAGGGGAAAAAAAGTGTATTATCTCTTTGAAATAAGATCCAACTAACATCATAATCTTACTATATCACAGTTGGAAGTCAAACCTGAAATGATGGTACTCACAGATGGAAGACTGCAGTTATTGTTGGGGATGGGTATTTCTCAGAGATTATAACAGACCAAACGATATGAAAAACCTATACATTGTATTCTCAACCTTCAGCTTGCATTCTAGGAAAATAAGTTAAATTCTACCACATAGAATTTCTTTTTCTATTGGTCTTTTATATGTGCTCACTATGGTAAATTGGCCAGTCCCTAAAATAGCATGTGTTTTATTTTTAGGAGTTTAATCTACCAATTAGTAGATTCAACTGTGAAAATTATAGAGGAATGCTGAGTGAGCAATGGAAGCTCAAGTATACTATAGGACAGTTTGCCAGCCTTACTGCCTTTGTATATAGACTAGGTTAGTGAGTTAAGCCATAAAAGAGACAAATTGGCCAAAAACCTGACCACACTAGTTCCTCTGCCATTTTTAGCTTTGGGACTTTCATAAACCCCTGCATTAAAACTATGTTACAGCATTGCATGACCTATAAATAGAAATGAGATAGCAATGAATAATGGAAAGTCCTCATGGATTGGGATTCAGTTGTGCTGAGGTTAGGAAGATCCAGAAAATGAGGTATATGGCCTCAAAATACGGCAAGAAATGCTCTACTTTGCAATTTTATCTAGAAATAATTTTCAATAATACACATGAAACTAGAATGGAACCTTACTCTCTAGCTAAAAAATTAATTAAATAAAACTGTGGAAAACTAAATCCTTTAAAAAGTACTGAAATTATGATTAAAATACTATACTATTGTTGCTTAATATCTTTAGGCAAAGCACTCATAGGATTAGGATATATCTAGGAAATATATGTTAAATATAGTAAAACTAGAGAGAACTATTTGGTGAGATTTTTGAATAGTGTTTCTCACAAGGTTAACATATTTTATGGAAAGCAAAGGCATGGACAAATATTGAGGGACTTTCTTTAAAGCCCACACTTTCTGAAATGTTCATAGTAATAATATTTTATGTATATAAACTTGCTATCTTTCTACTTGACAACTCTTCATGTTCAGGTCTTGTAAAATTACTAAGTGGTTTTCAGGAGACTTCTTGGAAAATTAAAAGATAGTTTTATAAATAAAAGATATGTAGATATAGATGTACATGTTGTTATAGATATAGACATACATAATCTGATTCAAGAATGGCAAAATCAAAAAAGTTCTCAGAAATCTAAGCAGTTGGTTAAGATAGGGTTGTGGGTGCCAGGTTTGTTGTCTTTTTTTTTTTTTTAATAAACAAAGACATAATAAAGTTAATACAAAACACAGAAAATTAAAAGACAGAGTCTTTGCTACTTAGGTAACTAATTACACAGAAGGCAAAGAATAATCTTCTACAATGTAGAAAAGGGCATTAAGAAGTAAATTGAGTAAGCAAACCCACCAAGATTTGTCACACTTTTCTAAAATTGTAATACATTT
This sequence comes from Macroglossus sobrinus, assembly GCA_004027375.1. NCBI lineage: Eukaryota > Metazoa > Chordata > Mammalia > Chiroptera > Pteropodidae > Macroglossus > Macroglossus sobrinus. The sequence continues at coordinate 180,738 of PVKZ01001825.1, read as the reverse complement.
GATAGTTTATTTTCAGACTCAATTAGTATAAATCAAGGCAAACAAAATTCACTTTCTGAGATTGTCCTTTCATATTCTGGAACATACATTCACTTTAGTGTAATTTTTTTTGTGTTTTTTTTATCATGGGGTTTATGTAGTTAGAACTATTTTCATAATAACACTAAGATGTTAACATGCAATGCATTCATCACTGATCTCTTAAAAAAATCAGTACATACATGATAAAATGTGTTTTTTTATCTGTTTTAGCATTAAAGATAGTAAACATGGATGGGATTTAAGAGTGTAAATGAATCTGGAGTCAAAAGATTTTGAAAACCATGGCTTTAGGATAAAATTATTCCTTTTTTCTTAAATAATAAAGATACACATATACAGATATATTTCTTTGTCGCTTTTACCCAGAATAGTCAGCCAGCTCTGTTCATTATACCTGCTAACCAAAGAAATGAATTTGTATTTCACAAAGAAATCTAGGGGGTGAAAAATTGAAAAACTGTCTCTCGTGTGTAAGTTTCCAGCAGACTCGCAGAACTAATAAACATACATAACACATTTTTACAGACATCTACATTCTTTTAAAGTGGCAAAAATAAGCATTCATTAACATACCTCAAAGCTAAAGCTTACTCCTACCTACTGCCTCACCCCACCTCTTACCATCTGGTAAGCACTAGTCTATAGCCCATGTCGATGAGTCTCTGTCCTGTTCATTTGTGGCTTTTAGGTTTATGTCACACATAAGTGATATCATGTGATTTTCAGGCTTTTCTGTCTGGCTTATTTCACTTAGCATGATTATCTCGAGATCCATTCATGTTGTCACAAATGGCAATATTTCATTTCTTCTTATAGCTGAGTAATATTGCATTGCATATATGTACCACAGCTTCTTTAGCCAAACATCTATCATAGAACACTTCGGTTGCTTTCATGTCCTGGCCACAGTGAATAATGCTGCTACAAACATAAGTGTGCAAAGTCTTTGGGTTAAATACCCAGTAGAGAGATTGCTGGATCATATGATAAATCAATTCTTAATTTTTTGAGGAATCTCCATACTGTTTTCCATAATGGCTGTACCAATTTGCAGTCCCATCAGCAGTGTATGAGGGTTCCTTTTTATCCTTATTCTCTCCAATATTTGTTATTACTTGTCCTGTTGATTATTGCTATTTTAACAGGTGTGAGTTGGTATCTCATTGTAGTTTTAATTTGCATTTCCCTAATAGTTAGTGATGTTGAGCATCCTTTCAAATATTTGATGGCTATTTGTATGTCCTTTAGGGAGAAGTGTCTGTTCAGGTCCACTGCCCATTTTTCGAATGGATTATTTGTTTTTGTTGTTGCTGTTGTCATTATTGAGTTGTATGAGTTCTTTGTATATTCTGGATATTAGGCCCTTATTGGAGGCACTGCTCGCAAATATATTTTCCCATTCAATGGTTGTCTCTTTACCTTGTTGACAATTTCTTTAGCTGAGCAGAAGCTTTTTAGTTTGATGTAGTCCCATTCATTTATTTTTACTTTTATTTCCATTGCTTTTGAGGTCAAATTTATAAAATCCTCTCAAGTCCAAGTACATGAGTTTAGTCCCTATGTTTTCTTCTATGCAACTTATTATTTCAGTTCTTATATTCAGGTTCTTAATCCATTCTGAGTTAATTTTGGTGTGTGGTGATAGACAACAGTCCAGTTTCATTCTTTTGCTGGTGGTTTTCCAGTTTTCTCCGCACCATTTATTGAAGAGGCTTTCCCTTCCCCATTGTATGTTTTTTGTTGAAAATTATTTGCCCAAATAAATATGGATTTACTTCTGGACTCTCGATTCTGTTCCACTGATCTGTATGTCTGTTTTGCTGTTAATACCATGCCCTTTTGATTACTGACATTTTGTAGTATAATTTGAAGTCAGGCAGAGTGATGCCTCCAGCCTCATTCTTTTTTCTCAGGATGGCTTTGGCAATTCGGGGTCTTTTATGCTTCCATACAAATCTCAAAATTTTTTGTTCTATTGTTTTTTAAAGCTGATAGGATTTTCATAGGGATTGCATTAAATCTGTATAATGCTTTAGATAATATGGTCATTTTAACTATGTTGATTCTTCCAATCCAAGAACATGGAATATCTTTTCATTTCTTTGTATCATCTTTGATTTCTTTTAATAGGGTCTTATATTTTTCATTATATAGGTCCTTCACATGTTTCATTAGATTTATTCCTAGGTATTTTATTATATTTGTTGCAATTGCAAATGGAATTATTTTTTCCACTTCTTTTTTCTGACACTTCATTGTTAAAGTATAAGAATGCTATAAATTTTTTAAAATTGATTGTGTATTTAGAAACTACTGTATTGCTTATTGTTTCTGGTAGTGTTCTTTCGGAGTCTTTAGGGTTTTCTATATAGAGAATCATGTCATCTGCAAATAGTGACAGTTTGACTTGTTTCCTATTTGGATGGCTTTTATATCTTTCACTTGTCTGATTGCACTTACTAGGACCTCCAATGTTATATTGAATAACAGTAGCAATAGTGGACAGCCTTGCCTTGTTCCTGATCTTAGAAGGAAGGCTTTTAGATTTTCACCATTAAGTATAATGTTGGCTGAGGGTTTTTTCATAAATTGCCTTTATTATGTTAAGGTACTTTCCTTTTGTACCAATTTTGTTAACTGTTTTGATCATAAATGGATGCTCTATCTTGTCAAAGGCTTTTTCGTACCTATTGATCTGATTATATGATTCTTATTTTGTAATTTGTTTATGTGATGTATCACATTAATTAATTTGCATATGTTGAACCATCCCTGTGCCTCTGAGATGAAGCTTACATGATCGTGGTGTATAATCTTTTTAATATGTTGCTATACCAGGTTGCTAGTATCTTATTTAGGATTTTTGCAACTGTGTTCATGAGAGATATAGGTTTGTAGTTTTTATTTTTTGTGTTATCTTTACCAGGTTTTGGTATCAGAATAATATTGGCCTCATAAAATGAGTTGGGAAGTATTGCCTCCTCCTCAATTTTTTGAAAGAATTTAAGAAGAATAGGTATTAACTCTTCTTTGATTGTTTGGTAGAATTCACTGGTGAAGCCATCTGGTCCTGGGCTTTTACTTTTTGGTAGATTTTTAATAATTGTTTCAATTTCCATACTGCTGATTAGTCTTTTTAGATTTTCCAGTTCTTCTTGATTAAGTCTAGGAAAGTTATATTTTTCTAAGCACTGGTTCATCACTTTCAGGTTATTAAATTTGGTGTTATATATTTTTTCATAGTATTCTTATATGATCCTTAGTATTTCTGTGATGTCTGTTGTAATTTCCCCTCTTTCATCCTTGATTTTATTAATTTGTGTCCTTTCTCTTTTTTCTTTAGTAAGCCTAGCCACGTGTTTACCAATTTTATTAACCTTCTCAAAGAACCAGCTCTTTGTTACATTTATTTTTTCTATTGTTTTTTTGCTTGTTTATTTTCAATTTCATTTATTTCTGCTCTAATTTTGATGATTTTTTTCCTTCTACTGACTTTAGGCTTCATTTGTTCTTCCTTTTCTAATTATTTAAGATGAAGCATTACTTGTTTATTTGTGTTCATTCTTGTTTTTGGAGATAGGCCTGTAATGATATGAACTTACGACCTCTTTTACCATGTCCCAAAAGTTTTCATATGTTTCACTATCATTATCATTCATTTCTAGTTATCTCTTAATCTCTCTTTTTATTTCTTCTCTAACCCAGATATTCTTCAGTCACATGTTGTTTAATCTCCATGTATTTATGGTTATTTCTGAATTTTTTTTGCAATTGACCCCAAAAAAGCAACATAAGCTTTATTTTAGATTTTTATTTTTATAATTTATAGCACAAAGAAAATAACAGTGAAACTATGTAAATACATGTCAACAGATATATTAAACTGAACATATATTTATTCACCTAATTAATTAAACAAGACAGCAGCAAAGTTAATCTATAATGGGACTCTCTTCACTCTTGCCTGATATTTGGTAAAATTCTATTGTTTTTTTAATCATAAATTGATATATCACTAATGATTTTAGTTTTTAGTGAAAGAATGGTTTCAAATAGAATCTGTGAACAAATTTACTAAAAATACTTTACTATGCTAGTAATAAAAAAATAAATTGAAAGTACAAGAAAAAATAAATTTTCATCTACAAAAAGACCTGCAGCATTCAGTTAAGCAGTAATAGAGGGAAATTAGTATTCCTTTGCATTATAATTTCAGACAATCCTTTAAAAATTAATTTGGCCATATATATTGTAAGAATAAAAAATATATATATCTTTGGGTATAGTAATTTTACCTGTGTTTCTATTGTAAAGAAATAATCTAAACTATGGTAAAAAGTCATGAAAATGTTTATTTTAACCTATTTTAAACTGATAAAATTGAAAACCACTTAAATGTCTAACATAAAGTATATTGTTTTCTACCCCCAAAAATTTACAATCCTAATGCCAAGAAGAAAAATGTTATGATATTAAAATTTAAAGAGAAGAAAAGGAAATCTGGAACACAGTTACAAACATGTAAAAAGCCAACAGCGATTGGAAGGAGAGAATAAAAGTAAATATACCACAAAGCTAATAGTAGTTGTGCTAGAAATATTTCCCACTAATTTAAGAGTATTTAGATGTATTACTTAAGAGAAAAAAGAATTATGTTCTCAAACCTTGCTCTCATACCCATGGGAGCTGGAAATTTTGCCCAATTTATCTCCTGCCTCACTTGTATTTGTTTTGAATTTTGTTTTATTTTGTTTTATTTCTCAACAGAAAGCCATGTCCTAAGACAATGCAGTATTTTAATGTTCTATCACTTATGAATCTTAGCTCCTTCAGTGATACCATTTCAAGATTACTCTAATTATCTTTTAGTTACTATGTCAGTTCTTTGTTCTGGGAGAAATCATGTGGCAAAGCATCAGAACATTTTTTTTTTCAAATAAGCCAAAAAAATTAATAACTTTGAAAGAAAATTTATATCTTCACTTTACATCCTAATTCTGTCTGAATCCTGCTTAACTATCCTGTACTCACTGATAATCAAGTCATGGCCTTCAACTCAAGCTAAACATTTTCTTTGACTAACTTTTTAATTTCTAAATCCTTCTCCATTATTTAAAGGCTTGTTATTATTTTAATTCCTCACAATTTGTCTGCTACAGAAATTCTTCATGATCAAGATGTTGAGAATAAAGATAGAGAAGGTAGCCCTATTTTTTTTTATTTCCCCTAACACATATCTCAGCTAATTGTTACTAGAAAACATTAAACAGGGTAGAAATTTAATACATGTTCTTATACTCCACAGATATATATAGTGATACAATGTGGGAAAAAATAATCTGTCTTGGACTCAGCCAGATATCTATGGTAAAACATAACTGAGATTGGCATTTGATCCTTGATAAAGGTCTATTAATTACTATTGCCTTATTATTATTATTTTTCTCTCCAACCCAAAGTTGCTCGGATTTATTAACTGCTTTTCATATTCACAAAGTGTTTCATGAGTCACCCAATGAGGCCAACAGAAATGAATAAAAATGAGGTCATTTACACATTTGGCATGCAGCTAATTACCTGAAAATGAATGCTTGGGATTGCACTGAGAAGAGTGCCATTAACACTCAGCACTAAGAGAGCAAAACAGAGGGGGAAGAAAACAGAACCTGAAATGAAAAAATCAAAAACTAAAAATATAAGAGCAGTAATGAGTGTAGTATAGATTTTTAAAACATCACCAAAGAATACCTAATGATGTCTTCCAATAGAAGTATGGTTAGGAAAATTATAAGGTATCTGCATAACAGAATTGAGAATTCATTAAAATTTTGTTCATGGGGAATATCAATGACTTAAGAAAATTCTTACCAATAAAGTTAAGCAAGAAGTAGCAAAAGAAATTGTTAAATACAGTATAATTTCAACTTTATTAAATAATAGACTTAGAAGTAAGGAAATTAATAATAATAATATTGTCACAATGAGATTATGAATAATTTTTACTTTCTTATCCATAATTTTCTGTATTTTTCAGATGTTTTACTATGATCATGCATTAATTTTTAAATGTATTTTTATTAATAAATTTAATGTATTTTTTAGGAGCATGTAGTTTAAAAATAATAACTAAAAGTTAATTGATCGACTCCTATGTAGCAAGCATTAAACTTGCATGTGAATATAACAACCCTCTTCTCTATACTTATTCCATGCTGCATCACACCTACATAATATCTCTGTTCAAGGAATATTCCAAATCAAGTTTAACGCAAATTTGGTCCAATTGCCACCAACAGACTGAGTGTAAGATTGAACTCTCTCTCCTGAGTGTTTTCATGCTTTCTTGATAATGTAAATATATTTCTCTGATGTGAAATATTTGTGTTTCTATAAAAATGGTAAAGAAAATAGTCTCACATGAGAGATAAGCATACCCTACTGGCATATTTTATGAAACCAAGAGATAGCGGCTCTATCTTGTATTTTCTGAGAACTGACAATATTAAAATAAAATAAAAAAATTTTTGACAGCATGAAGGTGCTGTTGGATATTTTTAACTACTGTAGCCTCGATGCTCATAGTATTCTCTGATACCTGACAAAAGTCCTCTATCATTTTTATACTCATTATTGACTGGGGAAAAGATGTCCTGAATTATTGACAACTAAAAGAACACTAAAAATATATGGTAATGTCAACTTTTTTTTTTTTTTTACTGTTCGTGGGAGAAATTCTACTAAACCAATTGTTCTCTGCTTAGACTTGCCTAAAAATAATAACTGGGGACAAAATAAACCTTAGCTCTTGAGTCTAGCATAATATGAATTTGAATCCCAGAGCTACCATTTACAAAATATGTAAACTTGGAAATAGTTTTTAATCCCATGAAGTGCCAGTTTTTTTATCTTTGAAACTGGCATTTAAATGACACAAAAAAGGCTATTTTAAATAATAAATAATATATGTTTGATAGCCAAAATAATGGCCATCCAACGATAGTCACACCCTAAATCTCAGGACCTATAAATATGTTTCTTTACATGTTAAAAGGGACTTTGCAGATGTGATTAATTTAAGGATTTTAAGATGAGATTATCTGAATGGTCCCAATGTAATCACATGTACTTATATATGAGGAAGGCAGGAGAGTCACAGTGAGATGTGAGGACAGAGGCAAATATTGGAATGATGTTTTCTAAAAGACTTAAATGATTTGGTCATCTCTGGCTTTGAAGCTCTCAGAACAGAGTTTTTGCTGAATTGGTTCAATTTATAGAATACTGTGCCATGAAAGCTTCCAGATATGTAATTTCTCCCCTTTTCAAGAATAAAAATAAAACATTTAAACAAAGATGTACTCTGTAGGGGAAGAAGGTGAGGGGCTTATATAAACAAAAATTTATTGTCATAACAATACAAAAAGCTTCAAATTAAATATTCAATATAACTTTTTAAAAATTTTTTGCTACTTTATCATTTTGCTTCCTATACCTAAGTTCCTCTTAAATTTCACAGAGCAGTTTATCTCCTCTTGCTTTCTTATCTCATGCTCTCAGGATTTCACCTTCAAATACCAAGATATATTCCTATACATAGTAGCCTACCTAAAATAATGTATTTTTTTTCACCACCCAATAAGTGTTAGATAGCGGGGGAAATCCATGTACTCATTATAACTTAGGCTATAACTTAGGCTAACCAACTCATTTTTTCTCATCACTTTCTTTGGGTGATATACTTCACATGGATTAAGTATGCAGCCTAGAGGCCAAAGAAGCCATTCTATAAACTTTACTAAGTGATACTAATAGTGATCTTATAATTGCTACTCACTATCAACCACACCAGTCATACGAGTGTGATTAGAATTCAGCATTTTCAGGCTTTTCCCCCTTTCCTTTCTCATATTCTTGTAATACAGATTCTATTAAGTTGTACAGTTATGCTCTACAGAGATAGTTAAAAAAACAAAAAAATTCAAAGAACACTCTAATCTTGAGGTTCAAAACTTGGGAGCTCATTTCTATAAAATTAAAAATTATAAGAAAATCCCAACCTCATGTATATAATTTGTCCATTTATATACATTTACATTCTTATTTGCATAAATGCTTTCTATATGTACACATGTGTATGTGTATGTGTGTGTGTGTAGCTAGATTTTAAGCTGCTTATGGACCACGATCTCCTGGATTGTGTTTTGTCAGAAATGAGGGTTATGCTACCTTTAGACATCAACTGTACATGATTTGTAATTACAGTGACTCAAGGTCAGTGATCATGCAGCATATACCTTAACAAATGACTACTGCAACAATATGATTTCTGTCCATTCCCAAGTATCATGGAACTATAGTTTCTAACTGCCTAATATAGTGTTCTGACCTAACCTTCAAAATATCAGTAAATTGGATTTTAATGCAAGCCATTCTAAATGTCTTTAAAAGAAGACAGATGAATGTTATGCTATTGTGAATCTGTACCTCTGAGAAGTCTATGTTCAGAAAAAAATAAAAAGTCAGTTAATGCTTTTGCCTTTAGCTGGTACTGTGTACTTTCATTTGCTGTCAGTCAATAAATAATATTTTCATACACACAGAATGAATGACTTGAGTATGAAAAGTTAAAAAAACAAAAAAATTCAAAGAACACTCTAATCTTGAAGTTCTCAACTCATTCAGTTTTGTGATCTTTGGCACCTTTGATTACAGAGAAGATTTAGAATATTAGGCTGTTTCAGCCACAATGTGAGTACATTTCCACGTGAAAGTGTTAATTAATTGCAGAGATGACTAACCACTGCTGTGCAATTACTTTCAATGAAGTGAACAAACGGAAAAACAGGGAGGGAGCAGTCATTCTCAGAGATGTTCACTGTTGTTTCTTACCCAGAAGACAGAAGAGATGAATAAAACTCTGACCAGGGACACTCTTTTTTTTTTTTTATTGATGATCCCGGGAATTCTTTCTGAGCATTTTTTTTTTGCTCATAGAGTTCAAGGCATCTGGCTCATTTAGCTACAAGCATTACAAAATCTAGAAATGCCAAACTCTTAAATTAGCAAAGACCGATGATACTCTGTTGTATAAATTTCTACAGGTCACAACATGAATTTATGAGTACCTGCTCATATAGAGGTTCCTGTTTGAGTCTCAGTCCCTTTTCAGAGTCCTTGTGGGTCCCTGGTGACCATATCTGTATATACGTGGCTTTCCTTTCAGCCCTTACTAATATATTTTGGGAGAGTTGGCACCTAATCCAAATTGAGCCAATGAGATTCTCTTGAGAATTTGAAACTTGGAGCAGATAGAAGGAAGTTGTTTTACTAATGTCAGTGCTTTCCAGAGAAAGTCAGGCACTTTCTACAGCTCAAGTTCCTGGAGCTGCTTTGATTGCCTCCCTTTCTCTCTTTCTCAGTAGAAGTTAACTGGTCCAGGAGATCATAGTTGAAAAGATACCAGGTTGTGGGCAAGCCTCCAGTTCAATATATGATTTCCAAAGGTAATATTAATTAGAATTCTTATGTCTGTTAGTTAATGAATGGATTGATCATAATGGGTAGCAATAGTAAATTCAGTTACGCTTTCCAAAAATTGGGTTTTTTACTACTTACAACTGTAGGACTTATACACATGAGACATTCATTATTTATTTTACAGACAATGCTTTGTTAGCTTTTCAAATTGCTTTGTAAAAACTCCAGGGCCTCACAACATGTGAATCAGTGGTGCAGTTTAAGATTTCAATGCTTGTCCTGATTTTGGTACGATGTGGTTAACTAGGCAGATGACAAGTTTCTGAAATGAGGTCAATTAAGTGAGATATGCTGACCAATGGCACTCAAATGTTATTCTCAAACATCTCTAAAGCTCTTTAATAGTCTCACAAATAATATTCAATTCTAATTTTATGTTTAAATATTTTAATTATTTTAAACTATAATAAGAAATAAGCACACTGTATTGTATACTATGTTACATTTTAATATGTTTAAGACCACTACAATATTAACTTAGGCAGCCAGATTAATTTAATTTATGCAGAGCATGGAGCACTTTTACTTTGAAACAAATAAAGCCTCCTTTTAGTCCATTATTAAGCACCTGCTATGAGTGTATCTGAACCATTTGTAAAGGTGTCTTTGGTTATAGAGGTGGTTACTTGTCCACAGGTATATTTTTTCCAATAACTCAGGGTAACCCATGGCTGGTCACATAAGATTTTAGAAGCAAGTGTTCCACTATTTTCAGATTTTTCTCAATACTATACAAATAAAACACAACACAAAAATAATTAGTATTAAGGGAGATTTAAGACTATAATTATCAAATTTGTGTGTTCATTAAAATAGATGTCAACATTTGAATTTATATGGTATTTTTATATTAACAAAATACAACTTTTAATTATTTCATTTGTATTTTATATGTTGAAGTTCTAATATTTCATTTACTAAAATTTTCCTCAGAGGAAAATTGTTTGAAAATCAATTTCTCAACCTTGGTTCTACTAACATTTTGGAACAGATAATTCTTTATTGTTAGCAGTTGTCCTGGGCATTATAGGACATTAGCAGTATCACTGGCCTCCACCCACTAGATGCAAGTATCAAGCTTCTATCACCAGCCTGACAATCAAAAATGTCTCCAGATATTGCCAAATGTTCCTGGTGAGGAAAAATTATCTCTGGTTGAGAAGCATTGGCTAAGTCATAAGATCATTAGGCTGGCCACAATTTAGTAATTTCTAGAGAATGTTCATATCTTTATAATTTTTTTTTATTTATAAGCAGCTGCTAAATCAATAGTATAGAAAAGTAAATAGATAATTTTTAAAGCATTTAAAAATATTTATTAGGTTGTCTCATTGAGAGTGTTTGAAACACTATGTAGGCCATAAAAACAAAAGATATTTAAGATATATTGTTAAATAAAAAAATTTAATTCATATGATTATGGGAGCAGAAAGCAAAAAGGAATCTAGCAAAATTTTTTCATGTGCTAAATTTTGGAACACAACTAGCCTTCAAATTTTTTGTAAAATACTTCAAAGAATTTTTTTTAATTGAACTTTAAATTTTTTTACTCTTGCCTAATGCACAAATAAATCTGATTAAATTGACCAAAATCCTGTTTAAGAAAGACTGCTAAGGAAATGTTCCAATGTTCACCCAGTGAACTTTCATCTTTCATAAGGAAAGACAAAGATAAATTAGAAAAGGCTAGGGATTTTTTTTAATAATATTTTTAAGAAGGTGCCTATTAGGTTAACACAAATGACCAAAACAAAAACTCATCTTGGCAGCCTCAAAAGCAAAATATTTTCCCACTCTGTGACTGTGATTGAAGAAATACAAACAAGTACATTAGTCACAAAAGTATAATTGCTTCAAACTTACAAAGTCAGAGTAAAAAGACAATGAGAAGGACAGCGAAAACACCAAGACAGAAAAATCAAAGACAAAAAATCCCCAAGTGTTCTAGGAATTCAATTTATAGATCATTCCTAGTTTCTATAAATTACAGTTTAAAGACTTTGTTTACCTATTTTTTTGATGGTATTAGTACACAGTGTGAAAAGTAAGAAAGAGTATGCAGCGTGAAAGAATGGGTGTGTGGTGAGAAAGGCTGATGGTAATTCCTAGCCTTTGATCCATAGTTTTAGCTGTAGGAAATGAATGATTTTGTTTATTTTGTGATGGGCATGACTTAAAGACTGTTTTTTTTTTTTTTTTCCGAGTGTGGGTAAATGGATTGCTAGTAATCCCAGCAGAAATCGTTCTTTGTTCTATAGGTTTCCTCGTGATCTGGTTGTAGAGCTGATCAGCACATTGTAGTCTCTGAATATAGCTTGATTTAACATCTTGCCTCCTCCCTACATTTCTAAAATAGCATTTTCTCATCATGGTACACTACCTGCAGAATATAGATAAACAAGCGTCTCCAAGATGAATCTGACAAACCTCTCTAAGAGTGGGAAATGTGAGGTACCAAAAGTTATAGAAGATAGATTTTGTTTTTGTTTTTGTTCTTATTGTTTTATTATTAGTTTGTAGCAGGAATGGATGCCTTACTTCTCATGAGGTGAGACTTGCTGCAGATACTGGTAGAGGCATTGCTAAGATGCCAGTAAATATAAGAAGGGTCATGGGATAAAAATAGTTATAGTAATGACCATCATTTGTGGAGCACACATTCTCTCTGCCATCATATTCAGACATTTTGAGTAATAAGGGGACTGAGGCTCATTGAGATAAATTAATTAGTCCAAGCTCACACTACTAGTGAGTGGCAAAAAGACTCATTCACTCTGCCTGCATTGAAATTTTTATGCCAACTGGTAGACATTGTTCAGGACTGGGAAGCCTGGAAATGAAGGTCATCATCTTTATGAAGCTATCTTTTTTCTCTCATTCTGACAGAATTACAACCACAGCTGCGTGTATGATGGATTTACGAAGATATCCTCTGGATGAACAAAACTGCACTCTGGAGATTGAAAGTTGTGAGTTACTTGGACAGAGGAATGAAAAAGAGAGACGTTTGCTTGACTCAATTAAATTTAACCTTGCACTGAATAATTGGTACTAGGATATTTTCAGCTACAACTATGCTGCCAACTTTTCAAGGGGTTCACAGTCTAGTGACATTTTCCCTTATACTGGTGACTCAAAGATCATTTCAATGCAGTTATCTTTTTGAACCATTAGGAAAAGTCCACTTAGTTTAGCTGGAAATTTATAAACTCATGTTTTCTCTTTCTCATAATAGAGTTTTTCCCAAGGCCTCCCAGTACCAAAGCTGCATTAATAAGGAAGGAAAAATACTTTAATGTAAAGAATTATGAGATTGTTTATGGTTTCATAGGCTGTCCACCCAAAGTATTTTAGATTGTTTTATTTTAGAAAAACACTATTGGAGAGTCTTGTGTGCATTTGTATTTCTTCATGAGAACAACAAAAGCATAAATAGTATTCATGAGGCCTGTGCTTTGGGCCAGAGACTTGATGCATTCCGGGTCTAGTGACTGATTTGGGTTTGTCCTCTTAGGCTGATTTTTATCAATTACTTTCTTAACAATTTGAATCTTTTAATCACTAAGGTTTAATCTGATAGACTATCTTTGTTTCATTGTTTCTTAGCCATCAACAAGCAGGCATTTGAGCTCATTTACTGTGAATACCAGGCTTAAGCCATTGTCTGGTTTTCAGGAGCACAGAAAGGTGCAGTAGCTAATTCAGAGCATTAACATACCACTTAATATACAGAGGGAAATAGAAAAATATGTATCTAGATCAAAATACTTTCCAAATCTAAGTATCAAAATAGTAAAGGAAATCAGAAAATTCCAGGTGATCTCATGGTATTATTAAAGAGTAAATGCATTCCCAGTTGTCTAATTATTAACTAATTACATTAATTTTCTAGTTTTAGTGAATATAGGAATAGATATAAAGATGCTTATATAGCTATAGATAGATATAGATATAGATACAGACATAGACATAGATGTAGATCAGAAATAAAGAGATGAGAAAGAGAGAGAGAGAGAGAGAGAGAAAGAGAGAGAGAGAGAGAGATTCTGATATAGACATTGATCTACTACCACTACAACCTGGAATGAACAAGAAAATTGATGAGGTATACTTTAATTAATATTCTAATTTTAAAATGCCTTATAAATAAATAGATTGGTTGATAGGTATTAATATGTAAAAATATTTTGATAGTAACATTTCATTTGTGTCAATAACAAACAAAATCAAAAGGTAGACATGAAATATGAACTAAATTATTTATTAATAGTTAGTGATATTTTATAAATAAGGCAGAAGTGTAGCTAAGCAAGTAAACCATTAGCTTTTGGAACTGACATGGAAAGAAAAGGATAACTCACGGGTTGTCTTTACCCTTAACAGCTCTTCCATTAATTATGATTCTTAACCTTTGCTTCTGCTGGACTTCATTAGAATATGACATCCTCTCAAAATTCAAAGATCTTAGGGTTTGCATCACTCACTTAAAGAAGTATTGAATTTTGACCAGTAAATTGGCAAGAGCTAAAATTATCACCATTTATTTTCTCCCAAAATGCATATTTTATTTGATACATATTATTATTCTATTGTTATAGGTTTATATTTTTCTTTAAATAAGCAATTTACTTTATTTATATTTAGAAAATAGATGACGTTAAGGTCCATTTATCATATTATTTAATGACAAAACCAAAACTATAAATGAGACAGAAATAAAATATAACTTTTATGGGGCAGGGATGGGGGAAGCACAAACAGCTATATAGTCAAAAGTTATCATATAACAGTGTCAGGCAATAGGAGGTGACCCAGGCATATGATAATCATTGTGACAATTTAGTAAGATGTAATCAACTATCTGGACAGTTGGATGAGCATAGTAACTGGAATCCTAAAGTCAGCTAATATGTAGGAATGCAGGCACATGGTGGTCATCATTAAAGTGATCCAATAGCAGCTCTTAGAACTCATGTCCCTAATATTTACCTAAACCTAAGCAGAAATTCGGGTCTGTAATAATCTGTATATAATCGGGTCTGTAATAATCTGTATAATGATGAGTCTATAAAGGTAGAAACTTGGGAGAAAGAAGGAAAAAAATACAGAACTGCTTTCTAGTTGCCAGACCAAAGATGGTCATTAATATAACACTTCTGTAACATAAGTATTTCTAACAATATTTAGGAGATGAAATATCCAAGCTCACAGAAGTAAAAAACTTATCCTGAGGCACAGGGCAAGAATAGTGGTGAAGTGGGAATTCAAATCCAGATAATCTATCAAAGAATCCTATAATCAACAGGTGAGCAGAGAGCAGAACATCAATGATTAGAAGTATATCACCAACTGGAACCATTCTCATCTAGGCTGAGGATGCTGAATCAATGACTAGTCTCTATTTTCTAAAATTATTCCTATTAAAGATTAAAATAGATCCAGAAGCTGGGCAAAAGTTTGCTTTTAGGTCAAAGTTCAAATGATTCAACTGTAGCGAGAGGGTAATCTGTGGATGCAGAAAACCAAGTAGTTCTTAATTCCATCGTTGCTAACCTAAAAAAATTACATTTCTTAGCCTTAATATTTTACTTAAAATGTATTCCTTCTTAACTATAGATAAAGCAATGTAAAAAGATCTTAAATATTAAGTAGTAATTTTAAGTGATAAAGTAACATAGGGCAATAATGTGAAGTTCAAATGAGATTTGCTTGTTCTTGCCTAAGTACAAAATTGATATGTTGCAAAAAAAGTATTAATAAATACTGAACCTGTTATCTATTTTTAACTCTTCCTGAAGAAACATGTGTCGCATTATTTACGGAAATAGCTCTCTCTTAACTGACAATTTATGAAGACTACAACTGAGCTTTAAAGTGATTACAGATGAGAGGCTCTAGTGTCAGTTGGGAAATAAGAATAATGAAGTAGACATTCTGCCAATGTAAGTTTGAAGCAATCATACTTTTGTGACCAATAGACTAGAAACTTTACCTACCTTACAAAATGTATTTGTTTATATTTCTTCAATCACAGTCACAGAGTGGGAAAATATTTCACTTGGTTAGGTCCTGTAATACAAATTAAAGATGTTTTGCTTTTCTTTAATGTCATCTAATCAAGTAAAATTCGAAAGGCTATAAAGCTTTGTTAAATTGAAAATTTAGTTGAACTTGGAGTAGACTAATAGCTTCATAGCCCTGGGATACTATAAAAAGAGTTAATGACATATAGAAAAATCAATTAAGGAATTTAGTGTTAAGAGGATTTGGAATTTGAAATCAATAAAGCTATAATGTGAAGGTTTGATAGCCACAAGCCTCGTGGACATATAGAAAGAGCTTGGGAAAACAATCATAAAGAATTTGGGTGCCTTTCCCATTCTCTGCAGCAATATTTGAGGAAAATCTCAACCTTAATCTCACCTCTTGGTATCAGTAGATAGTGTTTCCTCTCACTACACCCAAAATATTTAGAAGTCATTTTAGGCCTGAAATCTCTCAGTGGATTCACTTACCTTCTTCTCAACTTCCTTTATCTTCACCATTCTAAGATAGCCTGCTTGTATTTCAAAGGAAGAGATGCTCTACTTATTTCATTACCTGATTCTTGCCCATGTGTTCAAGATTTCATCTTTCTTCCTCCTCTGAGAATTGATTTTCTCAAATTCCTATATACCTCTACCTCTAATCTCTTAGTCCTCAATCTCACTCTCTCTGCTACCTCTTACTCACAGCCTAAAAACAAATAAAAAACTCTTATCATAAAACATATCTACTTTTTCCCAATTTCCCCCTTAAACTTTTCCTAATCTCCTACTATTTTTTTCTCCAAGCTGCTTGAAATAATGGTCTGTATCTATTATCTAGTCCTCAACTTCCTCTTAATCAACTGTAATCTGGAACTACCCTACCCAGCTCCCACCTCCACAGATACTGTTCTCAGAAAGGCCACAAAGGAGCTCTCTTTACAAAGAAGCTTTAACCCAATGATCCCCAGATTTATATCTCTAGCTCAGAACTCTTCTAAGCCCCAGGTTTATGTATACAGCACACTTCTTGGTATATCTATTTTAATGCTTCAAAGGCATCTTAAACTTAATTTGCTCAAAACTTAACTATTAATTTTTTCCTCCCAAATGAGTTTCCTTTCCAATATCCTTAATTTCACTATCCAGTCAGAATCCCAGGATTGTTAACGTGTTTCTCACACTCTACCCATCCAATTTATTGTCAAGTATGATTTATTCTTTCAAGATATTTATCAAACCCTTCTGCTTCTCTCCAACTTTACTGCCACCAAACCACCGTTACTTCTTATGAAATCATTGTAGC
Organism: Macroglossus sobrinus; assembly: GCA_004027375.1. Lineage (NCBI taxonomy): Eukaryota > Metazoa > Chordata > Mammalia > Chiroptera > Pteropodidae > Macroglossus > Macroglossus sobrinus. The sequence continues at coordinate 163,827 of PVKZ01001825.1, read as the reverse complement.
AATTTTTGCCTTCCACATATTCTCTACCCAGCAGCCAGAATAATCTTTGCAAGATATAAATCAGATCATATTACTTCTACATTTAAAATTATTCAAAGACTTCCCATTGCACTAAAAGAACTCTTCACACATCTTAATTTGACTTTGAAGCTCCTATATGACTTTCTTCCCTCGATATTGTCATTCTCATCTGTAGCCATCTTGCCTTTGCTTAACTACACTAAACTCAAATGCCGTGGATTCTGTTTCTTGCAGATCAATATTACTTCTATCTTATTATCTTTACAATCTTGTTTCTTTGGGCTGAAATGCTTTTACCTATCATGGATTTTGGCTTTCTTCTTCTCATTCTTTAGTTCTCACCTGAGATAACACCTCCAACATAAATTAGAAACCCCTAGCTATCCTCTTTTCAAATTCTGTTAGTTTCCCATATAGCATTTAGTAGTATTTGCATGCTTCCATGTTTACTGTAAAGGAAAGGATTATTGTTTTGTCCACGACACAATAATTAAAACCTAGTCTAGTACCTAACAATAAATATTTGTGGAGTGAATATATGTTAAATTTCTTGGCTTCAAACTTTTCAAGTCTTTTAAATTTTAGAAGATAGAGGTCTGGTTTTAATTTTCTCAGATAAGATTTAAGGCAGGGATTTTTTTTTTTTACTTAGAATAAAATATACTTTCATTTGTACAATATGCTCTAAAATTATCTCAGAAATTTAAGATTGTAAATGTGTCATCCAAGAGGCAGATAAGGGAAAATCTAACATTTTAATTACTTTAGGCATTTTAACAGGATGGTAAATGTGATGAATCACTGAATTTTTGTTTGTTTACTTGAATCATTAACTGTCTGCATCCCTCTTGCCTGAACCACAACCAATTTATGAAATGAAGGTAACTTTTAATAATACTTGGTTATTTTTATATTTATTTCTTGCTTTTTCTTAAGGTTTGGAAACTTTTAACTTAGTAATTATCTTAATGTATTTAAGTTCATGACCCATTTACTAAACCTATCTCTTAGTCTCAAAATAATAATAGTGTTTAAATGTGTCATAGTAACAACATGTACACAGAAATGTGAAGCCATAGTCATGTTTGATTATTTCTAAAATAAATTATTTTCTTGTTCACAAAATAGCAAGTAATAAGAAAAATGTGTCTACCTAAATAAAATGGTCTAACTTAACTAAGGAAAATTCTGAGAAAATGTGAGGTTTACAAAGTTGAAATGCTAAGTTTTATCTATATAATACGTTAATACCTGAAAATAAGAACAAAAGAAGTGTAGTGTTCATTTATGAGATAGGAATAGTTCTTCGAAAGTCTCTCCCTGTAAAATTACATGTGGAGAATTGTGTCCAGTTTTAATACCATATTAAGATAAATTCTTTCAGAAGAGACTACCAAGATATCTGGGAAGAAAATTAGGGGAGCCATAACAGCCACTGCTAAATGCTTTAAATGCTATCTTATAGAAGAAAAACCTTATATTTGATCTTGCTCATTAGTCTGGATTCTCCAGAGAAACATAACCAGTAGGACATATATATAAAGAAAAACTTTTATAAGGAATTGGGTCATGTAATTATAAAGGCAAATAAGTCCCAAGATCTGCAGGGTGAGTTGACAAACTGGAGAGCAAATGGTGTAGTTCCAGTCCTTAGGCCAGAAGACTTGAGAACAGGGAAGAACTGATGTTTCAATTTGAGTCTAAAAGCAGGAAAAAGCTTATTTTCCCAGTTCAAAGGTAGGCAGGAAGAATTCTTTCTAGTTCTGAAGAAGGTTAGTCTTTTTTTTTTATTCAGGCCTTTGGGTGATTGGATGAAGCCTGTGCACATTAGGGAAAGCAATCTACTTTACTCAGTCTACTATTATTAGTTAAATGCTAATCTCATTAAAAAACACACTCAGAGGAGCAGAAAGAATAATGTTTAACAAATATCTGGGCACTTTGTGGCCCAGTGAAACTGACACATAAAATTAATCCATTCAGTGTTAAATTTGAACACATTTAATTCAATCCAAGTAGCATTTCTTAAGAGGTGACCACATGTGTTCTATGTGCTCAGTGCTGTTGATATAACAGCAACTGAACAGGTAGTTGCAGGAAGGTTGATGTAGAATTAATTTTAAAAATCCTTATTAATGAGCCAATTTGCCCATTAATGAAATATGTTGCTTAATATTTCCCCTTGATTAATCAAGAGACACCTTGAATAATTTAAAATGGCCACCTAACCAGCATTAAGGTAGAAATTTCTCATTGAGATGCCATAATTACAAAATCTTAAAGATCTCTTTCAGCCCTAAAATATAGAACTCTGAGAGTTTATTCACTTTAATTACATGGCCAGTCAATTGCTTCATGTGCTTGCCTAAAATATTGGTTCTAAAATGATCCTGATTTAAAAAGGATATTAGAATAATATAGAAAAAATAGTATGAATACATGAACATCTAAATACAAGGAAAATATGAAATATAGGACAATTACCAGCAAAGCCTTTGAATCATTCTTACTTTATTGCTGCCTGCCAAATCATTAATTCTGATCTAAAATAGTTTAAAAATAGCATCTAAAACATGCCTCACACTTTCTATTCATGGATGCTAAACACCAAAAATAACAGAAGTAAATTGAACTTCATGAATGATTCATAGCTTCCCTTGCTTTATGTCTCCATTGTCAAGGAAATTAGCAGCATTGGATATCTCCATGGATAAATTTGATTTTGCCACATTCAGTAGACTACTTAATGAAAATGAATATTTCACATTTATGTTCATAGAAATGTTAATGAATTTTAGTGCCTGTAGCTTTTTTGATGAGCAGAAGAGTGGGTGTAGAAAAGAAGAAAATATTTTCTGAATTAATTAATTTATTTTCCAGACTGCTTCTTTGAAACTAGGGAAGGAGGAAAAAAAGAACACTCTTTCTGAAAAGTCTCTGATCTTTTAAGTTATAAAATAAAAGCCAGTGAAGGAATAAAGTTCCTTCTATGAAAATTAGTTTTGCAATTAACTTTACTATAAAGTTAGCTATATAGCTGTTCACTTCAACCCTATATACAGTTAAGTTTATTTTCCATGCATGGATAAGTGGCTGTATAGACTGATAAGAATATCACTGATTTACAGATTTATATTTCTGGAAGTTCTTCTTTCGGTAGTGCTCTGACTGATGACCATTTTGCTGCTAGCTTCCAAAGAGGAGATCAAAATAAAGCTTATTGTTTTCCTTAAACTTTTTAGTTATTAATCAAATATGTAAAAACACATTTTATAATGGACTTTTGATATTCTAGAACTGGACACTTTTGTTAAACTAAAGACTGGTTCATTTGGGATCCAAATTTATTAATAATGATAGCTAATAGTTATTGATTATATATCATTCATTATGCAATTAGCCAAAATTTTCCACTGAGTCTTCACCAAAACTCTATCGTTCTATCCCCATTTTATAGAGGAAGAATTCAAAGCACCAAGGTAGTAATTGCCTCAAGTCACAAAACTGTAGTCGTCCAAATGGGATTTGAACTCAAGCAATCTGACTTGAAAGTCTAAGCTTTATCCTGTATATTATAGCCTCTTAAGAAAACTCCTTTTCCATTGTGTTCTCATAAAACTTCTTTCTAGCTTCCTTAGTGTGTGTGAGTTGGATGACTATTAGGTATGCCCTATCTGGATGCAAAGGAGACACACTTGAGAACAAAACAGATTTTAATTGGTCCTCCATTCTGCAGAATCTGTCTAAACTTAGTTTCTAGTTGGGTATTTATTTTTCTGATATTCTTGCCAGTTAAACAGAACATTAAAAAAATTTAAGAAAAATCACTTTTTTACAGGTTACTTCTGTAATTGCAACAGATTACAATGGTCAGAAATTCTCTCTCTTCTAAATGACTTATACATACTATTTTCCACATTATTTTCTGTAATGTTAGGCCTGACTACAGTGGTGCTATAGTTTCAAAGTCCATTCATTATTCATAATTGTGTTGCATGAATACCAATATTCTTAGAAATGGACATATTCTCAACTTGGATTGTTCCACAAACCATATCCACATAGGAATCATGTGACAATATACGTATATAATTTAGTTTTCATTTAGGTGTCAATTTTCACCTTTAAATTGGCTTATTCTTATCTTTAAAAATCAAAACTTTTTGGAGTGATGTCAGAAGCATAGTGGTGTGAGAGACCCCCTTGAACTCTCCCCCTTGAGATTATAAGTTGGACAGCTATACTCCAACAGAAAATTCCCAGCCTAACACACAAACACTTCTGAGAGATCTGGGAATCAAGGCATCTGAAGGTGAATTGCATGAGCAAGGGATGAGGAAAGGTAGAGGAATGGAGACAGGTGCTGTGGACACAGCCCAAAGCTCCCTGAGGGACTCAAGGAGAGGAGAGGAATCAGGTTGAGGCATGCACTCTCTTTATCCCCAAGCATTCCTGCTGAAGTGATCAGCATATACTATGGCAGAACCCAGTGATCAGGACAGAGACTGAGTACAGACATGTGACTGTTGTGTTCTCGCAGCCATTATTGCCAGGTAGAAAACAGAGTTATGAAGCCTGGCCACCTCCCCCGTTCCCTACCAGAGCTAGCCTCCTCAAACACTCCCAGAACTATCAGCAGGCACTTGGGGAAACTATTAGAATGAATGTCCATTTACAGAGTAGAGAATCTATAGGCCCTGAAACTGAGGAGACAACTTCTGAGACACATACTGTGGCTGGTCCCAGAAAAGGGTGGAGATACAGAGATGAGGCAGCTGAGGTCTGGTGGTTCCCATTACGAGGAGGAAAACAGCCATAGGAAAACCAGTGTTCTTTCCCAACCCACCCCATCCCCAACTCCAGGCTGATCTTGGCAGAGTCACTGGGGCCCTTGAGGTAGCACAACACTTCACCTGGCTGCTGGAGCAGCACCAGGACTTTATAGGCTCAGAGCTGCATTGCCTACCACATTGTCCCATAGGAGTGGAGCCCTAGGACTCCACAGCACCTGTCTCAGAAAGAAAATGAAAAATCTCTAGAAAATAAACTTAAAGATATAGATATATGTGATTTAAATGACAGTGAATTCAAGATGAGGTTCTCAAAAAACTCAGCAGATTGCAAGAAAACTCAGGTAAGCAGTTTAATCAACTCAGAAATAAAATCAATAAACAAAAGAAATACTTACCCAAAGAGATTGAAACTTTAATAAAGAACCAAATAGAACTTCTGGAGTTAAAGAACTTAGTAAAAGAAATGAAGAATGAAATAGCAAGCTTAGGAATAGAGCTGACCAGATGGAGAAAAGAATTAGTGATATCGATGATCAGAAATCAGGAAATGACGCAGATAGAAAAGAGAGACACTTGAGAGTGAGAAAGAAAGAAAGAAAGAAAGAAAGAAAGAAAGAAAGAAAGAAAGAAAGAAAGAAAGAAAGAAAGAAAGAAAGGAAGGAAGGAAGGAAGGAAGGAAGGAAGGAAGGAAGGAAGGAAGGAAGGAAGGAAGGAAGGAAGGAAGAAAGAAAAGAGAAGAGAAGAGAAGAGAAGAGAAGAGAAGAGAAGAGAAGAGAAGAGAAGAGAAGACAAGAGAAGACAAGAGAAGAGAAGAGAAAAGAAAAGAAAGATAGAACCTAACAAGAACTATCTGAGCAATATAAGAATAATGGGTATACCAAAAGGAGAAGAGAGAGAGAGAGAAGTGAACAGAGAACCTATTCAAACAGTCAACAAGAACTTCCCAAACTTATGGAAAGAACTGGATCCACAAATTCAAGAAGCAAACAGAACACATAATTATCTCAATCCAAAAAAGGATTTTCTCTTAGGTACATTATATTAAAATTGTCAAAAATTAAGGGCAAAGAAAGAATTCTCAAGGTACACAGGGAAAATAAAATGATAACCTATAAAAAAAACATTAGATTATCATCAATTTTTTAGGAGAAACTTTACAAGCTAAGAGAATGTGGAATCAAATAATCAAAAAGAGAAATTGCCAGCAAAGAATATATCCAGTTCTCTCTTACATATGAAGAAGAAATAAATACCTTTTCAGATATACAGAATTTGAAGGCCAACATTACAGGAAATACTGAATGGGTTATTCTACCTGAAACAAAAAGCAAAAAAGATGTAAAGCTATGAGTAAGATGACTGAGAGACAAAAACAGGGAATTGCAACCATTATTGAGAATAGGGTATTATACATTTAAATATTATATAATGGTAAAAGGCAAAAAAATAACAATCTAAAAAGATAAGATTCAACTACTGTAACTTAGAAATGAATATTCAACATAAAGAGAGATAATCTGAAACAATAAAAACAGAAAAGGGGAAGTAGTAAAGGTGGAGGGAATAAATTGCAAAAGGAAATGGAAATAAGATGCACACAGAAGAAAAATGACTGTATGTATGAAATTTTTTTACACAAACTTAACGGTAACCACACACACACACACAAAAAAATCTAGAACTGAGATACATACATAAAACAACAAAGAACAGAGGAAAATCATAGGATACCACCAAACTAAAATAACGGACAGAAACATAGAGGTAAAGAAAAAAATGGAGACATCGAGCTACCAGAAAACAAAAAACAAAACAGCTAAGGAAAACCTCATATTTCAATAATCACTCTAAATGTAAATGAACTGAACTATCAATAAAAAGTCACAGAGTTGAATAGTGGGTCAAAAAACAAAATTCAACCATAAGCTGCCTTCAAGAGACACATCTCAGCTGCAAGAACAAATATAGACTCAAAGTGAAAGGGTGGGAAAGGATAGTTCAAGCAAATGGCATCCAGAAAAGAGCAGGTGTAGAGTACCTAGATATGACAAAATAGACTTCAAGATTTAAAAAAGAAATTACAAGAGACAAAATGGACACTTCATAATAATAATGGGAACAATATATCAAGAAGACATAACACTTATCAATATATATACTCCCAATCGAGGAGCACCAAAATATATAAAGCATCTACTAACAGAACTAAAGGAAGAAACTGATAAACACACACACACACACACACACATACACAGCTATAGTAGGGGACCTAAATAACCCCACTGACAGCTATGGATAGATCATCCAAACAGAAAATTAATATAAGAAATCATTCTTAAATGACACATAGACCAATTGGACATAATCAACATCTACAGATCCTTTCATCCCAAAACACTAGATTATACATTCATATCTAGTACACATGGAACATTCGCGAGGATAGGCCATATATTGGGACACAAAACTAGCCTCAACAAATTCAAGAATGAAATAATAGCAAGCATATTATCCCACCACAATGCTTTGAAACTGGAGATCAACTGCAAAAAAAAAAGTTTGAAAAAATAAAAAATATGTGGAGATGAAACAACATGCTACTAAAGAATGACTGGGTCAAATAATAAATAAGAAGAGAGATCACGAGATATCATATGAGAATACTATGAAAGACTATATGCCACCAAATTTAGTAACCTAGAAGAAATGGACAAGTTTTTAGAAATATTCAACCTTCCTAGGCTAAATCAAGAAAATTCACATAGACCAATCAACAGTAAGAAAATTGAAATAATCACCAAAAACCTTCCAAAAAAGTACACGTTTAGAAACAGATGGCTCACTAGTGAATTCTATTAAACATTCAAAGCTGATTTAATACTTATCTTTCTTAAACTATTCTAAAAGGTTAAAGAACATGCTATACTTCCTGACTCATTTTATGACAACATTACCCTGATACCAAAACCTGGTAAGGATAACACAAAAAGGGAAAACTACTGACCAATATCTCTGATGAATACAGATGCTAAAATTCTAAACAAAATACTAGCAAATCAAATACAATAATATAGTTAAAAGATAATACGTTTAAAAGATTATACATCACGATAGAGTGGGGTTCATTCCAGAGGCACAAACCGGTCGATGTGATACACCACATAAACAAAAGAAAGGGTAAAAATCATATCAATAGATGCAGAAAAAGCATTTGATAATATACAGCATCTATTTATGATTAAAATACTTAATAAAATAGGTCTAAAAGGAAAGAAACTCAACATAGTAGAGGTGATATATAACAAACCCTTAGCTAATATCATACTTAATTATGAAAAACTAAAACTCTTTTCTCTCAGATTAGGAATAAGACAAGATTGTCCACTATCACCACTCTTATTCAATATAGTGTTGCAAGTCCTAGCAAGAGCAATCGAGCAAGAAAAAAAAATAAAAGACACCCAAATTAAGAATGAAGAAGTCAAATTGTCTCTTTTTAGCAGATGACATGATTTGCTATACGAAACATCTTAAAGACTCCACACACACACACAAAAAAAACTATTAGAAATAATAAGCAAATACAGTAAAGTTTCAGTATACAAAATCAACATTTAAAAATCCATAGCATTCCTACACATTAACAATGAATTTTTAGAAAAAGAAATGAAAAAAATAACTTTTTTTCTAACTGCAACAAAAAGAATAAAATATCTAGTAAGAATAAACCTAATGAAGAATGTGAGGGACCGATACAGTGAAAACTATAAGATATTATTAAAAGAAATTGAAGAAGACACAAAGAAATAAATAGATATCCTATGTTCGTGGATTAGGAGAATAAACATAATTTAAATGAAATTATCCAAAGCAATATACAGATTTAATGCAATTCCAATCTTAATCCCAATGGTATTTTTAAAGAAATGAAACAAAAAAAAATTATCAGATTTAAATATAATCACAAAGACTCTGAGAAACCGAAGAAATCCTGAGAAAAAAAGAACAAGACTGGAGGCATCACTCTGTCTGACTTCAAATTATAGTACAAAGCAACAATGATGAAAACAGCATAGTATTAGAAAAAAAATAGACACACAGACAAGTGAAACAAAATTCAGAGTCTGGAAATAAATCTTCATATGTATGGGCAAATAATTTTCAACAAAGGAACCAAAAACATACAATGGATAAAGGTGAGCCTCTTTAATAAATGGTGCTGGGTAAATTGGAAAGGCACATACAAAAGAATGAAACTAGACCACTCTCTGTCACCATACATCAAAATTAACTCAAAATGGATCAAAGACCTAAATATGAGACCTGAAATAATAAAGTACAAAGTACATAGAAGAAAATATGAACCTTGATCTTAGAGAAGATTTTATGAATTTGACCCCAAAGGCAAAGGAAGTAAAGAGGCCACTTAAATGATTCTCATATTTTTTGGAATCTTTTTCTTGTTGCTGCTCTGATTGGATGTTTTCTGCTACCTTATCTTCTGAATTGCTGATTTGATCCTCTGTTTCATCTAATCTAATGTTGATTCCTCCTAAGGTATTCTTTATTTCAGTTATTGTATTCTTTATTTCTGACTAGTTCTTTTTTGTTTTCTATATCTGTTTTTATGTTTTCTATCTCTTTGTGTAAGTTCTCATTGAGCTCATCTACTCTTCCCCTAAGTTCATTGAGTATCCTTATAACCAGTGTCCTGAACTCTGCATCTGGTAGCTTGCTTGTCTCCATTTTGTTGAGTTATTTTTCTGGAGTTTCATTCTGTTATTTCACTTGGGACATGCTTCTTGGTCTTCCCATTTGGCTACCTCCCTGTGTTTCTTTCTATGTATTAGGTAGGGCTGCTATGTCTCTCAGTCTTAGTAGAGTGGCCTTATATAGTAGGCATCCTATTGGGCCCAGTAGCACAGTCTTCTCTGGCCACCTGAGCCAGGTGCCATGGTGTGTCCCTTATATGGTTTGTGTGTTCCCACCCGTTGTGGCTGAGCCTTAGCTGCTATTTGCACATCAGTGGGAAGAACTGACCCTCAGACTGATTGTCTGTGACTACTGGCTAGTGACTACAGTGGAGAAGCTATTGTGTAGGGACCGACCCTACAAAGTACAATTTGCTTTAGCAAGGCTCTGGTGTCTTCCCAATCTTCCCTTTGCGTGTGTCATCTTTGAATGTAGGCCCAGGTGGTACTCGAGCTCAGTCCAAAGCTGGCTATTGAGTATCCTGGGAGAGATCCCACTATAGGCCAAGTTCAGCCATAACCTGCCCAAGGCTACCTGGCACAAGCCACCAAGCAATCCAAAGATTGCCCCCACCCATACTGGGCTTGGAGGTACCTCAAGAGGACAAGTCACAAACCAAGGTCTGCACTGCCAGTGCCAGGCTTACAACTGGTCAGAAAGATGTATAGGTCACACTGAGGCAGATGTTACTTGTTTAGTTTTTTTTTTTTTAATATTTGAGAGATTATTAGGAAAGTCCATAGCATGAGCCAAGTCAGGTCATTTGTATGGAAAAGCCACTAGAAAGACTTAGATGGGCCTACAAGTTTCCCATCCAAGGAAATGGCAGGGTCCCAGGGAATTACCAGAGTAGGGCAACCAGTGTTAGCCAGGTTGATGGAGACTAGAGATATGGTGGTTGCCTGAATGTGCACACAAGGGTGGGGCAGGGCTCAACAAAGGAACAGTGGCCTCCGTGAGTATTTCTGTCTTAGTGAAAGCTGTCCCTCCAGCATACATCCTGAAGCCAGATAATTCTGTCTTTACTCATACATCCCTGATGCCTTTTGAAATGCTGCCCCAGCTCTGGAGCTCAGAGTGAGTGAGTCCATCAGTGGGTAATTCTGTGTGCCAACCCTCTAAAAGGAACATCTGGAATTCCCGCAGCCCTCCATCTCACTCAGCCACAATCTCCACTGATTTTCACATTCAGATTTTATGGGACTTCTCTTCTGGCACTGGAATTCTGGCTGGGGAGCCTTGTGTGGGGCTGGGACACCTTGCTTTTCAAGGGAGACCTCTTCAGCCAAGATATTTCTCCCGATTTTTAACTACCATACATGATTGTGGTATCAGCCCATTTAGCCTCTCAGCACCACTTACCAGTCGTGAGGTGGCTTCTTCTATAGCTTCAATATAAGTACACATGTTAATATAAATGCAACCAATGAAACATTAATTTGCAAAATGATGCTGTCTATGGTAAATGGAGTTATCTACTTTGGAAAGAGAGGGATGGGCATCAGCTGCTTTAGTAACATTCTCTATCACATTAAGAAAAGAAAAGAGAGAATTAAAATTTATACTCGAATGAATATCAATAGGCTTTCCAGGACAAGTTTATCAAACTGAAATCAAGCAGTCTATTTTTTCAACTATAAAAATAATATCATAATGATTTCTTTACTCATCTTCATCTCCCCACTTCCTGTCTTGTAGGAATTGACTGTACTCATTGAATTGTATAAAAGGCCAGATTTGTCATCGAGCTCAATGACTGCATTGATTCCAAATATATTGTATTCCCAGTACTTAGATTCTGTAGACCTACAATTCAGACAAAAATTTCACTGAATAGATGTGAAGGGCTGCCTACTCTTGCCTTAGAAACTGACAGAGTGGAAACCCATCACTTATCTAATATGCTCCCTGAGAAGCACTGTCAAATGTTCATGTGCTTAAGGGGATCTTGTTAAAATTCATTCTGGTTTAATGAGCTTGGGCTGGGGTCTGAGAGTCTGCATTTCTAGCATGTTACTTGGTGATACTTATGTTATTGGTCCATGAACTACACTGAATAATACAAATCTGGAGTAAAAAAGCAAAACAAACAAACAAAACTATTTCTTAATCTGCTTTTCTAGTCTGTTTGTTTCCCACTGAGATTTAAATAATTAGCTAAAAGCCTTTGTCACACTGGTTGCTCAGAATTTTTTTCAAGAGAGTTTTAAGTTTTAAATTAATTGAAGCATAAATAATATTCAGGTGACCTGAATAACTCTCAAACACTAGAATCTAAACAGCTTATATTGTGTTAAATACCTTAAGTGTGTAACATCTGTGGCTTACTATTTTATATGTGGGAGATTCCAGACGAAGTATGTCAGTAGTACTATGAAGCCCACATTAAAAATAATACTTTGGCAAATGTTCTGTATGTAGAACAAATTTGATTTTAACAAAGAATAAATAATGAATAAATAAGAATAAAATATTCTAATGATTTTACTTGACTTTATGTCCACTAACTAGAGATTTTTAGTAGAAGGAGCATAATATTGTTACTCTTCAGTTATCTAGACACCTGAGACTTAATGAATCTCTTTGAAGAATGCAAATTTGCCAGACTTTAACTATTTTGATCTTCCTCAAATAGAGAATTCTAAACATAATTTATTCTTTCTTGATGATTCAGGATTACAACTAAGCATTTTTAATGATGTGTTGAAGCTCTAGCTTCATCCAAGGCAAAGGCAGATGTAAGGAATTTGCACTCTGATTCCCATGGTGACCTGAGGACCTGTATTTTTGCGATTGTCTTCCTAGGAGGAGTGATGAAGTCTTTCCACATAATTAATGTGTCAACAACAAAAAAAAGGTCCATCTCTAGTCAATTAGGCAAACTCAAGACAAAGATGTTTCCCTAATATAATTTTCATTTTAGGTAACCTAGTCTCTAGGCATCAGTATTAGCTCTATCATAAATCATTAGCTTCAAGGTCTCAGCCATTGAGCAGATCCTCAGTGTCTACCTCTTCATCACTTTCTCCATCCTGACTGTCATGGTGATGAGTTCTCAGGTCACCTACTTTCACTTAGTATCCACTTCTAGAATTTTAAGGGTTTTTTACATATAATACCCTATTCTTAATTTTGTTGCCATTATTCTATTTCTTTCTCTTTAAATCTGTAATGATACCTATGCCAAAACAGTATGTTGTTATTTTAGAGAGAAGATATTTTACATAATTATCATCTAATATTAGATTGGAGGTATGAGGAAGTATCTCCCCCAAGAAAGAAAAAAAATGACATTTTTCCCTATTGTCCTGAATATTTACTTCAGACCTTTAATCTAGTAACATAGTCAAAAGATCAAGCCCAAACCTGCTAAATTTTCTGTTTTTTGTCAGTCTATACAGTTATATAATAAACTAAATTTTCTCCCTATATTCCATGAAATTTAAGAAGTATTCTTCTGTTAACTGTGATTGCTGGTCATAGTTACTCTTCTTAAAGTTTTATTTTGAAGAGTATTTCATGCATAAGCAACATTTTAAAAATATATCTTTTGTGTCATTTGGTGCTGAATAACAATAACAATATTAATAATGATGATGATGATGATGATGATGATGATATGATAAAAGTGCTAGGATATAAGTAGCAGAAGTTAAAGCCAAAACATGCTGAGATAGAATGTGTCAGATACTATGCTCACTTGCCAAAATTTAGACCACGAAAAAGGCAATTCACCTGTGTCAAGGTGAGCTTTATGTTGAATATATGTAGAGGTATAAATACATGCAGAAACTCCTAAACATGACAGAGATGACACAAGATACCAGCTCTAAGACTTATACATTAGTCCACTAGAACAGGGGTCTCCAGCCTTCTGGCCGCAGACCAATACCAGTCTGTGGCCTGTTAGAAACTAGGCCACACAGCTGGAAGTGATTGACAGGCAAGCAAGCAAAGCTTCATCTGTATTTGTAGCCACTCCCCAGCACTAGCATCACCACCTCAGCTCCACCTCAGATCATCAGGCATTAGATCTTCAGAAGAGCACCAGTCCCTAGTACTGAAAAGTTTGGCAACCACTGTACTAGAATGCACATAGAAAGCATCTTTTTGTAAGTTCTGTCCTAGATAGTCAAGATCTATATTAAGTAAGGTGAAATGGAGAAAATGATCATTGCAGGAAAAGAGATGAAAGAGTTAAAATCTGAGGTAGAAAAATAATCTGTGTATATACTGGATTCACAAAGAATTAAGACAAGAGCATGTAGGTTAAGAGAAGCTAAGCATATAAAGAAAAGAAAAAGAGTAACCTTGGATTGATAGATGATAGCAATAGATGATATGAGATTCAAAGTCAGAATTTCTTGAAAAGAGAGAAGGTAATAACCTAAAAGAGGCAATTAGAGTCACTTAATACAACTCCTGGTCCCAATACCGGAGATATAGAAGGAAAAGCAGCTAATATTTTGGGAGGGCTATTGAGTAAGCTGTATTTGTAAAGGAGAGCAAGATTTTGGTGAGAACAATTCATGTAGACCAGGAGGTTGAGGATAGAGTGGATTTTGTTTAAGCTGGACCATTGAGCTGTGCATTCATTGGACTGTGTGTTCCATCAGGGACAGCAGGAGGGTTTGGGGAGTCATGGAGGGTCAGGAGATGGGAACAAAATAGAAGATGTATAGGTCTTTATGGCATTCCATTAGGACAACATGTAGAGTGCTTGGCACTTAGCACTTAGCAAATTTTAACTATTCAATAAATGATGGTCACAATTATCAACAAATTAGAGGGCAATCAGATGTTTGGCATCCCCTTCCCCCAAAATCTGAACAGTTTCAACTTCTTCATCAGTTATGTATACTGCTTTTCTTCAGTTTTGCCACACTTGTCATCGCTCTGGTTGTTGCTGCTGTTGCTGTCAATGTTATTGTCACTCTACCCTCTTCATTTCTAACCATTTTCTTCCATCTACTTTGGATTTTACCTTAAAAGACAATTTTTCGATACATCACCAACCAAAGCCCACTTCTCCTCTTCTCTTAAACTGACTGTGACAAAGTGCCAGGAGTGACTACATATCTTGTTCTTATTGGCTCTATTTATCTAATTCTAGGTTCCCAGAATTATGACTCTTTCATCATATACAAGTGTTTATTATACATACACCATTCCTAACACTTTCAGTACTTCTAGGTTGACAAGATGACTATATCATAGTCCTAAAGTAGCATTTGTACAGAAGCACGAATGTCATTCTCAAGAGGTTCAGATTATTAGAAAATAGATTTTTAACCATCAGCTAAAGAAACACTCTGTTGATATTTTAACTTAGCATTAAAGTCCAATGTACTTTTTGTCAGGTTCACAGGTCAGTGACTCAAATTTCTTTAGGTTAACTTGGGAACCCTTGAAAAGACTCTGTGGGCACATATCTCTCCCTGTAATTGGCAGCTTAAATACAACTACTGGTTTCAGCATATTTCTGTGCATCTCACTGCTAAGCAGACTACTTTTCAATATTCTTTTGTATGGTCTATAAAGCACCATACAGATGATTGCTCAGGCTGCTATATAGACAAGGAAGTGATATGACAATTAATTTAATCCACAGTTCCTCTCCCTAATTCTCAGGGGAAAAAAAATGTTCATTATTTATTGCATTTGATGAACTGTGGCCCTTACATAACTGTAGATAAAGCTTCTATTTCCTTAAGGGAAAAAAATGGGGCAAGGGATTCATCATTACATTTGTATTCCTTTGTAAATTTAACAGTCTAATCTCTATCTAAGAGTTTAGGGAATCAAGCAGAATGTCAAAAAAAATCTTTAGTAATTCAGATACTCACTACTTTATTCAATTACCTGTAAAGTTTCTAGAGTCGTCATCATGTATTATGAACTATTCTAGGCAAAATAAAGATCCTGTCCAGGTGTACTTTAAAGTCTGTCACAGGGGAATAGAAAATAATCAAAAAATGTCTCTGATATAAAATATAATGCAGAAGTATAATATACCGTGACAAGGGTGCTGAAGATAAGAAAAACTAGGTAGAGGGATGGAGAGTGTGTGTGGTGTGTGAATATGAACAGACACGTATGCACACTGTTTTGGATTAGGAAGTGATAAAGCCAATAATTTTAACACTGCTCAAGGAAAGATAAACTAGAGTGTATCTACATTTCATAAGTATGAAAACCTGGCAATGAAGTATTGAAAAATCTGTCCAATGCCACTACCACATTCAGCAATTCTGAACTGCTGACTCCTGTATTCCTCTCTTGCTCTAGTCTATAGCCTTGTTTTATCTCAGTGCAATGACTAAAACAGTCTGCTTTAAATAAATCACATGTGAGGAATCCTAAACATATTTATTCAATAACTTCAGGATAGTATCACTGCCAGAGAGTATGTAGAATTAGATGTTCTCTCTGTGCCTTTGAGAAGCTTATTTGATATATTCTTGCCCAATTACCTCAAGATAAAATGTGATTACAACAGTGACATTCTGAGTGGAGAGCATTTACACTTCCATCCTCGTGGTCTGACCTATGGCTCAGGTAATTGGAGCACTGTCCAATGCTGGAGCAGCAATTGTTTCTACTGTAGTCCCATGGAGTCTCAGCCCTGCAGTACAATGTCTTCTCTTAGCCACAGCCCTTTATGTCAATGGGCCACTTGGGGCTAGGCTCAGGGATAGTGGAAATGCATCAATGCTTTGGAAATTACTTTTATTAAATCTATCAATCTCTATTATTATTTACATTTGACCAATTATGAACATGAGCCTAGAGAATAATATTAACACATTATACATATACATATACATATACATATACATATACATATACATATACATATACATATACATATACATATACATATATATATATACATATACATATACATACATGAAATACTTTCATACATTTTCATTTCAGTCCCACAACAACCTATAGGAAAAGTAAGATAGTTGTCATGACTCCCATCATGCTAATGGAGTCACCAAGCCCAAGAGAAGTTAAATCAATTTGACAAATATACAGGGTTAAAAAGAAGCTGAACCCAAACTAAATTATAGGCAATATCTGTTTAAAATCTGTTCTCTTCACTATAGGAAACAGCCCTGTCAAACCAGCTTTTTTCAAGGAAAAAGATAAGACACTCTGGAAAACTTTATTGACACTCTTGGGTCTGAAAGGTTTTTGTGAATGCTAAAGAGCAACAGTTTATTAAATATTACCAAAATGGCTTTTTAAAATTTTTATGGTTTTCCTTCAAAGTGCTAACTATAACTAAGTTTATAGAAATTCTTTTAGTCAAAACTTAACATTCTCAAATTTCACATTTAAGATTCTGTTGCCAGTCAAGTTTCTTTCAGGTAAACAGAAGAGCCACTCAAGATATTCAAGATATAAAAATCTTTAATATAGGAAACTAAAAGTATACAAAGATTAGAAATACTAGTGAGCAGGGGTTAAAGAAACCAGTCTCTGCCATTTTATTCTTCATGCTCAAGGATCTCTGGAAATCTCTCACCAATTACCTCTTTCTCTATAGTAAGGTAGAGGTACTCAACGAGCTCCCCAGTAAGTAGCTGTGAAACTCACATCTGTCCATGCATCTGGCAGCAATTGCCTTCAGAAAATAATGGCCTTTCCTCCTGCATCTTTTAAATTTGATACTAATGCCTCTCTTTGGAAAACTCTAACCTGGAAAAGGAGATTCTGTTTCTACCTTCTCTTAAATGATAAAAAGAGTGGTGATGCCAAGTTGACAACAAGCATCTAACACAGGCATGTCATAGTAATCTCAGAATTCCATGTATCATTACTTATAAGTTTTCTAAAGTACAACCTGAAATCCTATGCCCTAACTGGCATAGTAAAAGAGCAAACCACAAAGCCAAGGAGGATACCACATCATTCAACAAACATTTGACACAATTTTTTATGTGCAATGAAAAAAAAAAAAAAACAGACATGGACCTAGTGTTTGTGGAACACATATCTTAATATGGCTTTTTCCTCAACTTTATAAATTTGCATTTGGGGGTAAATTTATGTTTTTGGGTTATTCAAAAATTTGGGCAATATCATGAGGCTAATTTTGCAACTTTGCAGAATCAACCAGTTCAGTCAAAAGAGCAATCCAAAATACCCACTGAGTCATCCAATGTCATTTCTTGATTCATAGCACTCTCTCAAGAAATTATCACAATAATCCACAATAGTATAGCACTTTGTACTTATTCTCTAGCATTGCCTTGTTTTGCCATCACAAAACATCTTACAGATATGGGTAAATATTTTTTCTCTTTTTATTAATAAAAATCAAGGACACAGAAAGGGGCAATAAGTTATTTATCTAATTAGTTACCAATGTTGGACTTGAAAGTAGGTTTTATATTTTATCTCTCAACTTAGGGTCCTTCTACAGTGTCCCACTGCCTCTTTGTACTAAAAAAACTGGGATCAGCACTGAAATGTGTGAAATTTTATAATTAAAAAATCCTTGGCCTTTTAAGTTATTTTAATTACCCACTTGTAATTATTTTTCTAGCTTAAATTCTTACTGAAGAGTCTGGAATTGTCCTCTTCTTTGTTTAATGGAAAAAATAGCAAATTTCCCTTGGACAGAGCCCTTCTTTTCATCCTCTGTATCCTCTGCAATAAATAGGTCACCTGGTCACACTCATATCTATGATTAGTTTATTAAGTCAGATCTGTACTAAAATATCTGTGTCTGGCAAAAATCCTCTTAGGAAGCATAAGCACTTATGACAAAATCTTAGAACCAGATAGAACACTGAAGTTTATTTAGGCCAATTCTCACACATAGAGAGAAGAGGGAAGTGAAATCCTGTGAGTCTCAATGACACTGAGGTCAAAATCACACAGCTAGTTACTTAAAAGCAGACTTGTGTGCAGGAGTCTGGTTTAAAGATCAGTAAACTGCTACACTGGCAGTATGTAGGGAGTTAGAAGAAAAATTTTAGACTATGCTTTGGCTTAAAACCAAGTTGTAGAGACATGAAACAATGAAAGAAGAACATAAAGCAGGAAATAATTGCTAAATAATGGTTTGTAAGTTATAATTGGTATAATTCACTGAAGAAATAGATCAAGAATTTATTTTTAATCTTCACCTCATTTTACAAAAGATATGAGGCACCTCACGAAAATACTTTCAGTGCGAAAGGATTAAAGTAAGCAGATGTGGTGACCAGGGCAAAGGGAAACTATGAGCAGAAAAATTATAAAGCCATACCTATTATTAGGGGTGAACTACACAGTTGAAAGTCGTGGACCACAGATTTATCACTAAGTTTTCTAATTGCCAAGGCAAAGTAAACAGCATCAATTTGTAAGATTCAAATTTTCCACAAGACAAAATATAATTTCCTATTCAGTAGTATTTCTCCGGTAGGTATTCAGAAAGAGAGCACTGAGTTTTCTCCAGTTCTTTCTTACATGATCCATCAGTATGGTCTACTGGCATAATACCAAAGTGCAATTCAGTAAAGCAACTCTATTTAATCCAAAATAACGTCACTGTAGAATCCAGCAACCTTGTGGTCTGGTTTGATTCAAAGGCATCATTCAGAGAAATGGATCAATTGCCTTACCCTCAAGTATTTATTCTAAAATATTAATTATGGCAATAGGGAAAGCAAGAAGTCCAACATTGTAATATCTGGTTAGTGCGTATGGTATAGATAATTTGTTATGCTCTTTGATGGCTGCTCCACGAGCTTGGAGAATCCACCAAGCAGATGTGAGAGCCATTAAGGGCATCTTTGAAGATGTAGGAACCTAATTGTTATGTCTAATGCTTTTGTACAGGGCCAAATAAGATCAAAATCAAACCCACCCAACTTTGGGGGAAAAAAAAAGCCCTTTCTGCTTTGAGCATAAAACAGAACTAAGATCAGGGTTAGAGAATTCAGGAATGGCTTCTTGATAGAGATGGGACTTGAACTTGGATAAAGAGTAAAAGTGAGAAAATTTTAGACTACAAGAAAATCACACGATCACATAAGGAGGTGGTTGCAGATAGGAGATGAATGAGTTTGCCATCAAAATTTGTGACTTGAAAATGCAACAACAATGGAGCAAATTTAAACACAAAACTTGATCCTTTTAAGGAAATATTGCCAGTAAAAAGTTCTTTAATTTAATATGACAGCACTGGTTGAATAGAATTTCAAGCCATTGAATTCTGGATTTGTTTTGATGACCTTTGCTAATCTGTTGAATGCTGTGAAAACCTCCTGCAGACTTTCTAACAGTCCCAAAGCTAAAAATAATGACCTCACTGAAGATTCTGCCAGCTGATCTGATGCAGAGAATGGCTGACAATGACTGATGAACTCTGGTTCCTCAATAAGGCTCAGAAATTTGTAGTATTTATGTCTCATATATACCAGAAAATAATGTCTACTTACTAGGGAGCATACATAGGGTCAGGGGGAACAATAAGAACTATCAGTTATTATAAATAAATATTATAATTGTATCATTAATACATAGTTGTAGGCCACGTGCCAAGATTGTGTTTCACATGCAGTACATATTTCATATTATCCTCACATCTCTATAAAGAAAAAATTATCACTAGCTTCAAGATGTGGTAATAAAGGCCCAGAAACTGTAAGTAACTTGTTTAAAAATACACAGCTAGTTAATTCCAAAAACTTTGAATCCAGATCTTTCTGACTCAAAAGTTACATAATATAGACTCTCTACATAATATAGATTCTCAGCTTTTTATGAACTGTTACTTTAGATTATGTTTCTAAAGCACTTTGGTTAACAGTATAAAGCACAATAAAGAAAATCGGTTTCTAAAAAAATCATGTAATTTGAAGGTTAAGTGATAAGCTGTAGGATTATTAACCCAATCCTCTAATTTTGGATATGAAATAGCAAACGTGGGGATTCTAGAATTATATAGCTGGTTAAATTAAATTAAATTTAAAGGAGACAAATTTTAAAGGGACATTAAATTCAAAGTAGAATCACACCATTCAGTTCACAGACCCATTCTCCTCAACACTGCTCAACAAATCTGACCTGAAAAAATATGTGTAGGTGTTTCTCATTAGAAGGATTACACTGTCTTTCAATCAAGTTC
This sequence comes from Macroglossus sobrinus, assembly GCA_004027375.1. Taxonomy (NCBI): domain Eukaryota; kingdom Metazoa; phylum Chordata; class Mammalia; order Chiroptera; family Pteropodidae; genus Macroglossus; species Macroglossus sobrinus. Next base: position 143,127 of record PVKZ01001825.1, on the reverse strand, counting down.
AATATGTAAACATTCTCAATAAAATATTAGCAAACTGATTTCAGTAATACATTAAAAATATTATACACCATGATCAAGTTGGATTTATTTCTGAAATGTAAAGTTGGTTCAGTATCCACAAATCAATTAATATAATACACCACATTAACAAAACAAAAGATAAAAATTATATAATCATATCAATAGATGCAGAAAAAGCATTTGACAAAATTCAGCATCCATTTATGATAAAAACTCTCATCAAAGTTGGAATAGAGGGAACATATGTCAATATAATAAAGGTCATATATGACAAACATACAGCTGACATCACACCCAATGGGGAAAGGCTAAAAGCATGTTCCTTAAGATCAGGAACAAGACAAGGATGCCCACTTTCACTGCTCTTCTTCAACATTGTACTGGAAGTCTTAGCCACAGCAATAAGACAAGGAAGATAAATAAAAAGTACCTAAATTGGAAAGAAAGAAGTAAAACTCTCATTTGTCAATAACATGATACTATATATAGAGAATCCTAAAAATTCCACCAAGAAAAACTGTTAGAACTGGTCAATAAATTCAGTAAAGTAGCAGGTTACAAAATAAATATTCAGAAGTCAACGGAATTTTTATACACCGATGATGAACTTTTAGAAAGAGAAATTAAGAAAACAATTCTATTTAAATTGCATCAAAAACTATAAAATACCTGAGAATCAAATTGACCAAGAAGGTAGAAGACCTGTTTTCAGAAAATTATAAGTCATTGAAAAAAGAAATTGAATAAGATATAAATAAATGGAAGCATATCCCCTGTTCATGGGTAGGAAGAAACAACATTGTTAAAATGACCATACTACCTAAAGCAATCTATAGATTCAATGCAATCCTTATCAAAATACCAATGGCATTTTTCAGAGAGCTAGAACAAATAATCTTAAAATTTATATGGAGCCTAAAAAAAACAAAAAACAAAAAACAAATAGCCATGGCAATCTTGAGAAAGAAGAACAAAGTTGGAAATATCACCCTGCCTGATATCAAACTATACTAAAAAGCTACAATAATCAAAACAGCATGGTACTGACATAAAAACAGATATATTGATCAATGGAACAGAATAGAGAACCCAGAAATAAATTCACACCTATACACTCACTTAATATATGATAAAGGATGTAAGAATATACAAAGGAGTAAAGACAGTCTCTTCAATAAATGGTGTTGGGAAAATTGAACAGATACATGCAAAAAAAAAAATCTGGACTATCTTCTTACACTGTTTACAAGAATAGACTCAAAATGGATTAAAGACTTAAATTTAAGACCTGAAACCATAAAGCTTTTAGAAGAAAACATAGGCAGTAAACTCTCTGATATTACTAATAGTAATTTCTTTTCAGATATATGTCCTAGGACAAGGGAAACAAAGGAAAAAATAAACAAATGGAACTATATTAGACTAAAAAGTTTTTGTACAGCAAAGGAAACCATCAACAAAACAAAAGACAATCAATCTCCTGTTTGGGAGATATTTTCTAATGATATATCTGACAAGGGGTTAATATCTAAAATTTATAAAGAACTTATACAACTCAACAGCAAAACCAAACAAACAATCCATTTAAAAAATGGGCAGAACACCTGAGCAGATACTTCTTTAAAGGGGAAATACAGATGGCTAACAGACATATGCAAAGATGCTCAAGGTCACTAATCATCAGAGATATGCAAATTAAAACCACAATGAGATATCACCTGACACCTGTCAGAATGGCTATCCTCAATAAATCAAAAAACAGCAAGTGTTGGCGAGGATTTGGAGAAAAGGGAACCCTCGTACATTGTTGGTGGGATTGTAAATTGGTACAGCTGATACAGAAAACAGTCTGGAGGTTCCTCAAAAAAACTTAAATGAATATACCTTTTGACCCAGTAATTGCACTTCTGGGTATTTATCCAGAGAAAACCAAAACAATAATTCACAAAAATCTATGCACTCCAATATTCATGGCAGCACAATTTACAATAGCCAAGATATGGAAGCAACCTAAATGTCCATCAACAGATGATTAGATAAAAAATTATGATATATATATCATAATTTATATATATAAATATGTATTATAATTTATACACACACACACAATAGAATACTACTCAGCCATTTAAAAAAAAATGAAATCCTACCATTTGCAACAACATGGATGGACCTAAAGGTTATTATGCTGAGTGAAATAAGTCAGACAGAAAAAGATAAATACCATATGATTTCACTTATATGTGGAATCTAAGCAACAAGAAGAACAGGCTAATCAAAAACAGACCCACAAATATAGTGGAAAATTTGGTGACAGACAGAGGGGAGGCGGGATGGAGAACTGAGAGAATGGGGCGAAGGGTTAAAGAAGTACAATCAGTAGTTGATAGTTGGGCATGAGGATAGGGAGCACAGCACAGGGAATGCAGTTAGTATTAATATGATGGCTAAGTGTAGGACCAGGGAATGGAGGGAGCTATTGGAAGAATCATTTTATGAACAATATAGATGTCTAACCAATGTACTGTGTTCTTAAAACTAACTTAAATAAATATTTATTTTAAAAAAATAGAATAGAGAAAAGAGTATGTATTTTGAATAACCGCTCTTACACTAATTCTTAAACCTTAAGCAGTTCAGTCTTCATAATATATTTCTCTAATCAAAATTATAAAAATGTCAGCATATTTATATGTACACTCAAGCACGCTTGTGTGCACACACCTTGTAGTCCTCTTACATGTAGTAGTCTTTGCTTCTGTTAGTAGTTTATCAACTTTAGAAATAGTTGCTGACTTTGTGTTTATGAAAATGTTATGGATGGAATATTACAATATATACTTTTCAATATACTTTTATAATATGCTTTTTTTCATAGAGTATAAGAAGCTTTTTGCATAATGACTGCAATATATTTTATTTTTCTCAGTTATATTAATTCTTGGGAAAAAATTATTACTTGACACCAGTTCTTTTTTTCTCATTATTTAAAATATTTTCCTCTTAAGCTTACATTATAGATGTATATAATGAGATTTTAAGATAATCATTAATTAACATATATCTCAATCTATTAAAGACTGAATGTTCAATATATATTTCTTTAAGTAATTTAAAGATATGTGTATGATTTTAATATATTTGGTCTTAATTTATTACAAAAACAAGACTTACTGGTCAGCTTCTCTATAACATAGTAGAAAAGGCATGGTATAAGAATCAAACAACTCTAGAATTGATCCCAGCTTTGCTATTAGAGCTGGCCATCATTACGATGTCCTATACCTCATTTGCTTCATCTGTGAAGTAGGGACAATAATATTTATCTCATAAGGTTGCTGTAAGAAAATGTCTACTACATATGAGTATTCAATAAATGTTAATGTCTTCTTAACATCACAATAATAATATGAAGTCAGCATAATAGCCTCCAGAAAGAGCAAAAATTGTAACAAATAATATGTTTTTCAGTATATTCAGAGTGCTATGAACTCTGATGATATGGATAGCAAATCGACGCTGGGTTTATGGTCACCTCATAGCCATTGAGGTGAAACATTTTATGATCTGGTCGATGTGAACAATTCACTTCATTATAATTTGTGAGAAGAAAGTGATAGTTTTTCCTGCACTAGTTTTCAGGAAAAAATACCTACATTAGAGGCTTTCACAGAGATTCTCTTCAATAATGATATATCAAGTGAATGAATAAGTGAAATGGAATGAGACAAAAGTTCCTTCCCATATTTTAGAAAATTTATATAAATATTAAAGATTATGTTGATTTTGCAAACTTTGCAGCTCTGTCATTTATTAACTCAACAGATATGATGCTCTGCCACGTAGCTACCACATTAGTTGCCATGACAATCAAAGTCTCTGCCCTAGTGCTAGGTGAGAAAATCGCAAACCAGATAATCACAAGGTTGTTTCCAAAGCCAACCAAATAAAGTAATCTTCCTCATCTAATTTTTAAAAACATTTACTGGCGATTCATTTTCTTTCCAGTGTTTTTTAATTAAGCAAGGACTACTAAAAAGTGTAAAAATGTAATAATAAATTTCATCAAGGTCTTTCCAATTCAGTGTTTATTCTCCTCGTGAGGTTAAGACACATTTCGAGAGAGTTCATGCTAAATGATTCCTTTGACATTTCCATTACAAGGAAATACAAAACTTAATTATTGCTAACTTCTTTTTAAGGTGAATAAGATTAATCTTTAATGTAAGTTAATGCTTTTGGAACTCTTCTTGATATAAATGCCTTGAATTTGTCTTCCAATATATAAAAAAAAAATTTCTTTTCCCACCTCGACAAGTGAAACAATAGAGGAGAAAAGACAACATTTCCACCAATTATCTTTGTTTCTTTATAGTAATATGGGAATGATAATACCTACCCTGAAATATCACTGAACCTGGTACACAGTTGACATTCATTTCTATTTTTTATTTTTATCAGTGATACATGTACATGGCTTAAGAATTCAACAGTTTTTCAAAGCCTATTATAAAACAGCAGTCCCTTGCCCCCTTATGCACCCCATCTTCCTCCATTCTCATTAAACAGCAATAACTTATTTCAACTCTTTTAATTTATTTACCTTCACATTTCTAAATAATGTCACTAGTACTGTTACTTCTTAATTTGTCAGGTTTATACATTATACTTTTTATCACATACTCCTACATTCCCCAACTAACACACACACACACACACACACACACACACGTTCTTTCCCCTTCAGCTTCCTAATATTGATGTTTAATAATCAACCAGTAATACATTGAAAAACTTCTCTCTAAATTGGAAAATAGTGACTTCTCTGAGGTTCCAAAGTGACATCTCTATTAGCCCAGCAATAGAACCCCAGATATTATCCTCCCACAATCCAGTAATGAACATAGTAATGCCTGCCACAGCAGAATGCCCACAGCATCACCCAGTGTGCAGTATGCCTTGGTTTATGACCCATATTAGACCAGTTGGTAAATATTTAATAATTTTAGTATGCTCTCTGGCTATATGACAATTTTTGGTTCCACTGATATTCAATTTTCACATTATTACAACTCTGTGAAAATTGTTCACAGATGAGCTCTTTGGTATACTATGACTAAATTCACTTTCCTATATAAATTTGCTTCCTCCCCATTATAAAATCATCCACAAACTCTTTGTTCTAGGTGTATATCTTTTCTCAAATACACAGGGGATCTATCAAATTAATCTTCCTAGGACCGTCACTCCCAGAATTCTGTGCTTTCACTCTTATTGGAACAAATTGCTCTCCAGTTCTGCCTGCACGACTGTCATCTTAGGACCTCCTTTTCCTTCATCTTAGAGACTTTTTTTGTCTGACTTTTGTATGGGAGCCTCTGTTTCCTAAATTTCATATATCATCTTCCTAAATTTACATTACCGCTCTGGCAGCTTCCTGAGAGTGGCTACAGGGAAGATAAATTCTTGATACCTTGCATGTCTAAAAATGCCTTCATTTTTCCCTGACAATTGATTCGTATAGAGTCTCCCATGTAAGAAGTTAATTCCCTTCTCTTTTTGAACGTCCCTTTTTAAACGTCTTCTAGCTTCTGGAACTGCTATTGCGAAAACTATTGTTCTGATTTTTTAATCTTTATGTGTAGATAGGTTTTTATTTTTCTTTGCAGCATTTTAACATATTTTATTTGCTCCCTAATATTCTAAATTTCATAATGGTGAGCTTTATTGTGAACCTTTTTTATATTGTTAAGTCCCAGATAGAAGTTTCATTCTGGAAACACTAGAATGTCATGTAATTGTAATCATAGATGTCTTAATCCATTAGGGCTCCTATAACAAAATACCACAGGCTGGCTAACTAAAAAACAAAAGCAAAAATTTATCTCTCACAGTTCTGGAGGCTGGAAAGTCCAAAATTATGGTGCTAGTAGATTCAGTGTCTTGTGAAGGCCCGCTTCCTGGTTCATGGATAGCTACCTTACTGTGTTTGCACATGGTGGAAGGGGCAAGGGATCTTGTTCCTTCAAGTCTTTTTATAGCTTGATAGCTCATTTCTTTTTAACACTAATTAATATTGCATTTATGGATATGCCACAGACTATTTAGCTATTGAAGGACATCTTGGTTACTTCAGTGTTTTGGCAATTATGAATAAAGCTGCTATAAAAATTCATGTACAGGTTTTTATGTGGACTTAAGTTTTCAGCTCATTTTGGTAAATACCAAGGAGTACAACTGCTGGGTAGCATGGTAAGTATGTTTAGTTCTTTAAGAAACTTCCAGCTATCTTACAAACTGGCTATACCATTTCATATTCCCATTAACAATATCCTTGTTGTTTGTTGTTGCTGTTGGTGTTTTGGATTTTAGGTGTTTACTACTGCTGTTTTAATTTATAGTTTTCTAATGACATGTAATGTTGAGCATCTGTTCATATACCAATATGCCATCTGAGAATCTTCTTTGGTGAGGTGTCTGTACAGATCATTTTTTTTATTGAGTTGTTTATTTTCTTAGAGTTGAATGTTAAAAGAGTTTTTGTATATTTTGGACACCAGTCCTTTATCAGATATGTGTTTTGCACCACTTTGTTTTTAAATTATTTTAATAGTACTGCATTTACATAATTAAAAAGTAAAAACAAAATTAAAAAGTAAATATTAAGAAATCTCACCTTCACACACACTTTCTTCTAAATTCATTCATCGCTTTGTGATTTTTATTAGCTCCTTATTTATTTTTCTGGTTCTCTTTATGCAAATACAAAATATTTGGTTTCTGTGCCCAATTTCAGTATATCGAAGTGGTTTTCCCCCACCAACAAGTAATTTCCCAGACACCAGCTGGGTGTCTAAGGCTTCAACTCAACTCTGACACTATCTACCCAAAGATAGCATTAGATTCCACAGGTGAAGGGGCTCAATCCCATAAGACTGCCCTCTACTTCAGAGGCCAATTACAAGCCCAGACTGATATCTGTGCCTCTGAAAAATTGGCTACAAATTGTACCTCTCATAACCTCCTTGGGTTCAATTAATTTACTAAAACAGCTCACAGAACTCAAAAACATTATACTTTCTAGAGCATTGGTTTACTATAAAAAGATATAATGCAGAAAAATTCAGATGGAAGAAATTCATAGGGCAAGATATAAGAAAAAGGCAAAGTTTCCATGCCCTTTCCAGGCACCCTGCTCTTCTTGAATTTCCATTTGTTCACCAATCTGGAAGTTCTCCAAACCCAGTCTTTTTTGTGTGTTTATGGAGGCTTCATTACATAGGCATGATTGATTACATCATTTGCGATTGATTCGGCCTCTAGCTCTTCTCCCCTCCCTGGATACCGTGTATGGAACTGAAAGTTCTAACCCTCCATTTATGGTTGGTTCTCTTGGCAACCAATCCCCATCCTTAGGTGCTTTCCAAAAGGCATCACATTAACATAAACTCAGTTGTGGTGGAAAAGAGTTATGTTATGCATAACAAAATATTCATTTCACTTTAATGGCTCTGAAGCAATTTCAGAAACTAAGGACAAGAGATGAAATATAATGACAAAAAATGCTCCCACTGCTCTTTATCCCCCAGTAAATTCTAAGGGTTTTGGGAGGTATAAACTAGGAAAAGAATGAAGACCAAATATGTATTTTTTATTGTAAAATATAATTCCACACAAAATATACAATTATATGTTTTTATTTTTCCCATTTTTTAACAAAAGTGATTTTCCATATACATCATTTTACACCTTGAATTTTCTCTTAATATATTCTGGGTATTTCACCATATTTTATCATAGACTTAGTCTCCATTTTTTTTTTTGTATACTGCATCATGTTCCACTGCGTGGATGTACCATAATTAAGAAATTCCCTATTGTTGGACACTTGTCATTTTGATTTTCAAAAGTACCTGGTACTCCCAATTGTCAAGATTTTCTGAGGCTCCATAATGAAAATTAAGTGTTTCTTAGCTTTCTCTCATTGTCAGCTTAGGTTCTGGTTTTCTTCATTGTGCTAGAACAGTTTCCACTTGTCCATCTGCTTGTGAGCATCCAGAGTTTCTTTGGTTAAGCACTTACTAACATAGCAGTATCAACTTTAAACTCAAGAAACACTTGCTTGGGTGTCTAGATGTCTTTGAATGAATTCACTCTCACCATGTATGCTTCTACTGTACTTTCCAACCTCTGATCACATTCCTTCAGAATGAAGACACTCAGTTTTCACAAGTGAGAATAATCTTAGAAAGAATTAAAGGTTGGGAGTAGAATTGTTTACTTTTTCAGAGACTAAAAGAGAAAAACAATATGGTCTAAAGATTTCCTGGGGTCATTAAGCAAGGCAATACATTTCTTTTTATGTCTCTGCTTTCCTATCTGTGGCTGTAACTATTACAAAACCATTTCTGTCCCTGGATTTCAACTCGGTAGGCCTAATTACTGTTTTCCTAATTTATAGAAATTGTTAACACCATTCATGAAGACACAGCAAGGTCCCAGAGGGAACAGTACTTCTCCTGCTGTATGCTTAAATTTATCTAGTCATTTAGTTCATCAACAGTGTGAGTCACAAAATGGACTTCTCCCGAGTAGCTTTAGAGCAGCAGTTGAGTGTGGACCCTGCAGTCATACAGATCTCATGGCTATTCTAACTTTCTAGTTATATCACTGTAAGCAAGTTTCTTAACCTTTCTGAACCTGTGTTTCTCCATCTATAAAATAACATTCGCTTTTCTAGGTTTGTTGGGAGAATTAAGTGCAACTAGTAAAGCAATTTGTACTGGGTCTACCACATAATCAGCATGCAATGAATGTGGCTATTATTAACCAGCACATAACTCACTGCTTGGCACCTAGGAGGCACTTTATGAATAATTGTTGAATAAAAGTTTTGAATGATCCCTTTCTTTTAACAATAAGACTAAATGTGATTAAGATTTGTCTCCTCAACTAACCTATAGATTCCATGAATAAAGAGATCCTGTCTGTGCAACTCCTCTTTGTATCTCTGGTACCAAGCAAAGTGCCTGGCTCATAATAGAAACTGATAAATTCTCATTAAATGAATCTTCCAACAAAGAAATGAGCAAATAGATATTTTATTTACATTAATTTTCAGGATACAAAATAAAAAATTTTTCAAGACAACTATCAAGTGCATATATTTAGAAAAGTCAGTTTTCCATTTTAAGAACATCCTGTGTTCCTCAAAATTTGGTCTCCAAACAGGTTTTTCCAAGGAGTAAATTTTAGGCAAAGATTTTTTTTATTGACCATGGCAATCAGGAACTCACTCAGTCTTGTCTGTCATGCCCTCTCTTGCTACGTTTGTACTAAGTACAAAAGGAGAAATGAAAGTGCTGTATTTAGTAATTAGGAAGTATTTGTCCTAGGTAAGATAACCTTTGCACTACTTGTGTGATGAGGGTGCTGGTATAATTTTGCAACAGAGAAAGGACTATAAACCTTAATAAAAATGCTTTGGGAGATGTTGATCTAGTGGTTGTTTTTTAATTGGTTCTTTTATCTAGGAAGTTTCTGTTATGCAATGTTCATTAATGGCGTCACCCTAAAAAAAAAAAACATTTAAAATAATTAACACTTATTTGTTGTTTTTCTGTGGCTACAAACCTGATATAATTGTCACCATTGGAACCGATAGGAGTTTGGTGTGGCCCCAACGGTGGGGTGGGGGGGTCAGGAGAGGAATAATGATGACACAGACGTGTTCTTAGCATTTTTCCTCAGTTCTTCCTCAAATGATGGCAGTGAAGAATCACAGGTCATTGAGATTTAATTGTTTTATTAAAAGTATATTTTAGAAAGACAAAGAATGCCTCCAAGGAGGCCCATGGAGAAAGACAAAGTATATCTCAAGGAGGTAATGGTCCCAGCACCATAACCAACATAAAGGGACCAAAATGGCTACAAAAGGGCAAAAAGGCCACAATAGGAGACCAAAAAGAGAGAGAACCAAGAAAGGCGAAAGGGAGGGGAAACCGAGAAGGCATAAAAAGGAGCAAAAAGCAGGACCATCTGTCTTATATTTTGGTTGTGATGAGTGGTTCCAAAAGCATTCCTAGATAATTGACAAGTAAAGTGATTTTGATTGACACCTGGCTGCTATATTACTCTTCTTAGAGCACATGTGCTTACTCAGAATTCTACTATTATTGGGGTGTTCTTTGGTTTAACTCTAGGCTGGGCCCCTATTCTTTAGTTCCCCCTGTCACTCATGTCTGAAATCTGTAGGGCAGGCCAGCAGGCTAAAGCCCCAGGGAAGAATTAATGTTGCAGCTCAAGTTCAGAGGTGGTCTGGAGGCGGAATCCTCTCTGTAGGTATCTGTATCCAAATTCCAACTTCTCATAAAGACATCTGTCATCTTGGATTAGGATTTGCACTAACTTCATTTAATTCAATTACCTCCATAAAGACCTTATCTCCAAAAATGGCCATTCTGAGGTACTGGGAACCAGTTATGACTGTAACATGAATTTTGGAGGTAACATAATTTAGCCCATAGCAGTAGTAATTTCAATGCAACATACTGGAAAACACCCTAACGTAAATGTAGTCTCAAAGAATTTCTGAGTTTGGATGCTACATCTATAGTTTGTTTGGGAGACTCCCTCAGATTTTAAAAGGCCAGTCCTGCCCTCAACCTGCCCACAGTCCTGCTGTCAAATATTATTTGTAACAAAGGTCTCCTATGTGCTAATAAAATAACTTGGGAATGATGATACCCAGCTACTTGGAAATTTCAGATTGTGTTTTCCACAAGAAATTCAAGAACTAGTTTTATTACAATTTCCCAGTACTTCAACTCATTGGGAGAATCAAATAAAATAAACTACATTATGACACAGTGAAATGGTTACTCAAAATATTCTTGTTCAAGAAGTAATGTCTTTTGGTTAGAATCTCAAAGATCTGTCAAAGGTTTCAAATCTTGAGGGGCTCAGGCAGCATTGTGAGATATGAAATACATCTCTTAGCAATGAACATCATGATGGGAACATCTGTCTTTTTATTTTCTGGAGATTTGTTATTCAGCAGTTGCCAGTAAAGGTAAATGTTTGGAAAAGCCACCTTAAGGCTTCTATCAGTTATTTAATAGCAGCAAAACCACTTTGCATTTGTAGAGTGCTTTGTACTTTTCAAAGTGCTTGCACATGCATTAGTTCATTTTCTCTAAATGGTCCTTGATTGACCTAAAAGTCAAATCAGATTTTCAACGTGACTAAGGATCTTAGAGAGCACTTTATGAGCTGAAAAAAAACATAACCCAGAGTGAAGAAATTTGCTCTGAAAGCATTCTATAAAATAAAGGCACCATTATTACACAAATTTATAAATAGTGAAGCTACTAAATTAAATCTTTAAAGGAATTTTCGAGATTATCCGAAGAATTTCAATGTCTTATTGTTTACTTCGATTTTAATACCATTTTCTGCAGGGCTAGCTCCAATTCTACGTTATTAAAATTTTTTAGACAAAAATTTGCATCTGTTCCCATTCTGTTTAATTTTAATAGCCAAATCCACATATTTCTTTCAAAGAAATTCTGAGGACAATTGCTGGTCAAACGATCCTAAACTGAAAACACCACTATTAGATGGGGCCTGAATATTTCTCCCTTTACAAAGCAGATTTCCCTTTTAAACAAAATAGTGATCTGTGTTTCTACCTGAGTGTCTTCTGCACCAGACAGGAAGTAAAAATTAATTTCTATTTTGTTTCACACCGGGAGCCTGTTACACTGACCAACATTGGTGGACGTTATATTTCTTTCAAATATAATCACACGATGTATAATAAAGACATTGGTTGTTTCAACTCTCTACAGGAAAGCTTTTTAAAAAATGAACACATGCAGCATAATCTTGAGTATCGTCTTGTTATTCTGCTGGTGGAGTCTGTGGCTACAGAGACATCTGCCATGTGGCATAAGAAAGATCACTTTTTCTGAAATACAAAGAGTACAGAGTAGGTCATTTTTAGGATTTCAAATCTAAGAAATAACTGTATTCTTTGCCCTTAATTTTTTAAATGATTGATTGCAGGAGTACTGTAATTCATAGTTGATTGTTTTTTCCATTTATTTGGTGTTCCAAAATAAAAGTGAAATCTAACCTCTTAAAATATGTAAGGAAATAGCTAATTTCATATAACAAGTGTGGAAGGAACTGCCTGTGTTGACAATATAATAGGCCTCCATGCCTGGATTCTAATTACAATGTGCAGTCATGTTTCTGTTAGGGTGAGAGTACAGATAAAACCTTGCTTCACAGATCCTTTCTGCTATTGATTTGATTATACATTTCTTTTGGAGCAAATCCTAATGTCCTTACTGTTAGTCCTGCAAGTAGCATCTCTCCTATTTAATGTAAAATGTCTATCATTACAATGGGGACTCTACTTTAGAATCTGAATTTTGAATCAAAACTATTCTCCAAATATTATATGTGTTATTATATGCAAAGCAAAATGGAGTTTTGAGTCAAAAATTCATACAATTAAGACCCAAAAGTCACTTACACATAAAGCTCCCTGGCAGTTTGAGCTGTGATGAGATAAGAAATAATAATATTAATAATTTTTATTGAGTGCCTGTTATGCACCAGACACTATTCTAAATGCTTTGTGCATGTTAATTCATTTACTTTCATTTACAACAACATTTTGAGAGTATTATTATTATTTCTATTTTATAAATGAGAAACTGAAAACATAAAAATTTTAAGTAACTTTACAAGGATCAAACAGAGATGAATATAGAAACCAGAATTTAAACCTAGTTAATTTGGCTCCAGAGTTCAGGCCAGTAACCATTATACAATGTGGACACTCAAGAAGCTAGTGGCAAGAAGGCAACATGGTGCCTTACATGGTTCATTGTGTCTACAGGATTAAAATAAAACAAACTAAAATGAGCAAGTCAAGAGAACATGAATATATATTTTTTTTGTCTATAACAGCAAAAGAAAATTTTCCTAGGCACTAAATGAAAACATGCCTATGAAGATATCTTATAGGCTGGTAATAAACTAGTCAAACATATGGGATAAAAAAATATTCCAGATTCAGGCAGAAAGAGCAACATATGTAAAGGACCTATGGCAAGAAGAAATGTGGATGTTTGAGAATCTGAGGCTGGAGTCAGAGTGAGGGGAGCCTGAGGAAGGAGAGATTGGAGAAGAGAAAAAGCATTCCACTCAGGGTTTTGTAGACTGTGTTAAATAACCAGTCTTTTGGGGTGATAGGACCAGAAGCCATGCTGGATAGAGTAATAAATGGGTAATAAAGAAATGCAGAAACCAAAAACAACTCAGTAGAAATTTGGCTATGAAGCAGAGGAATGAATTAGAGTAGAAGCAAGAGAGAGATAATAGGATAAAGAGAATGACCTCAGACATAAAATTCAAAACTCCAGTGATAGTATCTCAGAATCTGTCCACATTTCTAGCTATTGATTGCACAATGATTTATAATATTTGAACATTTTCAAAAGAATGAGTAGTTTATAATTTATCATGAAATTTTATAGGGCTGTAGACTTCTTTTTCTTTTATAGTGATCCATTAACCTGGCCACTATTTTAACTGCAGAGAAACTCTATCCATCTAGATACTCAGAAGACAGAACAGAATGCATATCGTTTCACTTGTTGTCCACCTATTGTTTGGGAAGTAAAAGAAATTACCTTCCTTTAAAGGCACCTAAGGCATAGTTATTTAAAAGTCTTCAGGCATCAACCATTTATTTTTATTTTTTATTAAATATTTATTAAACACATGCCATGTACCAGCTATTGTGTTTGATGTTGAGAATATAAAGGTGAAAAAGACATAATCTCTGACATCAATATGTTTATCTAATAACTGAAAAAAATGCATGTAAATACATTCCACTAGTGCATTGTAAAATGGCATAAAGAATTATGCACAAAATGCTATATAGAAGGGGTATATGAAGCACTAGATTGAAAGAAGAGAATATGCATCTAAGCATGAGAGAGCACTCATGCATCTTTGAGGCTCAATCTTGAATTATTTCATGAAGGTAGGAACCCGTGAACTAATTCTTAAATACTTTTAACAGTTTATATTTACTGAGAAATTATAATGTGCCAGGTAAAGTGATAAACATTTTACATCTCAAGCAACTTATTATACCTATTTTAGAGATAAAGAAATGGAGACAGAAAGTGTTTAAGTAATTTGTTCATAATAGAACTATCTAATGAGTGTGAGAGTTAGGATTTTAAGCCAGCCTTCTTCCAGAGCTTATCTCCTGCAGCACCATGTTATATATACCGTATACTATGGATCATCATATGCCATGACATATAATTAGAGATTAACCAAGCACATGTGCATTGATATTGGTGAGAAGGGCAATTCCCAGGCCTGAAAATAGGTCCATTTATTTCACTCTTCTCTGTTTCTAATTCATTCTGATTACAGGATGATGAAATAGTTATCCCATGATTAAAAAGGAGATATGATGACTTTCCCAGGTCATTTTTAAGATATTAGTTAGCAGGGGCATATTATAATACATTATTCTGGTCCTCAATTTACCAATATAGAATAGAAATAGAATGAACAACAGATTTTTTTTTTCATTTTAAAGTAAACTTTGATAAGAATGGCCTTGGGAATAATTTTCCACTTAGGTTAATAAGTCCATTTTGAGAAAAATGGCTCACAAAGAAGCAATCCTGATCCTTCCCTAATGACTCCAAGTTAGGCTCCATCACACCACCTAGCAGCCATGGCACTTAGGGCACCACAGGTGATTAAAACCAATGTAGGCTGTGAAGAACAAATAAAAAGATCATAAAGGAGAAACTCTGTTCACTTTGACAGGGTTAGATAGACATTAAGATCAACCATGACTAGCTTTCAAAATGCTGAATCAGGAAAGAAGAAAATTCCATCTGATTATTTGGAGACCTCAGTAACAGTCCTGAGATCAAGGGAGGAAAGAGACTAATTGACTTCTCACCAGTGCTACTTTTATCTAATCACTGAAGATAGAAATGATCTAAAATCGCACAGTACAAACTACATGTGTTGGGAAAACAAGATAACAGAGGCTTTAGCATTAGAACCTGCAATGGACTAGATATTTATGTCCCCTTAAAATTTATATATTGAATTCTAATACTCAATGTGCTGATATTAGGAGGTGGGGTCTTTGGGAGGTGATTAGGCCATGAGGATGGAGCCCTCATAAATGACATTAGTATGCTTAAAAAAGAGAACCCAGAGAGCTCCTTTGCTCCTTTTACCATGTGAAGACACAGCAAGAAGATGGTCCTCTATGAACCAGGAAGCAGGACTTAACTAGACACTAAATCTGCTGACACCTTGATCTTGGACTTCCCAGCTTCAAGAAATGTGAAAAATAAATTTCTGTTGTTTATAAGCCATCAAGTTTATGGTATTCTACTATAGCCTGAATAGACTAAGACAAGACTTCAACCAACAGAAGAGGAACTAAAAGAGACTGGTATTGCTGTGGATGTTTTGAGAATTCTGGAGTGAATATTTTGGGAGATTATCTTTCAATAAACTAAGAGGTCATTGAGGGGATAGTAGAAAAGTGACTGAGGAACAGCTGAGAGAAAGGCCTTAGAAAGTTCAATTTGTTTTACGAGTTTTCTTCATTTTGCCAAGCTTCTTGCTTCCTTATAATGACAAAAGCAAATTGCAAGATTAAAAAGAATAAAAAGATGAAAAAGGAAAGAGAGGAGAGGAGCAAGAATATTATAGGAAAATAATGAAAGCAGAGAAGAAATTTAAGGGGCAAATCAAAGCATAAAGTTAAGTCTAAAAATAAAATTAAAAATAAAATAAAGAAAAATCTTAACCTAAATAATATAAAGTTTATTAAGGATAAAACCTAAAGAATAAAAGAAAAGAAAAACTAAACCCAGTGATTTTTTTTAAAAAATCAAAACATGAAAATAAGAGGTGTAAAAATTTAAAGATAAACCAAACATAAATAAAAAAAATAAAAAGCCTAGCACCAGTGAGATAAATACTAGAAACATGAAAGTCAGAGGGATGAAAGGTAAAAGTTAAAACAAGAAGATCCAAGTTAAAACCATATTTAGAAGCTGAGCATAAAAATTTTTACAGGCTGTTTAAAATTTGTTTTTTCTTCTTAAAATAGAATTAAAGAGAGAGAGAGAGAGAGAGAGAGAGAGAAAGTGAAGACAAGGGGAAAACAAGAATCCTAAAGAATTAAGAAGAATAATCTAAAATGAAAGCAGAGAAAATAGAGTAGTCAATGTACACCATGACAACAAGAAATTTTAAAAATAATATTGGGATGTTGATTTATACATCAGCATGTGTTCTTGATCTAATAAGGAAATAAAAGCCATAAGCCAAAAAAGGGAAAGAGATAAACTTTTAGTAAACCATACTCTGAAAGGGTACCCTTGGTTTCTGTCCATCCTTCCACCTCTTTGATCTTTATGCAAAAAAAAAAAAAATACAGGCATACCTCAGTGACATTGTGTATTAGACTCCAGATCACTGCAATAAAGCAAGTTGGCATGAACTTTTTGGTTTCCCAGTGCATATAAAACTGTACAAACCTAGCATTAGGTTTAAAAAGTAATATAAATACCTCAATTAAAAAGTACTTTGTTGCTAAAAATAAATGATACCATCACCTGAGGGAGCTGGCTGATTGAGGGCCTTACCTCAAATTTGATGAAAATCCAATATCTGTGAAGCTCCATAAAGTGGAGCAATGAGACACGGTGTGCCTATAATATTGTTCTCTAATCTTCAGTTCAGTCTTCTTCAACTGTTTACAACCAGAAACACACAAAGCCTCAGCAGTTTAAGTATAATAAGTCCTAGGTAAAATTACAAAAGACAGTCTACTTTTTTTAAATCTGTTGATTCCTTCAATATCCTCCTACTTTTTAATCTATTATTTATTCATTAAAGAATTGCCATTAAGTTTGAATTAATTTAATTCTAGCATTTTCAGGATAACTTTCATTTTAAAAAAGGCCCACTGGAGGAGTATTTTGGACAGGGATCATTTCTTCCTATCCTGGATTTCACTGATTAGTGACACCAGGAAGATTCATGTTAGATGTCTCCCTTTTGTTACATCTCCATCCCGCATCTCTCTCTACCCTTCTTCACTCTGTTCTATGTTATGGGAGGTTGACTTTCATGGACCATGTCCATGGGCTTGCTTACTTTCAGTCTTCTGGCTGATTTTAGCAATGGGAGGCATGCACAAAATATTGGATACTGAGAGGACAGAGATCAAGGTATTTATTTCTGTGGTTCCCTCACTGCCACAGATAGACTCTGCCTCTCTACCAAGGCCACTGGGCTAGTTGGCAGCTGTCTGCAGAATCCCTCTGGCTTCTGAGAACAGCTAATCTGCTCTTTCTTCTTGACCCTTCAGTCCTAAGAGTGGTTAGTAACTGGCTCCCTGGCTGTTCCTGGCTCTTTTGTTGGTTTCTCACTGGGTTGTCACTGGGTTGTAAATAACCCTTTTATTAACTCCCAACATAGAATGTGCCATCTGTCTTCTGCTGGGACCCTGATTGACACAGTAGGTAAAAGTACGTCATAAGCAAATTTAATTTTGGCATTCTCTAAAAGGTCCCCATTTTGACATACCTCCAGGGCCACTGCATTATTTAGAATGGGTCTGACTTCCTCTTCCATACAAACTTACCTATATATTGAACCATTTTTCCAAGACTCAGATCTCTATAAGCAGTTATTATAGTGTAATAATAATTCTGCCAGAAAATAAATTAGCCCTCACTAAACTAGCGCAGTTTCCTAATGGCCCTCAAATTACATCAGAATGAATTATTACATTTAAAAAAATCTTAACTAGCCTTTTTCCTCCAGTTTTGTCCTCCATCCATTAATATCTCCATAAAGACATTTTCATTTTGCTGCCCACTGGTTTTAAAAGCCTCAATTACATCTCATTGTCCATGGGATAAATTCAACCCTTTGAGATTCTCAATCTGGCTCCAAAAAGTCTTTAAGTTTATCCACCACACAGAGAGTCCTAGCATTAGGAGAATAACATAAAATAGGGAGAGAAAAGAATCTGAACACCAAACCCCACTTTCCAAAAACATTTTCTCCTTGTATTCTTCGATAGCAGAAGAATAACATCCCGTTGCAAGAATGGACTCCTCCATGAGATGGCATTCATAATTTTTCTTTGATTTGGCTTCTATCATGATGAAAAGTTGCAAGGTTTACACTGCCTAGAACAGTAGTACTGTGACTTATGCATCAAGAATTTACCTAACTGATTTCATAAGCTGTCAACTTTCAATTTCTATTGCTTCTTAGACTATGAAGATGCTTTCAGAGATTTTGTGACATTAGATTGTGGCATTGTAAGTGAATCATAACCTGGAGTACCAAGGTTGTATGATGTGTCCCAAACCCAATGCTGCATTCATTCAGCAAAACCTGAACATACCCACCAAGTATATTCTGACTTCCATTGTTCTAAGCCTCTTTACTTCTTTCTCTGAAGTGTCTCTTATCTTCCTCTGCTTGTCTGGGTATCATTGGCACATGTCATGCACTAAATAATTTAGTAAGCATTACCATTATTATTACCTGCCATTCAAAACTCATTTATTGCACTATTATCTAGAAACCTTACTGTTGCCCATATACTAAATTACCACATGTTTTTCTTAATACAGTTCAAATTTTCCTAATTAGAATGTAAGTCCTTTTAGGAAGCTACCATGTCTGACACTTCTTTGTATCCCACATCAGCACACCACTCCATGAATGGACAGAAATAGTAACTAAAGTCAAATCTTCCTCTCCCTATGAAAAGCAGATCTAAGGAGGCAGATCTCTCAACCTGACAGAAAAGGGATAACTTTACTGCACTTCTCTTATCTGCTCAGAGACCATGAACTATTTAAGAAAAAACTTGTTGATAATTGACCTTCGACTTGAATAGAGTCAACAAATGCAGAAAACGTCTAATCAAGTAAATGTTATGCTTTCTCAAAAAACTCTTTCATGGGCTCTTCTTTCCAGCAAATCCCTTTGCTGTGCAATTGGGCAGCATTCTATAGTTCCCATTCTGCCTTCAGCCTTAATCTGCTCACTGTTCATTTTGCCATGTTGCCATATATATTAAGCAGGACACAGATTAGGTTGCAAGAACAAATAAACCCCACAATTCACTGTCTCAAAAAGACACTTGTTTCCCTTTTGTTTAAGAGTTCAGATGTAGGCAGGTGGTCTGGGGTAAGAGGCTCAGCTCCAAAAACATGTTCAGAGACCTAGGTTCTTTTCATCTTTTGGCGGTGTCATCCCCTAAGCAGATGACTTTATCGATGTGGTCAAGACTGGCTGATTATATTCACATTCTAGGTAACAGAAAGTAGGGGGAAGAGAAGTGAAGGGTAACTGATTCCCCTCAAGCAGTCTCCATCACCCAGGTAAGGTTTTCTTCTTAAATAGGGTCTTAGAACCTCAGGTTGTCAGCTATAGTTAGGTATGGACATCAGGGAGGTAGCCTATGCTTTGAAAGTGAAAGCTCCAAGCCCAGTGTCATATCACTACTACAATATGGAAACCTAATACCTTTATTTATAAATAACTCAAAATGTGTCCCATGATGCCTCTCAGTCCCAGTTTGTGGGTATATGCATCTTCAATATGAGTTATTATATAAATATCCTGTAAATGAATGTGTCAAGAACTGCCATGCTCCCATTATCCAGTTTCTTGGCCTTGTACCTAAATTGTATTGTCTACTCTGCAGCACCCATGGGCCTAACGCTCTAATCTAGTGGTCTTCAACTAGAGCACTTATGTCCCATAAGAGATATTTGACAATGTCTGAAGATATTTGCAATTGTCATAACTGGAGAGAAAGTGTTTCTGGACAAGGATGCTGCTAACCAATGTACCATACACAGGAGAAGCCCCCATGACAAATTGTCCACACAAAATGTAAGGGTAGTAAGTAAATTGTTGCAGTTGGTAATGTGCTTTTTATCCACATTTTGGCTTGCTTTTCTCATCATACACTGCTTCAGACTTTTAGTCTAGATTCTTATAAAAGCTAATAGTCTCAGTGGTCTATGACCACAAAGATCATTAAAGCTGATCTTTTTGAGTAAAATAAAATTTTATTATTCTTTAGGAAATGTTAAAAATTTGACCTCAAGACTAATGAAGAATGAATATAGACAGTTTAGTGAATAGAGACCAGGACTGGGGACCTAGTTCTTGATTTTGTTCTTCTATTTATCCAGCCGTGTGATCATGAACAAATCATAGCCCTTTGAGCATTAGTTTTACCTATCAGTAAAGTGAAAAGTTGGACTCGTTTACTTAATACATTTTTGTTGTGTCTAGTCCCCAGTTACAATAATTGTCACTCCTCTTTCTTTTCTATTTACACACACATACATACACATGCTTCTTTTTATAAAAGAGGTAATTTCTTCAGTTAAGTGTACATTCCCTAGAATTAAGCCAGTATCAGTTTGCAGCAACAGTTAAGCCAAAAGTCAAATCTATCCATATCCTTACCAAATTCTTCTACTAATTTCAAACTTTCCATTCCTCAACTTAATTGTATGAGCTCAGCCAAGAGCTCTCTGGGCCTTAGTTTCCACTTGGCATAGTGAAAAACCAATTTTCAAATTGCCTTCTAGTTCTGATAGACTGCCTATCCAGAACCTTATCCAGCCTAACCCTGCGCCCTCCTAAGAGTGTGTGTTGATTGGTTTCTTGGAAATATTGTCATACTCACAAGTGAAGATATCAGCATTAAATAAATTGACAGTAGGAAACATGCTTATCTTTTTATAACTTCAAGAATGACGACTGACCGTAAACATGTAATAAATGGTGGTTATTTTGTGACTTTATCTTTGCAATCCTTGTTTTTCTTTGTTATTCTATTGTACAGCTCACACTAAATGAGAGAGCAAAAAAATCAAATTTAGATTTATCCCAGAGGTGCTTCTCATAAGTTTTCTAAGTAACTCTCCCAAACCTGATTTTTATATCAGAAAAAAAAGACACATAACATATTATGTTTGTTCTCAAGCTTTGTAAAAATGGCTATTCAGGATTTGGTTAAGCAAATCATTCTGTATCCTAGTAATTCATCTTCAGTTTAAGGACCTATCATGGGACGCTTTAGGCGATACTCAGAATAATGGCAAAATTTAAATTGGCTAAAATTAACGTTTATGATGAAAGAAACTTCATGATATTTGTGAATTCTGGGTTTCTGGGAAGTTGCTGTGCACACCAAGTGAACTGCAAGTGTTTTCTATGTTACCATGTGAGTAAACATCTGGAACACTAGAGGCAGTCAGCAGTGCTCAGTTGCATGTCTTACAGGGTCTCCCATCTCAGTAGAAACTAGTAGTTGCCTCCAAATTCTAAGGTTTGACATCCCAGGGACACCACCAAGCTGCTTATAAGTTGATCATTATAGTGAACAGGAACAAGTTCTCAGGGGTTCTGCTAAGACGTAGGCAAACTTTCTGCCACATTCTACCAACTGAATTTAATTTACTTTCTGTGAAGTAATTGAGATTATCACTTTAATAATCCTTTTAGGTAACTGATTAACTGAATAGTCAACTTGTTGGACACAAACAGAGAGAAGTTTGTTTTCCCTTTCTCTAATTCTGACCGGCAACATGTTGATGAATCCCTTTCTTATCCTTATGTCTCCAGCCAGTTCCATAACTCTGACCACTTTCAGTTATTTACCAACAAAATGTGGTCCTATTTAAAAGTCAACATAAATGGACCTTGAGGTAATCATGCTAAGTGAAATAAGCCAGACTTAAAAAGTAGGAAATCAAATGATATGACTTATATGTGGGATATAAACCTAAGAGCAACAAACAGGACAAACAAACAGAGACTCAAGGACATGAACAATAGACTAATAGTTGCCAAAGGGTGACGGGGAAAAGTGAGGTAGCGGGGATAAAAGGGTTAAATATCAGGTGACATTAAAGAATTTTTTTTAATAAAAATAAACAAATAAATAAAATAAAATAAAAATAAAAGTCAATCTCTTCTCAGCCACCATCCTCCTCGACAGTGTAACTGGAAGAGTTGCAGTAGGAAGGAAAGATGAGTCTGCGCTATTCCTTTGCCTCTCTGGTAGCAGACATTAGGGGGAGGAATGTGCATAAAAGAAGAGAACAGTCTTTGTTTCATAGCTGAGTGACTGCTTCTCTATCTAGCCCAGTCTGACCAAACAGGCTCTCTGCATGGCAACCATCCAAAAATTAGCTCTCTCTTTGGGTTTATGAGTGACTTCTGGAGAGATGTGGGGCTTCCTCACCACACAGTTCCCTGATGTGAAGATAAACTACTATCAATTACCATCCTCCCACCAACACCCTCCCCACACACACACACACACACATATACTCACACAGACACATACATACACACACACATCTTGACCCTGAGAATCACCAAAACTCTTTCTGCTGGCCCCTCTTGCCCTTCAGATGGCCCTCTTAGATGGTCCCTTTGAGCCACTGGAAACTTAATCTTGCTAAACTGTTAAGGGCAGGCTGTTCCCCTGTTGTCCTTCTTTCTAGTCCCTATAGCAATCTCACATCCTTTTTTTACAGGCACAGGGACATCTCAACAAGTCTGTGCCTAAGTAAACTATCACTGCAGGAAAGAAGTTCAAAGTGTCTCTTTCTTGCAGATATTCCCAATCTTTAAGAAGCCATAACATACTCCACTAACTGACAATTCACCCTTGACAATACTCTCAATCGGTCCTTTCCTCTTTCACTTCCTCTTTCTTCATACATCCTTTCCTTTCTTTTTCCTTTCATTCTTTTTATTTGGGCTGTTGTGGGAATGGTGATTGAAATGATAGTATCTATTGCCTCTCAGTACACCAGGAAAGAGACATGTAGTCCCACCTGTTTGTGGTTATTTTCAGAATGTGAGGTACTTTGCATCCCTTTTGCCCCAGTTTTGGATTACACTGCCAATTGAGAAAAAAATGGAAAGTCACACTTGCAAGAGTTTTACCCTCACATCATCAAATCATTGGGCATATCATAGACTCAATAACTGAGCAGTACAACTGTCTACATACAAAAAACCATAGTCTTAAGATACATACCTGGGTTCAAGATCCAGCTCTATCTCTTAACCTGTCATGTGATTTTAAGGCAAAGTGCTCAATTAAGAATCAAGTTTCTCATCTCTAGAATAGGAACAATGTCAACTTTGAGAACCTTGAGTTGTGACTTATAAAAGTATTCATTAAGACACATTATTTAATATTATCATCAGATTCACAAGCAATATTGTGAAAACCATGTGCAAGACACTGGGTAAGGAAAGTTTGGTGTCTGACTTCAAGGAGTTCATGATCTAATATAAAGACAGACATATAAAGACATACTTGTAATATAATGTAGCAATTTTATATTCTATTAATATTCATTTATAAACCTCTAAGACTATGTGCATTACTGCATAAACTTTTTGAACCTGGGGACATTAGTCTTTTAGGGATTTTTTTCCAGAACACCAATTAGCTGTTCAAGGAAAGGCAGTTTATAAATTACTGCTATAGTGGGAATGTCTCCATAGTATAGTGGTAAGTACATTTGCTTTACATGCAGAAGGTCCTGAGTTTGCACCCCAGGTGGAACCATGGACCAGGCCTCGGGTGTGCCAGGCCGCAGGTGCACCAGGCCCCGGGTGCACGCCAAGAGCATGTGGGTGGAGATGTCCCACCTTCAGAGTTCCAATTCCTCAGGGGAAATGGCAACATCCATAGGTCAGGAGTGGAAGTGGCAGGGTAGAGGGAGGACTAACGAGGAGGGAAAAATAAAAGTAAAAATTACTGGGATAGGTAATAAGGGATCATTAAAAGATTCAAGCTGGGAGTGATATAATCATATTTGTATTTTAAATTAAACATTCTGATGGATGTGTAGAAAATAAATTTAAAAGGATAAAAATTTTAGTATTTAATGAACACAACTAGGAGGCTGTGGAAGCAATCTAAGAAAGCAAACATAAATAGAAGTAAAATAATAAAGACAAGAAAAGAGGAAATTTGAAAGCTTTTATGTATTAGATGAGGTAAATATGTCAGTGTGAGAGCTACACCATGCTACAGGTCAGAGACACACAACAAAATCTCAATGGCTTACCACAACAGAGATTGCTACCCAGTTTACACTAAATGTCTGTTATATGTTGATGTGGAAGAGGGTTCTGCTCTACATAATCACTCAGGGACTCAGGTGATGGAGATTCTGTAATCTTATAGCAGCACCTCCTAAAAAAGAGAGTTTCTGGGTCATTACAAAAAGAGAAAAAACATGGATATTGAGATACTGGCTTTGGTCTGAAATAAACTTTTATTTTTGGTTACAGCCCGCCAAACAGAATTAGTTACAGGGCCCTTAATAACTGCAAGTAGTCCAAAAAGTGTGACCTCCCATATGGTCCCTAGGAATGGGAGGAAACCCAAATATTGGTAATACCATTCACAGTAGTGAAGAAGAATCAAGGATGTTTCCTACGAGTGATGAGGTAAATGATAGTATCATGTACTGGGTGCATGAAGATACTAGAAGAGGGACAAATGCTTGGAAGATGAGATGATGACTCCCATTTTTGAGCATTTTTATTTTGATATACCAACAGAATTTTTATAAGGATGACATATATATTGTTGGAAATTTAAAGTCTAACTCTTAAAAGAGAATTCTATCCTGGAAATAATATTTAGAAATAATCTTTAATACTTAAAACCAATGGTGTAAGTACTATCCAAGAAGAGTGAGATGTTCCCTAAGAAACATCAGAGTTTTTTGATTGAGAGAAAAGCCCAGGAAGAAGACAAAAAACTGTCCAAGACAGACAAGAAAGAACTCAGAAATGTCATTTCAAAAAAAAAGAAAAAGAAAAAGAAAAAGAAAAGAGGTAAGGGCTTGTGAGAGAAAGTAATCATCAACAATAAACACAACTAAGAATTTAGGTAACACAGGCTAAAAAGGGCCCAGTTGACTTGACAGTTAAGAAGCCATAGATTTCACGTATGAGATCATACAATATTTACCTTTAATTTAGCATAATGTCCTCCAGTTTTATCCATGTTGTCACAAATGGCAGGATTTCCTTCTTTTTTTAAAAGCGGAATGATATTTCATTGTATTTATACTACATTCAAACATGACAGACATTATGTTTTTTCCATATCTTGGTTATTGTGAATAACCAATGCTATAATGAACATGAGGGTGCAGATATCTTTTGAAGATCTTGATTTTATTTCCTTCAGATATATATCCATAAGTAAGATTGCATAACCATAAAATATTTTTCTTTTATAATTTTTGAAATAATCTTTATCCTGTTTTTATAATGACTATAACAATTTCAATTCCCACCTACAGCACATAAGGTTTTCTTTATTTCTTCATTCTTGCCAACACTTACTTTTGTCTTTTTAATAATAGCCAATCTAACAGGTATTAGGTGACCTCCTGTGGTTCTGATTCACATTTTTCTGATGATTAGTGATCTTGAGCACTTTTTCATGTACCTGTTAGCCATTTGTATGTGTATTCAAATGTATATTCAAGTTCTTTGCCCATTTTTTAATTGGATTGTTTGGCTTTTTGCTATAGAATTTATGAGTTCCTTGTATATTTGTTAATATTTGTTTATTGATTTGGTTTGGATATATGGTTTGCAAATATTTTTTTCCATTCCATAGGTTGCCTTTTTACACTATGAATTGTTTGTTTCCTTTGCTGTGAGTTTAAAATATTTCCTAATTTTGCCAGTTTAAAATCACACATGTAATGTTTTTTTTTCTTCTTTATTGAATTGCAAAATAAAAAGAAGCTAGTTCAGAAAGAGGTTCATGAAAGGAATAGAGACACAAACCAAGCTGACATAATTTGAGCAGTGAGAAGACAGTGAGGAATTGGAAGAATCTCAGGAAGTGAAGTTTTATTCCTCAACACCATGAATCATTCATTCATTCAACCAATATTTAGTAAAGATATATTAGAGTGTAAATGAGATGTATGAGCTTTCTTCTCTTGAGATTTTGCTATAGTGGATGAATGTTACATTTCTCCTTGTTGTTCCTGTAACATTTTGTACATCCTTTTATTTTAGCACTTTTAACATCATATTGTAATTATTTCTTATATCTCTTAAGAAAATGAACTCTTTAAGAATAAAGGGAAAAGATTTTATTGATCTGTTTATACCAAAAGCACATCACAATGCCTGGCATAGTAAGCCTGCAATAAATTTTTTAATTAAATTATTTAATCCTCACAATTCTGTGAAGTAGTTCTAATTAGCCTCATTTCACAGAGTAGGCTGTTGAGATTCAAGGTGTCTACCATTTGCCGGAGGTCACAATCTGTAGGAGGCAGAGCTGAGAGCAGAATCGAGGTTTTTGGATTCATGTCTGTTTCTCTTCATCACATCAGAACTACTTTGACATTGTTTCTCCCGGGGTGATGAGTTCAAAATGACTTATTCATTGCTTTTCAAAATTTTCATTCTAGTTAAGATTACAGATTAGCAGTGCAATCTGAGACATGGATAGCACAACAGATCAAAATCAGTCTGAGGGTTCCCATGTTGCCCAAATCCACAACTGTGACTGGGCCTTAAGCCACAGCATACTATTAAGATTAATTGTTTTAGGTCCAAAATAAGCCAAATATCAGCATTTTCATATGGTTCCACCTAATAGGGTATAGAATAATTCTTTCTATAGTATGAAACTAAAAGTATAAACTAATAATATAAATTAATTAGTATAAAACTAAGCAGCTTAATGAGGAAGAAATGTTTTGGACTAACAAGATTGGTAACCATGTTATTTAAACTTTCTAAACATCATTTTCCTAACCATTATAATGAAGATAATAATTTCTTTCTAAATAGCTATTGTAAAGAATGACTGATGTGGTCATGTGTGTAAAATATCTACCTCTAGACCTGACCCATAAATGACACCAAATCAATGGCAGTTATAATTATGGTCACAGAGGAGGACATGAGTAATTTTAATATAGAATATTTCTTTAATCACTAGTATTTATTTTCAGGGTTTATTCTGAAGTAAAATTTTTAACTTGCTATACATATTTTTTATGTTATTCTTCTGGAATTTCTTGTGATTATATGTATTACTTGCTTTAGAAATAAAGGACTCACCCCCACTATATGGAACATCTAACCAGATGTCTGCCAAGTAATACCTTTTAGTAAAAAGTAATTTTCAACAGGGAGGAACTAGCCAAGCAGTAGGATTTCAAGGACAAACATTTATATGAACTATCTCAAAGAATTCTCAGGAGCATTGACTGGTCTAAGCTCTAGAAAAACCTAGCCAAAATCTTCCTTTTGAAATGAAGATTAATAAACAAAAGTGGTTGCTCCAAACCCAGTATAGATAAGCAGCCAAAATTATCTTCACTTCCAGAATTCTCTGGTCAGCAGTATATGGACTAAACCAAATTATCTCTGAAAATTAGAAAATAATAACAGTATTATTTTATTTAAAATTCCATGGTTCATTCCATGGTATCATGCACTTCTGAAAGTTGAGCACCCATATATATAATTGAAAAAAGTCAAAATGGAAATTCCTCAGGGAGTAAAAGTAGTTCAATCTATGCTTAAATCTCCAACCATGTTGTTTTAAGTCATCTAACTGTATATCTTTTTGATAGAATTTCATGCTGTTACCATTGGAGCAATCAGAGTTCCAGTAACACACTCACTTCTAGGTCCTTTTCACTGCCTAAGAAATGAATTTGAACTTAGTGAATATGAGAAATATTTGTTTATTTAAAACAGTATGAGGTAGAAGACAGGTCAAGCCTAAAACTGGCTAGCCACATGGAAGTGAGTTTACGTACCCCTAAGGAGTGGGTATGGGTTACAGCCAAAGAAGATGGTGAGCTGTAACCCATGGGGAGGAAGAGGTCTGCTTTATATTTGGCAGCCATGATGGCATTTGTGCAAAGACATTCCTAGATAAATAGCAAATGAGGTCACCTTGATTGACACCTGGCTGCTGTATAACTTTACCTAATGTACATATGCTTACCCAGAATTCAGTCTGTTATAATTACATTCATGAACTTCTAGGCATAGTCATGATATTATGATGCTATAATAAGGCTGAAGTTATGAGCAGTACTTTTATGCCTGTGTTTGTAGCTGGTTTAGGCCAGCCAAGACTATGAACCTCCTTTCCTTTGTCTCTGGGGATACAAGAGGGATTCTCAAACTACAGGTAGGGTGTTATTTGGGCTGTCTCTAGGCTGGGTCCCTATTCCTTTGTTTCCCTGTTGCTCATGTCTAATTTGATACCTAGCAGTATGGTCCTTGAATATTCTATAGAGATTGGGTATAAAACTAGACTTCATGATCTTTGTACTTTTTCTCATAGATACAACTAAAATGGGTAAGAATTTAAGTCTACAAACTAAAATGTGTCAAAATGCAGTCTTTATTTTCTAAAAATTAATTATAAACTATATGGCTCAATCTAACAATTTCCATGTATAGGCTCTTAAATTCAGCAATTAATTTCTCAAACACTTCAGTAATATCAGGGTTGTTTTATCTTCCTGCTCTTCCCCTTGGCATTGATAGTGAGCTCAGAGGACACCCAGGTAAATGCTATCAGGAGTACAGAAGAGATGCACCTTAGTCAATTCATACTTTAGTTGTGACACTCTTCCCCCATGGGGTTCATTCTAGGCTCTGGGGGTGCTTACAAATGCATTGGTTCAGGGACTTGGGGAGCAGGTATCCACCTGTCATGCTCAGTCTGTTGGGTCCTTAGCCTCTGACTGACCTCAAGTTACCTCAGCAGTAACTTTTCCTGTCTGGAGCTCAGCACCGGTGAAATCAGTCTCACTCCCATGGGGACTGGACATTCTGTGGATGCTGACTCAGTTCTCACCCAACTCTCTAGTACTAGTAATGTGCCCAAGACTTAACCGGGTCTTAGCTCCTTATGCATGCTACATCCTTCCAATGAGATTACCCTGAGATCTCAGAGGACCACGGGTTTGCAACCAGAGACCCTCTGAAATCATCCTTCATTATTATGAACCCACAAGAAACAGAGAGAGTTGTGTCTGGCATACTGCAGCCTTAACAGAGCATATTGCCCATTCTCCCAGATGATAGAATGAAAAATCTTCTTTCCAAGTCTTGCTAGCCTTCAGCATAAGACACAGGTTCTGCTCAGATCCAAATGTTTAAGAGGATATCTAGCATCACACCCCCCATTCCAGAACCCAGGTTGAAGGGGGCAGAGGCTGACACAGGGCTTCCCAAATTCACATCTCACTCTTTCCTCTCTACTTCTCTTCCCACATTTACCTTCTTTGAAGTGTCTCTAACTAGTATTATATGTGTTGTGGGAGTTCAGGGTGAAGGGAACTGCAAAAGTTTGCATGTGTAGACATTCTTCTATCTGACTTTCAGGCAACATCTTTTAAACCAAAGAGCCAAAAATTTTGCCTGCTTATTATTCAGCTTCCCCAAGGGCCCCTTTCCCTATATCCACCCCTAGTCATGTGTGACCACAATCTTATTGTCTAGGCCAGAGGTGAAGATGAGGCCCTTGTATTATAAGTGAAGAAATTCCATTTACAATTTGATTACAGAACATTCTGTATCTTCCTTTTCTAAAAGTTCTATCTGCTTAGAATAAGATCTAGGTATCATTATGAACTACTTGTCACATCATCAGTACAAATAGTTTCTATATGAAGTCTTTTACCAGCCACAGCATTCTATAGCTATTGGCAGAGATATCTCAACCTCAGCGCTATTAAAATTCTGAGCTGGATATTCTTGTGGAATACTGATGTCTTGATCATTGTAGGACATTTAGCATTATTCCTGGCCTCTACCCACTAGATACTAGTAACACCCATTCCCGGGTTGTGATGACCAAAAACGTCTCCAGATGTTGCCAAATATTTCTGACTGGAGAAACCACTGCTATAGATCCATCCTGAAGCAACACGTATTGACTGTGTGATGCTTCTATGATCACAGACTGCTTCTAAAAAGCACTTTGCAAAATGACCTTTTTTATCTTCTCTATGAGTCAGATAGCACAGATTATTAGTCTCATTTTCACAGACGGAAACTTGGAATTCCTTGGCTTTCCCAGTCAGGTCATGGAAGTCTGTACTTTCATTTTCTTTCTCTGAAAAGTGAAAATGATAATCACTGTTTTTCTTCCCCTGTCTGAGATGAGGCAATAAGTAGAGAGAAATGCCCTTTCATAACTATTGTTACCAAACTTCTGCACCAATCAGCTTCAAAGATAAATTTAATTTTGTCTTCCTATTTCATGGACATCAGAAATAAAGCCCTCAACATAAATAAAATGGCAGCAAGGTACATGTTTTATCAATGTAACTGCCAAATTACATAGAGTGAAAAATCAGTTCCAGCAAAACCAATAATAATTGGATAGTTGTTTTTCTGTGTCATACCCAGACACAACGCAATTTTTAAAGCATAGATATTAATGTGCCCAACGTGCCTACCACAGTAACCTTTGTGATACCAATCTAGCACTTGGCAATGAGTGCAGTTAAGCTATAAATACAAACAACTGTGAACTGTCAGCTCTACAACACTCTATTCACTTGGATTTCAAAGGCCAAGAAATTATGCAAGACCGTATAATAGTTTGTGAGCCATAAAAGTACATTGTCTCATATTTGCTATCACTATCCAAACTAATCCAAAAAACATGGGATATTTAAAGATGGCTGAGAATTACCAGAGAAATCTACCTTGTTGGGAAATAAAATCCACCTTTTTTTAAATACAAGAGCTTCCTACTATATGATTATCATAAATTATTTCAATACATCTGTGAAAACCTAGAGCAGGGACTACATAACTCTGTATCCACAAATGAGCAAAGCATCAAGTTTAGAAATTCAATTGAGTGGGTCTCAATAAACGTTATTTGAATGTGAGTGAATAAGAGATATGAGACTAAAAAATATATATCTAAAAAAAGAAATCAGAAACTAGGCAAGTAAGTTAATAAAAATTTAAAATAAACTCTAAGCTGATAGAATAGTAATTTTTTAATTTAGTATATTTTATTTCTACTGGCTGCTATACATAACTGAGAGATATGAAGAATAAGTCCATATTACTTACTACAGATGGATATTTGTTAATTCATATGCATAGCTAAAATAGCATAGACTGTCCTATTCAAGATGTTAGTGAAAAGATTATTACTTAAACATCAAATATAACAAAACAGCTTGTTTTTTATAGTTACTTTAGTAATCAGTTAGAGTCACATGTATTTAAATATGAACACATTTCTAGCTGAAAATTTGAATTTGTGACAAGGTATATTAATCACAATTGTTCTAGTATCATTTAATATAAATAAATTTTAAAATAAAACCTGTGGAAAGCAGGGAATCAAAGCTAAAATCGTCACAAAGAATTTAAAATTCCTGAAGCTGAAAAGAATACAATTTTCAGACACTATTCTGAGTCTCTGACTGGGAATCTGGAAGGTCTTGAGTGCCCTCTACAGGTTATTTAAGTAATTTTCAAAGATTTGAAGTTGACTTCCAAAATACATTGGGCAATTTTAGAACATAAAAATAATTAACTGGGGTTTTATTTTTAAAAGCATTACATGTTTGTCTACAGCCATGCTACCCTGAACAAGTCGAATCCCGTCTGATTTCGGAAGCTAAGCAGGGTCGGGCCTGGTTAGTACTTGGATGGGAGACCACCTAGGAAGACGAGATACTGTAGGCATAAAAAATAAAAAAATAAGGAATTGTAAGCTGATAAGATCCTTGCAGTCTGTGAGGTCAACCAAGGGGTTGCCTCGCCAAATAAATAAATAGATAGATAGATAGATAGATAAATAAATAAATAAATAAATAAATAAATAAAAGCATTACATGTTTACTACATAAAATATTTGGAATAAAAAAATCACTTATAATCCTAATATTCAGAAATAATCACTATTAACTACTTTTATATATATTCTTGGTTGGTTATATGTACACATCTACATACATTTTTATGATTTTTTTTCCCTCTTAAAGTATACTGTAAATGTTTTATCGTGATTGGTTTGGGTGAGGCTTTTTAATTTAATGCATTCTTCAAAAATGTGTTTTATTGACAAATCACCATTTCTTATTATCAGAATTCCTTGTTGAAAAGTAATGCTCCCCCTCAAAAAAAGAAAAGAAGACAATTTTAAATAAAACAAAATAAAACTTGATAACCACTCAAGGTAGATCCATAAGCAATAAAATTAGAAGGTACATGATTCTTCAAAATAAAAACACCATAAAAATATTTTGAATAATTGTTTACATTTCCAATAAAAAATGGTCATTAAAATCAAATTAGACAACTGGAGTTATCATTTAAACTATTACTCTATGGTTTCCAGTCATTAATAACATTGCCAGAGCAATAAGATTAAAGTAATACCACATTTGAATTAACTGAATAATTGCCTTGGTTTCTACTTGTTCATGGTCTTATCTTCAAAGATAGTTTATACTTTAGAAAGTAAAACCACGTGTAGTATATTAGGTGCTTGTCAAAATCAGACTAGACTAGACTTGGTTTTGTTTTTCACTTTTTAAAATAATGATGCATACCTTTAAGGATGCCAAATAGATGAGACATTCTTTAAAAAATATGCAGTCTTAAATTGGATTTTAAAATAATCTTAATCAATATTCTGATATTGATAAATGAGATTCTCCGCTTACAGAATTAATTCTTTTGTCATATTTTCAAGTGAATGTGGTCACTCCACTGCTTAGAGAATACAGGCATGAAGGGCTTTGCCCACAACCAAACAAGTGTTTCACAATGAAGAGGGGTTTTGATCTTCCTTTCTAGTGGGTGCTGAAACTACTAGTGGAGATGACATTCAATCACAATAACTCCAAGACCTTAATTGAGGTGAGTTAAACAAGCAAGGCCCTCTCCATTTCATGAAGACAATAGTAAGCAAAAGGCTCTCTCAGTTTTTGAACAGAGATTTCTCATCAAACTTTGTAAAGAGAACATGTTTTATTTGGTTGCAGTACTGTGAAATTCATCTTTTTGAGAAAGTTGTACCCAGATTTTGGAAGAACCTAGGAACAAGATTTAACAGTCACAATTTATTTTCATCTTTTGCCCAAGGGTTTTTTTTTCTTTTTTTTTTTTTATGGTGGGAGGGTGCAAGGAGTTTCGATGTTCATTAAATGTACAGAAAACTTAAAAAGGTTTCAAGACTATAAAATAAAATTTGCATAAATATCTCAGAAAATCTACTCCATAATTACTAATATGAAGTGGAAAGAGATGAATAAGAATTTTTATCTGAGACAAATTCTTCTGTCCTCTGTTTATTAAGACAAAATGTAGATATTTTTCACTTTTTGTGGCTGACTGTTTTTTAAAAATTAATTGGTAACATACATAAGACAAACATTTAATAATAAAATTTTAGCATTTCTAGGTGTGAAAATCTTTTACTACACCACTGATTTAGGCCATAGAGCACCAATTCTTATCAATGACCAATAACTTTCTTAAAACATATTCATCTACCTAAATTACAGCAATATAGCTCCAGTAGCATTTATTAAAGGAAGCTGTACAAAGGAAAGTTTGTTATCATGAGCCTATAGACTTAAATTGGTACACCAAATGGTTATTGGTGTCTACAGATGGAATACACCATCCCATCGTTTCAGAAGGCAAGAAAGGTAAATTCTAAGACACTTAGGCTGATAAGGTTGAGTTTGGGCAAGATTCTAACCTTAGATCTTATAGAAGGGAAATCAATAATCTATGCAGGCTGCTTGATTTCTCTAAACACAAGCCAAAACAGACTTCACTTTCTTATTTGATAGGATTGCAAAATCAGTGACTCAGGGAAATATGATAAATGCAGAGATAAAGACTTGAGGCTAAACAATTAAGCAAATATTAAATGGATAAATGATGGTGCCACCCTGCAAAATGCTGATTAAAGACGTTTGTTATCAACCTACAGGGAGAATGCCAAAAGAGTGTTTCAGGGCTCTGACTTCATCTGTGCATTTTCACATTTGTCTCAATTAAGAGAATAATGATAAAAGGCATGTTTATCAAATGTGAAGATAACATGAAACTAAGAGGGTGAGCAAATAAGGATCAAAAAAATCTCAACAGGCTAGAACAGCTAGTCAAATTGAATTAGATAAAATTTAATGGGCACTATATTAGATCTCATAATGAGTCCGAAGGAAAAAATATTCATGTGACTGACAAAAAGCTAATTTGAACTTGTGCTGCTTTAATGGAAAACTGTTGGCTGGAATAGGAAAGTCTTGATCTTTGCTAGCCACCCACACCAAGAATGAGTGGAATAGGCATGACATAAAGCACGTAAAAATTGTATCAACATAGAGCCAGAAATATGGTGGAGAAGATTACAATAAAGTCATATAGAGGCTCAGAGACCAGACCTGGACAACTAAGGATACAGCAATTGAGTACAGTCCACCTTGGCAGGCAGTTGGATCTTGAGAAATTTCAGGTGACTGGCTAATTTAGAAGTCAGGGTGGGTCACAGTCAGGTCAGGAAATATGATGATAGTATTAGGATTTCCACCAGTGGGAAATTTAAGAGAAAATGGATATATTTCAAACAAAGGAAACTTGAAAAGATATCTTAGGCAGTGCCTTACAGCCCCATTGTTATCTGGGGTCCAGTCAAACCATTTTGCCATCAAGCACTATAGGCAAAATGTCAATATGCTACCAGTTTTTCAAGGTTTTTTAAAAAATCGTTGGCCCCAAAATACATATAGAAAACTACAATATTAAAACTAATATAACATGTTATCAAGGCAGCAGCAATCCAATGTTTTTATAGTGACATGTAAATTGTATTTAACATGGGATGTGAATACATTTTAATGTATTTAATAAACTGTGGAAAGGTGTCTCCAAAAGCAATCGTGCCTGGAGTCTAAAAGTCTTTAAATAGGGAGGACTTTGTATAGACAAGAATTAATGGACTAGGCAGTATTAAGCAATCAGATATGAAGGGGTGTTACTCTAGAATTCTGAGAATTTATGTATTGGCCAACTATTGGGGTGCCAAGGCCTGACTGGAGTGGGAGACTTGAGAATCCTGACTTTGTTCCTGATGCATCAGCTCCTGGTTCTGGCTGAAAATAAGAATGGGTCCTTGAGGGATACTTAAGACATCAGAAAACATCTCTGGACATTATGTAATTCCTAATATGCTGTTGCTTAATTCCTAAGTCAGTCAAGAGTGTCTCAATGACCAAAACAGGATTAACCTGAGAAAAAAGTCAATGCAGGGCAAAGAGCCAGAGAACTCAAGAGGTAGAAGAGACAAAAAAGGCATGCCTCTTTTTAGTTTGGAACTCAATGCTTCAAGGGTGTTATAAGCAAACTGTAAACTACTGAGCAGAGAAGAGCTTCATAGACTGTGGATATCCTGAGAAAGACCAGAGCCTGGAGAAGAAAAAAACTGAAAGGGATCATGAGAAATGTCTTTAAAAACAGGAAGTACTGTCATGTAGAAAAGGTACTGGGTTTTCCTTCTACTAACACAGGGGATAGACAAGGATCAGATGATGACTACTCTCTAAGAAGATAAGTTTTTACTTATTATAAGGACATATTTTCCAATAATTATCTAAAACCTAAATAATTCTTGAGTTGACTGAGAAAATAGCGAGATGGCCATCTCTAGGGACTACATGATCACTCAAATGGTGGGTTGTCAGGTTTCTTTGGTTTGCTTGCTCCTTCTTAGGATATCATGGAGATACAGATATGAGTGAGAAAGGAATCCAAAGTAGCCTTTAGAGTAAATGTTATAACAGATTTGGAGCCACTGGCTTTCTAATCTCAACAGGCAAGAACAGCTAGTCAAATCAAATTAGACAAAATTTAATGGGCTCTAAATTAGATCTCATAATGAGTCCAAAGGAAAAAATAATGTGACTGTCAAAAAGCTAATTTGAATTTGTGATGCTTTAATGGAAAACTGGTGACTAGAATAAGAAAAGTCCTAATCTTTGCTAGCCACCCATACCAAGTATATCATGAGTGGAATAGGCATGACATAAAGCATGTAAAAATTATATTAACATGGGACCAGAAAAATGGTAAAGATGCACAATTACAAACATCTAAAAATGTTATCATGGAATGGATCTACACAGCTACAAAAGAAAAAAATATTGATAAATTTTTAATATTTCTGCCTTCATGTGGAAGGAGTAGGAGAAACTGAAAAGTGACAGACTACTACATTTATTTCAATAGGTCATTTCTTAGCCACAGTAAAAATGCTGATTAAGAGTGTGATTTGGCTTAGGTGCTAGTAATGACTGATGTCAACAGGAAGAGAACATATTGGCTAATATAACTAGACTGGCCACTCTCCACTCAGCATTTCTTGTTTGTCAACAGCTAAAAAAGAAAGGAAATTTTTCTCTTCTCCAACTTTTGAACACAAGTCCTGGGTTTCTCTGTGACTAAACCAACTTGAGTCACAAGCTTATTTCTGAACAATTAATTTGGCCAGGGGACTGCTATAAACTAATTGTCTTAGACCTGGGCTATTGCTTAACCCTGAGCTAGTCACCAATAGCAAAGGCAATAATATGTTAATGATTGGCCTATCAAGCCCTACACAATGAAATCTGAGATAAGGCTATGGCTGCTCCACAAGGGGGAAATACATTTACTTAGGCTCACTCATGGATTTAAAGCTTAAATTTCTGCATTATCTAAAACCCAGTTAAGTACAATTTTATACCATCCTCCCTCCCAGCTCTGTTAAGCACAGTGGGGAGTAATTTTTATTTTCAGATTATAAAATTGCATACAAAATAGAGTGTTTCAAATAGCAAAGAGGAATACTAACATCCAGATACTTCTGCACTTGTACTAACTCCATGCATTCCCATCCACTGACACCAACTTAATTTTATCTGTACTTTCTGCACCACTAAGAAGTCCCCAGGGGCTGAGAGGAAAATTTGAGAGCTTCTATGTAGTTATTGTTGCTAAGAAACAGCATCCTTGGTATTCAAGTGTTCGGGCTTTGAGACACAGTGTGAAGTCACTGGTTCATAAAGGAAAACCTTTGGTAAATAGTCTTTTAGGTGTGAGTAAACTGATGTTCTCTCTCTGTAGCAAATGTTCTTGTATAACCTTTGAATAATAGTGTATTTCTAGGCCTCTATTCTTTCCTTTGGATCTAGCTGCCATTACTGCTCCCATGAGAACTCAATTTTCTACATGAAATAGAATGAGCATTTTTTCCCCCAAATAATCCATAATTATCTCAGTACCTTGAACACTAAACCTAACTGGTTTAAGTTCTTTTTTAAAAGTGCAAGTGAGCTTGAAAATACAAACCCAGACTACTGACCATATAAACTGTTAAATAGCACTGAAATCTACAGTGATTAGTAGCCATATTCCAGCTCTTTTACTATCCATGGCATTGAATTATTCTATGCTCTTCAGAAGTGGGAGACAGTGAGAGGTGCTATTTTGGCTTCCCCAAAGCCTCTTCCCTTCTCAACCCCAAACTGCAAACCATCTCTGGACTCTCAATCTTAATTATCGCTTACCTATTTCTTCCCTAGGATCCTATAATTCAAAAACCAGCTTGAGGTTATAATTTATCACCTAGTTACTCAATAAGCCTAAAATTAACAAGCAGCTTTTTCCATTTCCTTGGTGCCCAGTCCTACCTGTAAGGTTCCTGTGAGCAGAATCATCTTAATCAAGTAATAATCTAGCTCAATAATGTTACCAAATAAGTTACCTAAATCAGGTTACCGGTTTGAGAAAATAAATTTAGAACTCTAAGCAGCAAACAACATTTATTAATTTATTGATTCAAAAATATGCATGGGATGCTTACTGTAGATAGAATCTGTTCTAGGCATCAGAAATTTTTTTTTTAAAAAAGCAATAAAAGAAGGTCCTTGCTATAAAACATAATATAAGGAGGAATGAAGGAGACAAAAGGCAGAGGTAAACACAAAGTTATGTATACAGATGAAATATTTGCATTATAAGATGTACTATATAATTAACAGTATCTTATCGGGAAAGCAGAAACCACTCAAGGTTTCCCAAAGGGGAATTTAATAGAATTGCTTACAAAAATTAAAAAGGTTTGAAAAGTAAAAAGTCGAAGTTAAAAAGGGTGCTAAAAGAGCAAAAGTCAGAAGTTGCTAACAGCCCTGTGCTGGAGCCCACGAGTCTGAATCTGCTGCCATTCTATTAGAGGTGCTGTTCAAGATGTTTGTGAGTTGCCAAAGAAGATGCTGCCACTTATTCATTTGTAAGAGTTGGAATCTCCCCCCGGCCCTGTCAGCAATCATGAACACTGCGACACCACCACACTGCCAGAGCCAGAATCAAGAGCTTTCCCTCCCTCTTCCACCTTCTCATCCTCAGCCAGTTCTTTTGAGGAGCATCATTTAACATTAAGCCAGAGAGAGCCCAGCCCCATCAGTACAGAGCAGTGTGTAAAAAGCAAGATATAAAACATCAGATGAATGCCTGATACAAACCACAATAGAGATTTTTATGTAAAGAACTGGTAATTCCAAAACTGGAGCAAATAATTCTTCCCTAGAAAAGAGAGTGTATTAATCCAGTTTCTGTTGCAGATAACAGAAAACCATTTGGCAAGCTTAAATAGAAAGAGATTTAAAACAGAGAAGTGGTGCTTACAAAATTAAAGGACTGAAATTGTGGGCTCTAGGCTGGGCCACTAGAAAAGACTCCCAGAACCTCAGTGCAGGCTAGCCTTCCAGGTGACTGACAGCGCCACCACAATCAGAAAGCTGGTGTTCAGGTAACTCCCACCACCATGTTGACTTGAGGAGCACAAAAGCTAAAACCAGAATTATTGGTTCCAGACTATATGAGTTGCATCAACAAAATGAGTGCTTCAAACACCACCTCTGAGATCACTTATTCCATCTAATCCAGGAAACCTAAATCATATCCACACTCTTAGTTGCAAGAAAATCTGGAAAATGTAGTTTTTAATCTTCCCTGATGATTAGAACACATGCTAAAGGAAGCCTATCCACACAATACCTGCTACAGAAGGAATTTTGTGTTGAGATGTATAACATTTTGCAAGCTCCGAGGAAACAAGAGCAATATTAGTTTTATTCACCACTATAATTCCAGTATTCTTCCATCACCTGGCACATATTCAGAACATAGAATAATTGTTCATTGAATGAGTAAAGACTTGTACATACATTAGTGCCTGCTTGTCAAGTTAAGGTTGGTAACACAAAGCAAGGATCCCTGATGATAAGAAGCAAAAATCCAATATTCTATAAAGTTTTACTGGATATTGACTATATGCTAGGAACTTGGTACATAGGCTGGACACTGAGGTACAAAAAGGAATGAAAACCAGTCCCTGACTTCAAGTAACTCGGAGCCTAATGAGAGAAAATTAATTCAAGTAAATTTAAACATTGCTCTATGCTTTGTTCAAGGCAAGCGCACTGTGAAATTGATTAAAGTCAATTGGAAGCAGAAAGGACTGTGACTAGCTGCCTTGAGTATCTGTCTATACTTCTTCCCACACTCAGTCATGACTACCTAATTGTTTTATTCCTTTCAGCCTACTTTTATCCTTCAAGCTGTTATGGTGTTTGTATATATTCAACTTTGCCTGTAAATTTCAGTTTTTTTGCTAAAATTAAGTTGCTTATTGAATAAACTTTTTGAGGTAAGTCAGTTTCCCACTGATATTATCCTACCTTTATGTTATTCCTTCTATATGTCATTCCCCCGGCAGGCTGGCCTGCTCCAACCATCTGGCCAAATCCTCTGCAAATACATCTCTGACTCTCTCAGATGAACAATTTTCTGAGACTGCTGTTAGACATCAAGACCCTGAAAAGCAGGGCCAAGTCTAATCCACCGTAGGCCTTTGGTGCTTCTGGTGTGCAGCACATAGAAGCTAACATGAAGCTCTGTTTTATCAGCCCTGTTTTTACTGCCTACTGAGATACTGGATATAAGAATTTCCTCCTTAACAAATATTTACAGTTCAAATATTTTATGTTGCCAGTTAAAAGGAAAATCATGTGCAGTCTAGCTCAGAATAGAACAGCTATTTGTTTGTGAAATGTGAGTATCCTAAGAGAGCTTTAAGCTTGGGATATACTGTCTTGGCTCCTTAGATTTTTTAAAACAAAACTGTACTTATTTTAATTCCATCTATCTTTTTGAGAAAAAAGAAAAAAAAGAGCTTACTTCTTATTCCATCTTCCTAAATAGATGATGCTGAGGCATTTTGCATCATATAAAATAGGCCCTTGGAAGAAATTTCTCCCAGGCCTGGCATCAGCACTTCTTTCAAGCCAATTGGATCGTTTCTATTTCATGGACACTATGAACTTTTTAACTGATCTGATTTTGTGATGATAGAAAGGCACTATTATGGCTCTGAAAAGAGACTGATCTGTATGGCCCTGGAGGCCCATTCCCCTCTTCCCGGAAGAGAGCAGACTCAGCAGATCCAAGTTAACTGGACAGAAGTAGAGGCTGGTCCCAGCTGCTGAGTTCATAAGGCTATGCCTTTATCACCAGTTCACCTCCTCCACCAGGACCCTCCATTGTTACATAATCATGTGATCATACAATTGTCCATCTAATCCTATAAAAAAAGTACAATATCACAAGGCAGGGCTTGTCTCTTCTGAAATCGTGGCTATCGTGCACTTAGTCTAACTCTAATGAGTCTAAACAGTAGGATAATAAAAACTCTTGGGAATTTGTGCTCCCCTATGTCTCTGCAGCTAATTTTTTCCTGAATAAACCCCATTCTATAGTCACACTGGTTGTATGAATTTGAAACCTCACATTGGAGAACATTGCTCACATGTAGAACATCTTCAAGATTCTAGGATTTTTTTATTTTAAATTTAATGTTTTGATTTAAAAATATATTGATTCAAAAATCAAAAAATTTAAAAATA
This sequence comes from Macroglossus sobrinus, assembly GCA_004027375.1. Lineage (NCBI taxonomy): Eukaryota > Metazoa > Chordata > Mammalia > Chiroptera > Pteropodidae > Macroglossus > Macroglossus sobrinus. The sequence continues at coordinate 101,935 of PVKZ01001825.1, read as the reverse complement.
TAGAGTGGAAATTTTTCTTCCATTTCTATTGCCCATCTACTTAGACTCCTCAAAGAAAATATAATTGTTAGTTTGTTATCAGACCTTCTAGAGTTTTTTTATGCATATACAAGTTCACACAAATATATTTTTGCTTTTCCCAGCTTTTTATACATGTTAACATATTATAAACATTATTGTTCTGAACTTTGGTTTTTTAAATTAAAATTAACTTCAGATAATTTTTTATATTATATATAAAACCTTCTTCATTTTTATGGCTTTATAATAGCACATTAATGTGCCATAATTTAGTTAACCTCTCCTCTATTATATTGCTCGAAATATTTTGCTATTAGAAACAGTGCTGTAATGAATAATCCTGTACAGACATTTTTCACAATTGTGAAATTTATTCTGTAGGACAAATTTCTGGAATAGGAATTGCTGGGTCAAAAGGTATATACATTTTTATTTTGATAGATAAAGCTATACTGAATTCCATATGGGTCATACCAAATTATACTCTTGCCAGTAGCATATGAGAGTATTTGCTTCCCCACATGCTCAGCAATACAATGTGTCATCAGTTGGTAAATGTTTTCCAAGTTATAAAGCAAAAAATTGTATCTTGATATAGATTTAATCTTAATTTGTATAGCTCTTATTATCATTGAGGCTGGGCATTTTTTCTTCTTCAGTGAACTATTTGTATCCTTTTCCCATTTTGTCATGAGGTTTTTGGTTCTTTTCATTTTTTGTTTATAAAAGCTCTTAATAAATGAATAAAATTAACCTTTATCTGTAATAAGTACAGCAATTATTTTTTATTTCTTATGTGCTTTAATCTTTTTATTGTCTCCATAGTTTTGACTTTTTCAGAATGTCATATAATTGGAATCGTATAGCATGCAGCCCTTTCAGATTGGCTTCTTTCACCTAGTAATATGTCTTTAACTTTCCGCCATGTATTTTCATGGGTTGATAGCTCATAATTTTTTAGCACCGAATAATATTCCATTGTCTGAATGTAGCACTGTTTACATATCCATTCACCTACCAAAAGACATCTTGGTTGCTTCCAAGTTTGGGCAATTATTAATAAAGCATCTGTACACATCTATGTGCAGGTTTTTGTGTAGATATAAGTTTTCAGCTCTTTTGAGTAAATACCATGGAGCACAATTACTAGGTTGTGTAGTAAAAATATGTTTAATTTTTATAAGATATTGAAAAAGTGTTTTCCAAAGTGGCTGTAGAGTTTTGCATTCCCACCAGCAATGAATGAGAGTTCCTATTGCTCCACATTGTCACTAGTATTTGGAATTGTCAGTGTTTCAGATTTTTACCATTGTAATAGATGTGTAGTAGTATCTCATTATTGTTTTAAATTGCATTTCTCTGACAATATATAATTTGATGCATTTTTTATATGCTTATTTGCCATATGTATATCTTCTTTGGTGAGTTGTCTGTCAAGGTCTTTAGCCCATTTTTAAATTAAGTTTGTTTTCTTATTGTTGAATCCAAAATATACAAATCGTTAAATATTTTGGATGACAGTCCTTTATAAGATTTGTTTTTCGCAAATATTTTCTCCCAATAATGGCTTGTCTTCTCACTGTCTTGAGTTCAGAAGTTTATAACTTTATGTCAAATTCTTAAAAATATTTGAAGAATCGGTCTTACAAACTCATATCCAAAATCAGTATAAATCCTCAATATGCCAATAAGTCTCATGGAGCTCTTTTTAAGTGAGGAGAGTCTCATAGCCTCTCAGACACCAAGAGATATAGCTAAAAGTATATGTCTTCTATTTTTATTCCTATACTTGGATTATTATAAAATAAGTTACTGAATATGGAAGTTTACCCTATCAAAAGAGGGAAAGTTCTTGGACCGAGAAGGATATGTTTTAAAGAAAAATAAAATAAAATGCAATATTTACAGCAAATAATAATCTCTATAAAGCAGCAAAAGTAACAAATATAAAACAGTTGTAAGTTCAATGAATTCAGAAATAAGAATTTAAAAAAAAAGCTTTTTGAAGAGAAGTTAGAAATGTTTAAAGCAATAAAGTTAAATCAAGTTTATTTCCCCTCAAAAAAAAGGAAGAATAGATTAAATTATCTTACATTTTTACAGTGATATGTTGATGGTGCCTTGGCATTCCACTTTAAATTTTAAATATATTCTTTTTCTACCTCTTCAAAAAATTTTTACTAACTTTAATTAAAAGTAGGTCAGCATAATGTTTATTACAATTTACCTTTGAAACATAAGCCCTAGTAATTCTAATGAAAAAGATTTAACGTTTTTTTGGGGGGAAGTGAATATAAATAGAAAATAAATTTAGATCTTCTTTATCTGTGGCAGGTAGAGACAAATATAGCTTTCTATATGCTTAAGTAATTTTTAGATTTTTAAATATATACATACATACTTTTTAAAATGCAAGTTACTCTTAAATATGACCATAACCTAGCTAGATCCCTGGCAATTACAAGCAGAAGTGGAAGGGGAAAGAAAACAAGCTTTGGGATGGACCCTACTATTGCAATCTACAATCCTCCACACATTTCTCTTAAATTAACTAATGCTTATCCTCACTAGTATTAAGATATAAAATTATCACCAAGAATTCATATAGTTCTTAAAATTTTCACTTATAAATAATAATCAGAATATATGAAGTTTGCTTAGTTTTTTTAAAAAAATTATATATTTTTTAAATTTCTCAATCCTTTAATTGGTATGTATAAATTTGGTCTTTAATTATATTTCATTTTTTACCCTTTCTGTTTCCTTTTAAATAAATATATGCTCAATTATTATTGTATTTGTTGTTAAATGGTGTATAATAAAAATCTATGTCCAGGCACCTGGAATCCAGTTATCCCCAAAGAGTACCCATTGGTAGACACAAGGAGAATAAACATTCAGCAGTGATATCAGATTTATCACTGAATGATCACAGAACTTATGTCCACTAAAGCAAGATGCACCCATCTTCTCAATGCAACCACAACCAACCCATCAGAAGTTGTACTCAACATGAGTCCTACATAGTGTCCTTATTTACAGCACTGTCATCTTACCATCACTTACTGGGAATTTTCTCTTTGACCCCTAGTCATCAAAATGAATTTCTAGATCAATTGAATTAGATTTAACTATGATATATTCTTGGTTTCAGATGGCTATACCACTGATGACATTGAGTTTTATTGGAATGGAGGAGAAGGAGCAGTAACTGGAGTTAATAAAATTGAGCTTCCTCAGTTTTCAATTGTTGACTACAAGATGGTGTCCAAGAAGGTGGAGTTCACAACTGGTGAGGATGTTTCTCCAAAAGTGCACTAGGAGAACTATGAAAGAAAAAAGACAGTTTTGGCCAAATGAGGATCTGATTTTTTTTTCTCTTTTTTTTTTTTCAACTCAGGGGCATATCCACGACTGTCACTAAGTTTTCGTCTAAAAAGAAACATTGGTTACTTCATTTTGCAAACCTACATGCCTTCCACACTGATTACAATTCTGTCTTGGGTGTCTTTTTGGATCAACTATGATGCATCTGCAGCCAGAGTCGCACTAGGTAATGCATAGTCAGCACAGCAGAGAGCTGGTGGGATTTAGCATCAAAACAGAACCAATGTTAGGAATGATAGGCAAGAGTTTCTCTCATAGCAAGCCATAGAACGAGATTACCATAAGAGTACTTGATAATAAAACATCTAAATGTAAGCACTTAAAGAATGAAAGTTTTACCATGTAATATCTTTTTAACATTTTACCAAAAAAAAAAAAAAAGTTCTCAGAGTATGTTCAACACAATAAATGCTTCTTTGAGTATTTTTTAAATCTTCATTGCACTAATTTTTACTAACTTTGTGATGATTTTTCTCTTTGGTCCTCGTTTTTTTACAGTGGAGAACATTTATAATGCATTATTCTCAAATGGATTTCAAAAAAGTGAAACATCATGATTATTAACAAACTATGTCAATTGTTAAGAAATACTATCTCTCAAACATTAATTAAAGTTATATCATTGATCTGAGTGTCCCTTAAATGAAGCTCATTGCAGTTCACTAAGGAATATACAATTCATGAGCCATATTAACGATTTGTGTTCAGGACAAAATTAAAATGGTTTTTATCCTGGGGGAGCAAAATTCAGGATTAATCTTGCCATTGTTGAGTAATTGCTGAAAGTTGAAAGGCTATATTAAAAATTTTAAATGGTGTTTTGGAAAGTTAGAATGAATAAGATCTGTTTGATGAATCAGAGCATGTGTGAGTCTTTCTCATTATTTGATCATAGAGCCATTTCAGTTATCACTTTCTGGGGCTTATTCTTATGCATGTGCACATGCGCACACGTGCGCAACACACACACACACACACACACACACACAAAAGCATATTTTTTAACTAATCTAACATACACATTTTTCTCTTCTGAGACCACTGAACTGGATCAAATGATCAGCATATCCCTTCACACCTAAATTAATTGTCATCTCTACAGCTCATTTCCAATGGCTGAGAACATGAGACTCACAAAGTCAAGTGCTGGCAGCCACTTGCTAACCTTTGAACATTCCAAGACTGAGAAAAGTAAACAAATAGTTTATCATATTATATGTGTGATATGTATCTATACATAATATTCAATGTGAACATGAGTATGTATATGCTATGGTTAAGGAAAAACATTAAATGATGTCCACAGCAGGGAATAACAACATAATTGTGGTTCTCTTTATACTTCTATCCTCAAAGCTAATGATATTTGATATTTTGATTAGAGATATCAGCATATAAAGGTGTTGACTTAACCTATTCTTTGAAATGTAAAACCCACAGTATTTTAAAACTTACATATGTAGAAAAGAGATTTATTTATTCATCTATCTTGCTTAAAAATTTAAACCAACAAGTAAAAACAGAAATGCATTTAGTGGAGTTTTAAATGAATTGTTTCAAAGACATTAGTTAGAATTGTATTAGGTGAAATTTAAATTTTTATTCGAAGAAATAATGGCATTCAGCACAGCTGAATTCATCACTGATCTAAACCATTTTAACTTTTTGTTTAGTAGTTTTGACTCCCTACTTTATCTGTTCTTCTAAAAGATAATCAAATCAGGAAGTCTATCTAGAATAATCTAATTGGCAAATGAGTGTTAAGCTAATTTTTTCCTTTTCATTTTCTACCTTTATACCCTTCGCAAGCTTTTCTTTGTAGTAATTCATTTCACATTTCCAGTCTTTATTTTTAAGGACCACTATCAAGTTTCAGATTTTACTTTCCCATCTGTCTGTTTTTATTTTAAATGTCTTTAACACCTCTTTGCTTTTTTTGCCTCTAGCTGAGTAATCTACAGCAAAATAACTAACAATAATTTTTAAAACATTCTGTTTATTCAGCTATAAAATGAGAATAATATACCTGCTATATCATACTCAGTAAACTATAACGGTCATGTAACAGTTTGATACTGTAAAACAGTATACAAATGTGTATGTAATATTAGTATTACAACTGAAACTATGTACATGAAATTTTAATTTCTTTCTCACTTCTTGTTTTTCTTAATTATCATTTCATCATCACTATCATCACCATCAAATATTTATTATGTAGCCACACAAACATTATATGGTTAAGAATGCTGTATTTAACAAAGTAGATGAAATAGAATCTTCCTTTTAAGAGCTTACAGTCTTAAACTTCTTTAAATGGTTCAAGTTGAATTTTTAAAGAAATCTTATTTTTGACTCCAGAGAACTAACTCATTATAGGCTCTAGAATCAAGAAACTAGAGGTTATATTTGAAAAACCAAAGCAACAAAATTATATATCTAACAAATAAATTAAGCAAATGTTTGATGTAAATTATACTTTCTTATATGTTATTTCTTTTAGTGTTATTTCACTATGAATGATGCTTTCTTGTTTTAAATCATAATACTGTCCTTATGACTTGAGTGTATTACAGATTTATGAAATTAAGTAGATCTCTTCAAACTAGTCACCAACTTCCTGTTTGCTAGTAGCTGCTGTGGGGACAAATTTAGGAGGGAGATGAGGGAGACAAGGAAAAGGAAAGATGGGCCATGCAACAAAATGAGAGACATATGACATTAGAGTTTTGCAACTATTTTTCTTTTTTCTTTGTGCATTATTATTTTTTTAAAGAGGGGTATGGTTTTCAACTCTCCATTAACAGTGTATCCTATTTTATAATTTTTCATGGACTATGTAGGGAGTCTGCAGCTTTGTCTTTCAAAATGTCTGCCCTTTCTGTCTAGTAGTTTATCGCGTTACTGCCATCATTCTGGGGCCCCAATAATGGAATGGCATCTGTCCTGCCAATCTTAGAAAGGGCAGTTTAACAAGTGTGTTAAGCTAAACTGTGCCTTTCTGTTTCACAGGAATCACCACAGTGCTGACAATGACAACCATCAGCACTCACCTCAGGGAGACTCTGCCAAAAATTCCTTACGTCAAAGCAATTGATATTTACCTGATGGGTTGCTTTGTGTTTGTGTTCCTGGCTCTGTTGGAATATGCCTTTGTAAATTATATCTTCTTTGGAAAAGGCCCTCAGAAAAAGGGAGCTGGCAAACAAAACCAGAATGCCAATGAAAAGAACAAACTAGAGATGAATAAAGTCCAGGTAATGTATAAAATATTCCTAACAATAGTCTTCTGAAATTTATCAGCAGTATGGTATTCAGGTCTTCCATCATAGAAAAGCGAGAATCAAAAATTAGTTTGGCTTAAATATGGCTCAAATAACCCTTCATTTCACATATTTGAGAAGAGAGGGTTAAAGAAGTTAGGTTAAAGTTTACACAGATTAATCACTTACCTGAGCCTCAGACTCAACCCAAAGTCCATTATTCTTTATCCTAAACTATATAATTATAAAACTGCATATTAAAAAGAAAGCCAGATCTGCTTGTTCAGTAAGTGAGATAACTAAAGTGAATAAATTCTCTACACCAAAGTGGAAATGAGGGACTATACCACAATGCTTACAACAACCACAGACTAGAATCACACTGCCCCAGCTGGATTCTCAGCTCAGCCACTCACTTGACTTTATAACTTCAGGCAAATCAACCTGTGTAACTTCTTATTTAACATCTGCTCTTAAGATCATCACCCTTAAATGGAGATTATTATAGTATACCTATCTCACAAAGTTGTTATAAAGCCTAATGAGGTTTCTTTTTTTTAAGTCTGGCATATAATAAGTACTCAGTAAGTATTAGCTATTATCATTATATATAAGACATTGTCACTCTTTATCTTTTGCTTTTCATTGATAAATCTAATGACCTATGCTGTCACTGGGTGGAATTAAATTAAAATTAATGCTCTGTTTATTTGTTTAAATGTCTCTGTAGCCTCTAATTCTAAACCATTTTCATTGAAGTCAATTTAAAATTATGTACATTGAAATACTGTATCCACTAAAAATTGTTTTCAAGATGGCTCACAGGTGACAACTCAAATATTTATTCATTTAGCCACTGTTTAGCCATGTTGGGGATACTGCTCTGAACAAGACAGAGTTCCTTGCCTTCATGGAATTTAGATTCTAATGTCGAAACACAGGCAATATACAGACAAACAGTATTAAGAGTATAATTTTAGATCATAGTAAGTGCTCTGAATAAAGTAAAACAGAGTAATGGCAAGAGAATGATTTGGTTCAGGTTAGAGAAAACAGGGAACTTTGATCAGGTGATCAGGAAGATCACTTTGAGGAATTTACCATTTGATCTGAGACCTAAGTGATGAGAAGTAGCAACCATGCCATGTTCAATCTAAGCACAGTAAATAACAAGTACAAAGTCTCTGAGGCAGGAATTGTTTGTTGTCTTAAAATACTGAGAGAAGAGCAATGTAGCAAAAGCACAGAAAGTGACATAGAAAATAGAGTAGCATAAAATGGGTTGGGGGATCAGGCAGAAACCAAATTATAAATCTTCAAAGTGTATAAACCTTCATGTTCTTTACTAAGATATCAAATTTGGATGAACACTGTCAGGTAATTAGAAAATTATAAGCAAGAAACATACAGATTTAGCCACATGGTAAAAATCTAAAGCAACACATTTGAATAAATTTTTACACTTGTATGAAACACTATGCTTGATGCTATGAGAGAAGGGGTAGGCACGGAATTTGCCCTCAACAATCTTCTAGTCTTGCTAAGAAAGAAAATTATACTCATCTGAGGTGACTGGATTATAAAATGAGAAGAAACAGCATTTATTTTGAGGAATATATCTGAATATATCTTTTCTATTCCCATCCCCATTTCAGTTGCCTTCTGAACCAACTAGCAGGCTGTCTGCATAACTTGGAATGTGTGTTAACCGATATATCATAGGGGAAAGCCTTACATAAATAAAGTGGTATAGGTTCACTGGTAGGAAAATTCAGAAGATAGGAACTAGATGGACACCCAAAGGTGGAATTGGAAAGGTAAAAAGGAGAAAACAAGGCCTTTCAATTTTCTAAAAAGCAATGTTTTCTGGAGAGGTAATTAAATGGAAAGGCCAAACAAACTGAAATTTATGTATTCCTATTAAATAAAAAGATTATAAAGCACATTTTAATCAAACTCTTTGGGCACTTGCCATGATTCCACACCAGAACTTTTCTAAGGTGCTAAGGGACATATAAAGGCAGAAAGAAAGTCTCAGATGGCATATCATATTTAGATGTATAATATATATTGTTCTGAAGAAGACTTAGTAGAAGGCTAATAAATAAATAAAATGTTCCCATTTAACTAGTCTTCATTTTATAAACAGGCTATTTGAATAACACTGGATTTACACATAGTAAGATTTCATTGGATCTCAAATCAGGAAACAATCCAGGTGAATTGACTTTTTAAAATCTGAATTTCAGGACAAAGGATAAAAAAAAAATCCTTCAATTGTCAGATGAAACACTTAAAAAAGAAAAAAAATGTGTTTTTATCTATGGAAAGGTAGACTAAGATATCCACAAATGCTTATTACAGAAAAATACGTAGAAAAACTTAGGCCAAAATTCAAAATCAAATCATGTTAAGTCATGCCAGAGAAGTTTGTTTCAGATTAAAAATTATAAACCCTGAGCAAAGATTTTTTAAAATCTGCTGGAAGACATGGAAGAGTAATTGAAAACAAGCAAAATCTAGTAAGAAAATCAGCCCTCAAATGAAGGGAACTATGATGCATGACATCTGTGATTATAACAGCTTTTCCCCTGCAGCTACTCAGATTTTCCAGTTTCTAACTTCCATATCACATTCTAAAACCAGGGGCTCAGACAATGTGTCAGTAACAATGCAAGTGTATTACGTCATTTATTCAGAGTATCATCTCCAGCAGTTAAGATAATAACGCAATCTGCACAGCATTAAAAAATGCTACCCCTGGTTGAATTTTTAAAAATAGAAAATGATATTAGATTATTTTTTTCATATAATGGTTGAATGATTCCCCCCCGCCCACTTTTTTTTAGACACTCATAAACAATTGAATTCAAATGACATATGTGCTGTGGTCCCAAACAATTTTCATCTTAAGGATCCCTAATATTTGCCTTGGTATCCTGGAGCATAGAGTGGCACTGGTCATTTATCACACATTATTTTTGATAGCCTTTGTTGGGCGATTATGTCAAGGGGTATCTGCACTGTAGCCTCGAAAGTGCTTGGTTTGACTTGATTTATATTTCCACCAGCTGTACTGAAGCATCTTTTTATGAGTACAGATGCTGAATCCAGACATTAGGAGAGTTTCAGTCTCCAAGGTGATAAAGACTGTAGATTTATGAGCCCCTCAGGCATCATTTAAAACTAGAAATGATATTTAGAGTTTTCAAAGATAGATTTCACATTACAACTAGGTTGTAAGTAAGCTACTTCCCTGCCACTTTTATACTAACCTGGAACGTATGTGGTTATGTATACTGGCCACAATACCTACCCATTTGCATAAAGATCCACCTAAGATGAAATAGTTGTATGAGTGGTCTGTGATGAGAGATTGATTCAAAGTCATTCTAAGTCATGGGAGACATTGCTAGAACCAAAAATTTGTACCAAATGTGCAGTTGCAATTCCAACAATCAAGAAATAAAATGTTCTCTTCAAAATCAAATACTGATACTGTAATCTGGCCTATTTCCCCCATTCTTATTCTTCATGGTGAGTCATCTACAATTTTAGACACCTATACTTTCAGACAAATTTTTAATTGTAAATCATTTTTGTATTATAACAAATTCTAGGATACAGAGTGCATCAGGAAAGCAAATAGCTCTATTTTAAAGTCTATGTTAGAACAGCTAGATATCTATAATAGACTCTGAACCTAGGCTTGGGGCCCCACATTACTGCCTCATCCTCAGGCTAAATGAGACACTTCCCTCAGCCTTTGATGAAACTAACTATTCTAGCACAGTATCTTAGATTCTGGAGAAATCTATCATGACAGTTTATCATCTTCTTTAGCCCTCAAACCCCTGCCCAGATCTGGCTTGGTTCACCTGTGGTTTAATCCTATCTAATCTCCAGAGTCTTCAACAGTCTAATTTTCCTTTCCAAAAATTTCTAAATCTCTCTCTCTCTCACTGGCTCTCAAACTAATTCTCTCTCTCTCTCTCTCTCTCTCTCTCTCTCTCTCTCTCTCTCTCTCTCTCTTTCTTTCTCTCTCTCTCTCACTCACTAATTGCCCATTTTATTCTATACCCAAACAACAAGGATTGTTTTGGTGAACAAGAAAAAAATCAAACTTACTTAACTGGTTTAAGAAACAAGAACAGAGGGGGGACTTTTTTGCCAATACAATTGAATGGTCCCGATATAGTTCTAGTTCAACATGTGCTTATGTCCAGATGTTCAAATAATATCATCAGAAAACATCTCTCTTCATCTCCTAATTCTGTTTTCCTTTACATGGGCTTTATTTCAAGTAGATCCTTCTCTCATGGTAATCCCACAACTCTAGAGTTTGTAAGCATCAAAGTTCTACAATCCCAGCACAAAAGTTCTTTCTAATAGCAAATAGTCATAACAAAAAAGTCCTAGTATTAAGTCTCTTAGGACCAATTTGAGTCATATTCTCATGCACAAATCAATTCCTCTGACCATGGAAAACACTAAAGGCTCAAATCTGAGTCACATGCTGGTTCCTAGAGACTAGAAGAAGCAATCAGGCCCACTTCCACCATACACAACAGGGCAAAGTTATCAGAGGAAGGGACAATGGTATCAGCTGGGTCAAACCAATAGACATTCATCATAACCCATCTCAGAATTTTTGCATAAAGGAAAATATTCAAATTCCTTAGTGTGGGATCCAAGGCCCACCATGATCTCATTCTGCTTTTTTTCTTCTGCCTATTATTTCTCCCTCACATTCACCAACATACACTTTGCTCCAGAAATAAAAACTTACAGTTTTCCCAAATTGCCATGTCCACTCTTTAGAAACTTTGTTTAGCTATTTTCCAGATTCACCTCCTGACTGCTGTCTTCCCTAACTCCTCAAGCTGACTTGGTGCTCCTCTTATAGTTTTCCTCTTCACCCTATGCTTACCTCTATCTCTCTTTTAATTTAACAAATATTTGATTTTAATTTAACAAATATTCAATGAGTCCATACTATGTGAATATTCTTTATGCACTAGGGATACAGATAGCAATGACTAAAACAAAAGCTTACATTTGGATGGGAGAGACCAACAATGAACATCACACACATAAGCACACATGTAATTGCAGGTAGTAATAAATGCTGCAAAGAAAACAAAATAGGCCTAAATATAGATACTGTATATTCTATATTTGGTATTCCAGTGCCTGTCACAAAGCCTAGCACAAATCAGGCACTTAATTGTCTTTTAAAATAACAAACAAAGTACAAATTAATTACAAAACCAGTAGGCACGCACTTAGACTTCATGTGTCATTAGGAACTTTTCTCCTATTAGATTTCTACATGAAAAAAACAAACAAAAATATTAAGCCATTTTCAAAGTGAGAACTGTTTGTATCTTCTAAAATTAAAAAATATATATATATAACTAATATTATCTAATGAATATTTCTTTTTCATTAGAGACAGTCACTGGTAGCAATATATGTGTATTTTTCACAGATTATTTTCAACCTGTGTTGACAGTTTAAATGGTTCTAATATATCTTTTCCCAACTATTCCCTTCTCCTAAAATTCCTACATTACAATTTAAGCTAATTAATAATTCCATTCTGCTTTTAGTTCATAATCTTCTCCAGTTACGAGGAATAAAGTAGAAGTGTTGTGTTGAATGTCAGGTAACTGGCTAATGCAGTGAAGTAGATTTCACCTGATGAGATACAGTAATAAGGACTTAACCACTTAAGTGTAGTGTTCTACAAACCTCAGGTTGTTCACACATGTATTGACATTACGCATTCTAAATATCTCTTCAACTATGCGAAAGCAATCTCATTACTGTGACCATTCATTACTTTTTCTATACCTGAAGAACAAAACATTGCTAATGAGATTTTGAATGAACATTTTAAGGGGATTCACTGAAGGTGAACCTGAAAAATGATCCTTATTTGCATAATTCAGAATAGAATAAATTTGCTGGTTATAATGCATTTTATATTTAATTCTAAAAGGAATCATCTCAAATACTGGGACTCCCTAAGCAATCAGTGAATGCTTTGCCTATGTGGAAAATGCCATATGTATAGTTTTTGTTTTCTTGTTTCCATCATTCTCTACTCAGAGCTCAACAAATTCCCACTAATATCAACTTAAGAAATTATTCTCTAGCCTTCATGTCATGTATCACTCAGGCTTTAACAAATACATATTTAAAATTAATTATTAATTGTCTAGAAGTAAAGTAACTGCTTTGTAAATTTTCAAGTATGCCAGAACCAAGTAGGACACTTGGAATGCTTGTGTAAAATGCAGACTGGGAAGATTTTAATCTAAAATGAAATGAGCTCAAACCTGTATTTTTAACAAGCTCCTCAACTGATTTGGATTCACAGTGATGTCTGAGAACCACCATCCTAGAGATTCTAGCTCCTTAGGTGTCCTTGGCCACTGAAACCCAAGCAGAGCTCAGAGAGATAGTTCTAAATCTGAGTTTTAGAGTTCCCCATTCTGCAGATATTTATCAGCCACTCCTTAGAAGAATCTCAGGCTTGGATCTGGAAGAGTAAGGGGAACATACAGTGGCAAACAATTGCAGTAAAAAAGCTGCCCCTCTGGAACTCACATTTCAGCTGAGATAACTGACAAATGGATAAATTAGTATATGATATAATGATGAATGATGATAAATGCAGGGAAGAAAATGATGAGAAGCTAACCAGGTAACAACCTGGCCAAGAGCATTTTAGGAGAAAGGAACAGTGGGTAAAAATGTTCCTTAGGAGGATCAAGGGACAGTCAACAAAAAGCCAATGTGGCTGGAGCAGTCTTCAAGGGGCAGAGTGGTAAGAAATGAGGGCAGAGATGCCTGAAGGCACCAAATCACATGGTGCTTTGTGGATTCAAATGAGAAACTTGGATTTTATCTATGCCTCAGGAGGTAGCTAGAGGATTTAAACAGAAGAGACATGATCTCTTACATTTTAAAAGGATCACTCCAGTTGCTATGTAGAGAAAAGACTACAGGTCTGCATTCCTGGAAAGAGGAAGATCAATTATGCATCAAGAGATGAAGATGGGGAGAAGTGATCAGAATCAGGATGTCTTTAAAAGTAGTCACTAGAATCTGCTAATACATTGAATGGGAGAAATGAGGAAAAGAAAGGAATTCAAGAATAATTTATCTACCTGAGTAATGTTCTAGAAAATTGACAATTGTTTCATTTTGTCTTTATCTTCTCTATTTATTGAGTAATATGATGTGTAGTTGTTTAGATTTATGTAGGCTTGTACTTAACCGACTTCTTCTCAAAATATTTAAGTTTTCCCTTCTACCAATAGTTGTCAAGATAAACAAATAATCTCTAGCAAAGCCTCTCATCTCTTCCTCCTCTCCTCCTCCCACTAAAGAAAAAGGTTTTAGGAATTTAGGCTAAGAGAATGAGGTGAGAACAAATGACTGATAGCAGCAGCACATTATATAAGTACCTTATATGAAAAGGATGGGCAGACAGACGATGTGGCTCTGTGGCTCCCCATTTTTTACAAGTGGAGGCAGCCAGTCCTTCTCTCAAGCTTCATTAAGTAGACGCAAGTTTCTGGAGGGCAGCTCTGTGACTAGCATCATTTCATGTGGCTTCCTGGTCTGTACTTCAGACTCACTCAATAAATATAAATTTAATTAATTTGGCTAGCAGGAAGGAAATAAATTTATGTTTGCAAAGTAGATTGAATCCAAAGGTATTTCTCAACAGGACTTTAAAATTGCCACTGAAAACAAGATTATATTTTATTCCAATTAAACTGAAATGAGTTTTGCTAAATTTATATATTGAAAAATATCAAAAACAATTAAGTCAGTGAGTGGCAACATTTCTCACAGCCTAAGGCACTGTTTGGGGATGTCGGAAACAGAGAGAAAAAGAGAATGAGAGGGTGGAAGGAAGGCTAAACTTAAGCTAGAAAAATAAATTTGTACATTTGCTTATGGTTTCTATTAAGGGAAAAAATACAGTCATCACATCAATGGTTTCTGAAATTTAGTCATTTGAAACTACCCTAAGAAACAAGTGCTTGGAGGATGTCAGAAACATGGCAGAGTGAGAGATGTCCCCAGATCTCTCCCTTTGGAACAACAATAAGCTGAACATCTAAAACTCAACAACAACAATAAAAACCTGTACACAAGCACGTCCACACGAAGGATCTACAAATAAGAGCTACCACAGGTCAGAACGGCGGGAGTCAGGCAGTGGACTGGGAGAAACAAAGAAGTCGCCTCTCGGGGCCAGAGCTCCCTACCAGAGGAGAGGTAGGGGAGAAAGTGTGGTGGGTTCTCTGAACAGCCCTACCTGAGAGAGCTGTGAGCTCCACACACCGTTAGTGCCCAGGGATCAGGAGAGAAAGTAGAAAGTGGGGACAGAAGTGAGGATGGCAGAGAAGCAACAGTTGATTATTACCGGCCTCAGGTGCAAAATACGAGGGTGAGCCGAAGCCCCTATTTTGGGTGCCCCAACCAAAAGGACACCTTCCTGGACATTCCCCAAGACCAAACACCACAGAGCACCAGGGGAATCTGAGCAAATGCTACTGAAATTGTCACTATCATTGACAGGGACTGAGACTGAGGGTAGTGAGCGAAACTCGACATTTATAAGGGAAAAAAAGGTATTTTTAAGACTTTATATAAAGCAAGGATCCAAGAAGCTTAGACACCACCTACTGGAAACTAAAAGAAAAACACATTTTTAGCAACAGGCTAAAGAGACCTTTATATAATAAATCTTCTTCCTGGAATAAAAGGCAGAATGCACTTCCATTAATGCCCAGGTAAAGAAATAGTCCATTAAACACCATGAACAACCGAGGTGACAAGGCAGCTAAGAAACAAAGAGACAAATCTCCAGAAAATAAGCTTACAGACATAGAATATACTTCTGAAAATAATTCTTATCAACACTTCCAGGAATTGGAAGAAAACCAGATAAACAGAATGAGTTTTTTAGCAAAGACATTGAAACCCTAAAAAAAAATAGAACTTCTGAAGATGAAGAATACACTGAAAGAGATGAAAAATGAAATAGCAAGCTTGGGAAATAGAATTGACCAAATGAAGGAAAAGATCAGTGATATCAAAGACAGAAATCAAGAAATAAATCAGAAGGAAGAAGAGAGAAACTGAAGAATGAAAAACAATGAAAGAAATACAAGAACTAGCTGATACCATTAGGAGAGGAAACATAAGAACAAATGGCATTCTTGAAGGGGAGGAAATGGAGCAGGGATTAGAAAGCATTTTTAAATAGTTGACAAGAATTTTCCAAATCTAAGGAATGAACTGGAGCTTGAAATTCAAGAAATCAACAGAAAACACAATTATCTCAACCCAAAAGGCCTTCATCAAGACACATTGTATTAAAATTATCAAAAATCAATGACAAAGACAGAGTTCTCATGGCAGCCAGGGTAAAGAAGACAGTAAGCTATTAAAGAAAACCAATTAGATTATCATTGGACTGCTCAGCACCAATCCTACAAGCAAAAAAGGAGTGGGATCAAATATTCAAACTATTAAATGAAAGGAACTACCAGCCAAGAATAATGTATCCAGCAAAACTCTCTTTGAGATATGAAGGAGAAATAAAGACCTTTCCAGATATACAAAAATTGAGGGAATTTTCCTGCATTATAGGAAATCCTGAAAGGAGCCAGCTCACCTAAAATAAAATGACAAAAAAATACATAATTATGAGTAAGCTAACTAGAAGGCAGCTAAGAGCAGAAGAGTGCAGCCTTTATTAAGAACAAGTCATTATAAGTTTATACAATAAAAAGAGATTTGCTATTGCAAAATTCTAATGAGTGTTCTTCATACACATAGAAGCAAACTGAGACAACAATAACAGAAAAGGGGAGGATCCAAAGATCTAAATTCTCAAAGGAGAATGTAGATAAGACACATGCAGAAGAAAATGAACTACTATATGTATATAACTTTCCTTTACATATTCATAATGGTAACCACATGCCAAAGATTCAGAACTTAAGTATATAACATAAAACAAGAAGGACTAGAGGGAAAACCTACAAAACCCAACCAAAAAAATAAATAAATGAAGACAGAAAAGAATAAGGAAGCAATAGAAACACTGAGTTATCAGAAAGCAAAAGATAAAATGGCTATATGAAGACCTCATATTTCAATAATCACCCTAAATGTAAATGGACTGAACTCACCAATAAAAATGCACAGAATTGCCAAATGTATCAAAAAACAAAACCCAACCATATACTGCCTGCAGGAGACACATCTCAGCTCCAAAGACATATACACTCAAAGTGAAAGGGTGGAAAATGATATTTCAGAGGAAAGCGGGAGTAGTGGTACTAATATTGAATGAAACAGACTTCAAATAAAAAATGTAAAGACATACTGAGGAACACTTCAAAATGATAAAGGAAATCATGCACCAAGAAGACATAACACTTATTAATATCTATGTTCCCAATCAGGGAGCCATGATATATATAAAGCAATTACTAACAGAACTAAAAGAATTAAAGGAACAGATTAAACCACTATCATAGTAGGGGATCTAAATACCCCACTGTCAGATATTGACAGATGAACCAAACAGAAAATCAATGAAGAAGTAACATCCTAAAGGACACACTAGACCAACTGAACATAATTGACATTTACAGAGCCTTCCTTTCAAAATAGCTGCTTATATATTCTTCTCTAGTGCACATGGAACATTCACATACTGAGAAACAGAGATAGCTTAAACAAATATAAGAGGGTTAAATCATATCAACCATTTTCTCTGATTATAATACTTCGAAGCTGGAGATCAACTGTAAAAAGAAAGCAGGAAGAACCACAAATACTTGCAGATTAAACGACATGATACTGAAGGATGACTGGGTCAGAGAAGAAATAAAAAGAGAGATCAAGAGATACATAGAAACAAATGATAATGATAGTATATATCTAAACTTTTAGGACATGGCAAAAGCATTCATAAGAGAAAAGTTCTTATCATTACAGGTCTGTCTCAAAAAATAGAAATGAGCCCAAATAAAAACCAAATACTTCCTCTTAAAAAACTAGAAAAGGAAGAACAAATGAAGCCTAAAGTCAGCAGAAGGAAAGAAATAATCAAAATTAGAGCAGAATTAAATGAAATTGAAAACAACAAAAAATAGAAAAAATAAATGCAGCAAAGAGCTGGTTCTTTGAGAAGGTTAATAAAATTGACAAATGCCTGGCTAGACTCACTAAAGAAAAAAGAGAAAGGACAAAAATAAACAAAATCAAGGATAAAAGAGGAGAAATTATAACAGACACTGCAGAAATACAGAGGATTCTAAAAGAATACTATGAAAAAGTACATAACACCAAATTTAATAACCTAGAAAAAATGGACAAGTACTTAGAAAGATACAACCTCCTAGACTGAATCAGAAAGAACTGGAAAACCAAAATAGACTGATCAGCAGTAGGCAAATTGAAACAATCATCAAAAATCAACCAAAAAGTAAAAGTCCAGGACCAGATGGCTTCAACAGTGAATTCTATTAAACATTCAAAGAAGATTTAATACCTGTTCTTCTCAAACTCTTCCAAAAGGTCAAAGGGGAGGACATCTTAACTCATTTTATGAGGCCAATATTACCCTGATACCAAAACCTGGTAAAGAGAGAGAGAGAGCGAGAGCGAGAGAGAGACAGGAAGAAAGAAAGAAAAAGAAAGAAAGAAAGAAAGAAAGAAAGAAAGAAAGAAAGAAAGAAAGAAAGAAAGAAAGAAAGAAAGAAAGAAAGAAAGAAAGAAAGAAAGAAAGAAAGAAAGAAAACTATATAAAAACCAATATCTCTCATGAGCACAGATGCAAAATCCTAAATAAGATACTAGCAAACTGAATACAGCAACTTATTTAAAAGATTACACACCACAACCAAGTAGGCTTCATCCCAGGGGCTGGGATGAACAGGGATGGTTCAACATACACAAATAGATTAATGTGATACACCACATAAAAAAAATAAAAAATAAGAATCATATGATCATATCAATAGATGCAGAAAAAGCCTTTGACAAGATACTGCATTTATTTATCATCAAAACACTTAATAAAATCAACAAAGAAAGAATGTACCTTAACATAATAAAGGCCATATACTACAAACTCTCAGCTAGCATTAAACTTAGTGATGAAAAACTAAAAACCTTTCCTCTTGATCAAGAATAAGACAAGGCTGTCCACTATTACCACTGTTATTCAATATAGCATTGGAGGTCCTAGCGAGTGCAACTGGGCAAGATAAAAATACAAAAGTCATTTAAATAGGAAATGAAAAAGTCCAGCTGTCTCTATTTGCAGATGGCATGATTATATAAAAAAAAAACCTTAAAGAACCTACAAGAATACTACTACAAATAATAAGCAAATACAGTAAAGTTTCTGGATACAAAATCAACATTCAAAAATCCATAGCTTTTCTATACTCTCATAATGAATTGTCAGAAAAAGTAATGGAAAAAAGAATTCTTCTTGCAATTGCAACACAAGAATAAAATGCCTAGGAATAAATCTAACAAAACATGTGAAGGACCTATATAATGAAAACTATAAGACCTTATTAAAAGAAATCAAAGAAGATACAAAGAAATGGAAAGATATTTCGTGTTCTTGGATTGGAAGAATCAATATAGTTAAAATGACCTTATTACCTAAAGTATTATTCAGATTTAATGCAATCCTCATCAAAATCCTATCGGCTTTTTTTTTTAATTGAACAAAAAATCATCAGATTTGTACAGAAGCACAAAAGCTCCTGAATTTCCAAAGCCATTCTGAGAAAAAGAATGAGGCTGGAAGCACTCTGCCTGACTTCAAACTATACTAAAAAGCAACAATTATCAAAACAGCATGGTATTGGCAGAAAAACAGACATACAGACCAATGGAACAGAATCGAGAGTCCAGAAGTAAACCTATGTTTATATGGGCAAATAATTCTCAATCAAAGAGCCAAAAACATACAGTGGAGAGCGGGAAAATTGGAAGGCCACCTGCAAAAGAATGAAACTAGATTGTTGTCTATCAGCACACACCAAAATTAACTCAAAATGGATTAAGGACCTGAATATAAGACCTAAAACAATAAATTGCATGGAAAAAAACATAGGGAATAAACTCATGAACCTTGGACTTGAGAGGATTTTATAAATTTGACCTCAAAGGCAAGGGAAGTAAAAGTAAAAATAAATGAATGGGACTATATCAAACTAAAGAGCTTCTGCACAGCAAAAGAAACCATCAACAAGATAAAAAGACAATCACCCAAATGGGAAATATATTTCCAAGCAATACCTTTGATATTGGCCTATTATCCAAAATACACAAAGAACTCATACAACTCAATAACGACAAAAAAATCATTCAAGGAAAAAATGGACAGAGGACCTGAACATATACTTCTCCCAACAAAACATACAAATGGCCAACAAACATGAAAAGCTGCTTCATATTGCTGGCTATTAGGGAAATGCAAATCAAAACCAGAATGAGATACCATCTCACATCTGCTGGAATAGCTGTTATCAACAAGACAAATAATAAGTGTTGGAGAGGATGCAGAGAAAAATGAGCCCTCATACACTGCTGGTAGGACTGCAAATTGGTACAGCCACTATGGACAACAGTATGATGTTTACTCAAAAAGCTAAGAATTAATCTACCATATGATCTAGCTATCCCACTACTGAGTATGCCTGAAAGACTTAAAACCCATTACTGAAAAGATATTTGCACACCGATGTTCATAGCAGCATTATTCATGGTGGACAGGACATTGAAGCAGCAGAAGTGTCCTATGATAGATGATTGGCTAAAGAAGCTGTGGTACATATATACAATAGAATATTACTCAGCCATAAGAAGAGATGAAATACTGCCATTTGCGACAACATGAATAGACCTGGAGATAACCATGCTAAACGAAATAAGTCAGAGAGAAAAAGTTGAAAACCACATGATATCATTTGTATGTGGGATATAAACTTAAAAGCAATAGACAAACAGGACAAACAGAGACTGGGGAGGAGAGAGGCAGATGGGGTAAAAGGGGTCAAATACGTGGTGACAGAAAGAAATCTAACTGTGGGCAGTGAACACACAATGCACTACATATATGCCTTACTGTTGAATTGTACACCTGAAACTTACTGGATTTCATTAACCAATGTCACCATAATAAAAATTAATTAATTTTTAAAAAAAGAAGAAACCACCCTCATGAATTTTGCCTTATCCTTTTTATCAGTCAGGGTTTTCAAGAAAAACAGAATCAAGAGAAACAGAACAAACACATATACAAAAGTTTTTTTAAGGAATTGGCTCGTGTGGTTGTGAAAAGTGGCAAGCACAAAGTTCATAGAGCATGCTGAAAACCCAGGCAGAGTTTCTGTTACCACATTCTTAAGGCAGAATTTCTTCTCTCTGAAAAATTTCAGTTATTTCTCTCTTTTTCTCTCATCCATTCTGTTTACAATGTTAAGGTTTCACAGTTTTCTTTATTTTTTTATTGAAGTATAATCAACATACAATATTCTATTAGCTTCAAGTATACAACATAATGATTTAATATTTGTATATATTGTGAAATGATCACAGTAAGTCTAGTTAACATCCATCACCATACATAGTTACAATTTTTTTTTTAGGTGAGGCAACCCTTGGTTGACCTCACAAATTGCAAGGACCTTGTTAGTTTACAATCCCTTAATTTTTAATTTTTATGCCTACAGCACCTGGTCTTCCTAGGTGGTCTCTCATCCAAGAACTAACCAGGCCTGACCCAGAATTTTTTTTATTGTAATGAGAACTTTTAAGATCTACTCTCTTAGCAACTTCCAAATGTGCAATACATTATTATTAAATAAGCTGTCATGCTATACATTACAGGCCTAGGACTTTTTTATTTTATTATGAAAAGTTTGTAGTTTTTTCACCCTTTACTCATTTCTTCCACCTCATTTCTTCCACCTCTCCACCCCCAATCTCTGGCAACCACCAATCTCTTCTCTGTATCTGTGAGCTTGTTTTATGTTCATTTGTTTGCTTGTTTAGATTCTCCATATAAGTGAGATCATTTAGTATTTGTCTTTCTCTGACTTATTTTATTTAGCATAATACTCTCAAGTCCATCCATGCTGTTGCAAATGGCAAAATTTTATTAGTTTTTAATGACTAAATTTTATATATATATATATATATATATATATATATATATATATATATATATCTCACAAATTTTTTATTTCTTTCATGCATCAATAAATGTTTAGGTGTTTACATATCTTGGATATTATAAATAATGCTGCAATGAACATGGGGGTGCCTATATATTTTTGAGTTAGTATTTTCATTTTTTCAGATAAATTCCCAGAAGTATAATTGCTGGATCATATGCTGGTTCTATTTTTTGAAGGAATTCTCATTCTGTTTTCCATAGTGGCTACCAGTTTACATTTCTGTCAATAGTGCACTTTTTTTCACATCTTTGCCAACATTTGGTATCTCTTGCCTTTTTGATAATACCCATCCTAACAGGTGTGAGATGAAATCTCATTATGGTTTTGATTGACATTTCTCTGATGATTAATGATGTTTACCATCTTTTTATGTATGTCTTCTTTTTATGTATGCCATCTGCATGTCTTCTTCAGAAAAATGTCTATTCAGATCCTCTATTTTTTAATAAGATTGTTTAGGTTTAGGATTTTTTCTTTTTTGTGATTAGATTCTATGAGTTCTTTATATATTTTTGATATCAACCCTCCATTAGATATATGATTTGTAAATATTTTCTACCATTCCATAGGATGAATTTTCATTTAGTTGATGGTTTCTTTTGCTGTACAGAGCTTTTTAGCTTGATGTAGTCCCACTTGTTTGTTTGTTTGTTTGTTTGTTTGTTTATTTATTTATTTATTTATTTTTATTGGCCTTTTGTTGCCTTTGCTTTTGGTGTCAGATCTAAAAAATCATCATCAAGAACAGTCTTGGCCAAGTATCTTACTGCTTATGTTTTCTTCCAGATTTTTTATAGTTTCAGGTCATATATTAAAGTTTTTCATTCATTTTGAGTTAATTTTTGTACATGATGCAAAATAGGGGTCCAGTTTTATTCTTTTGCATGTGGCTGTCTAGTTATCCCAACACCATTTACTGAAGAGACTATTCTTTCCCCACTGTATATTGTTAGTTTTTTGTCATAAATTAATTAAGTATATATGTGTGGGTTATTTCTGGGCTCTCTGTTCTGTTCCATTGATCTATATGTCTGTTTTTATGCCAATACCTTAGTGTTTTGATTAGTATAGTTTAGTAGTATAGTTTGAAAACAGGGTGCATGATGCCTCAAGTTTTGTTCTTTTTCAAGATTGCTTTGGCTATTCAGGGGCTTTTGTGGTTCTATACAAATTTTAGGATTGTTCTTTTTCTGTGAAAAATAACACTAGAATTTTGACAAGAATTGCATTGCATCCGTAGATTGATTTGGGCAGTATGGAAATTTTAACAATATCAATTCTTCTTATTTATGAACAGAGAATATCTTTTCATTTATTTATGTCTCTTTCAGTTCCTTTCATCAATGTCTTATAGTTTTTAGTGTATAGGTCTTTTACATACTTTGTTAAATTTATTCCTAAATATTGTATTATTTTTAATGCAATTGTAAATGGGACTGTGTTCTTAATTTTTCTTTTTTATAATTTGTTATTAGTGTATAGAAGCATAATCTCAAGGCAGAATTGCTTCTTCTCTGGTAAACTTCAGTTTTTGCTTTTAAGACTGTCAACTGATAGATAGGATGAGTCTGCCTACATCATCAAGTGGAATCTCCGTTTCTTACAGTAACTAATTATAAATGTCAATTATATCTACAAAATACCTTTACAGCAACATCTATATTAGTGCTTGACCAAACAACTAGGCATCATAGCCTAGCCAAGCTGACACATAAAATGAACTATCATGCCCTTTTACTCTTTACTCATTCATTCATTCAACAGATATTTATTGAATGCCCCATAGGCTACTTTTCTCAGTTCTGGGAAAACAGTAGTGAATAAGACCAAGTCCCAGCTGTCCTGGAGCAACATTCTAGTGGGACACTCAGAAGGAGGAATAAGTTAGATTAGAAGAAATAAAAGCAAGAAATCTGCTCCAGTTATTCTGAAACTGAGATCCTTTAAATATCCATGCAGAGCTATCTTGTTGGCAGTTCTGTAGTAAAGTCTAGAAGAAAATAAGGAACAGTGAATTACTTAAAATGTTTTACTCATTGTAATGAAATCTTAGGGTGGGTGTAATGTTAAAGAAAATGAACAGAATCACCAAGTTAACATGCTGGTTATATTTTTCTAAATACATTAAAAGCAATATATACAGCTATTTTGTTTTCATCATAATGCTACTCAACTTTTTTTTAATTAGTTTGTGGGGAAAGAGGGTACTGCCTCCTTCTGTTATGGGACACTTTTTAACTTTTTCTAGTAAAGAACATGGTAAAGTTTTTTTCCATAAGAATGTAAGTGCCAGTGGGTCAGGAACCTTGTCTTTTTTGTTCACTACTTTCTTCACAGGACCATTGTGTCCGCAGAATTTAAAAACAAGAATGTGGTTAATAAGCACTGCACTGAAGGAAGGAAGGAGAGGGTTCACCAGCCAGAAGCTGGATTGTTCTCCCACATCTCAGGTCTATGAGGTGAAATCCCAGGTTTTCTTTTATATGTAAGCCCTTTCAAGATTTGCCTGTAGTCAGCAGGCCTCAAGGTCAAGTATCATGATCTTCAGGAGGGAAGATGAGAGAAAGGCTCAACAGGCAAGGAGAAGGTGGAGCTCATAGTCATAGTGAAAAAAAAAAACTTTAAAAAGTCTGTTGAAAGAGAATTAAGAACCTGATTTTGAAAGAAGTCATAGCATTTGTCTAGTAAAACATTTAGAAACAATAGGAGATGGGGGAAGTCACAGGGTTTGAACATTAGGGTACAAAAATTAAGAGTATTTATTAGTTGAGATCTTTGATTTTCTAAGACATGGGCTATATTGTCCTATTGCTTATGGAGGTACCTATTTCTTCATCAGTGTCTGGAATAGTGCTGATGCATTCATAGGCACTCAATAAATATTTATTGAGTAAATAGTGAGGGGATGAATATACTATTAACATTTTAAACATTTATCCATGATCTGCCTAAAATTATCTCTTATAGAACAGAAAATGTACCCGCCTAATAGGGAGTGGGTTGTGGGTGAAGTATTATCAAGTCCTGGGAGCTGTAAGCCTTAAGCCTCATTCTCTGCTCCCTTTCATTAGTCATCTAAAGCTTGCATCTGAGAGAGGGTTTATTTATTGGTTTTCCTGAAGCCTCAATAATAATTGTATTTTCCTCCAAATTTAGGTTCAATAATACTCTAAACTAAAAAATAAAAAGAATCAGTGATGTTGTTTTGAGGAAATGGTAGTTAATAGAATGCAGTCACCATCATCCCCAGTATTAGGCAGACTTACCTCCCCAATAACTGGAACCACAGAGCAGCTCCAGGCCTTACCCACTGACACAGCAGGTTCAACATGGACATCCCTAACTATATTACAAGCAGGCCAGAGTGAGAGAAAAATCCAGAAGGCACAGAGCCAAGTATGCCTGGCTCCTACTCCAAATGTAGCTATCAGATAGATTAGTGTGGAGCAGTAGAAAAGGAGAAAGACAAAAGAAGCTGGAAGTGTTCCTCCCAAAGCTCCTGTCCTGGGGTCTAGAGTGAAAAATCCCTTACTTTATAGCAACACAAAGAGCAGAAAATGATTATCTCACTGAACAGTTATTTCAACATCAGCAACATCTTAGGACATCCATCTGTCCTAGAAATCCAGTTTGTTGACATTTTCATTTACTTCACTCCATTCTGCCTCAGGGTTTTAAAATCTTCAATGTCTAGATCATGTCCAATTCAGACATCAATATTTCTTTAATAATTAGGCAGCTTTTGACCATTGCCGATGTTGAAGCAATGCACCACATGGCTCTTTGCTGCTTCTGAAGATGTGAGAAAACAAGGGCTATTTTCCTTGTGGATATTATTTTCAGAAAGCTGTGATAGATGTAAATATAAGGATACTTTGGGTGTTCTTAATATTTGAGGCAAAGTGAAACCACTCTTTCCCAAAAGACAGAGGGTAGGGCAGAGCCAACCAAAAACTTGCTGATGTCAGCAGTGATATGACTACAACATATCTACTTTATCCCGCAGCAAAAAGCTTGAAGGATAGGGGATGAAATCTTACACTTCAGAAAAATTCATGAGCATGCCACCACACACTCACACACACACACACACACACACGTTCACTCACACCCACACTCACACTCACTGAATCTGTAACAAGTTTTAAGATAAAATCGAGACTGTATGACAGAGACTGGAAATGGAGAACTGTTATATAACCCTTCTTAAATTTTCCTAATAAAGAACAAGATAATGTTGTTTTAACTACACAGTAATGAAATCAGTTTTCATTGGTACTTGCAAAAATTGGTTCATTATTTTATATGTCAAATCACTTAAAGCTAAGGTTTATAGGTCAATTACTGTTTTGAGCAATTTGCCCAGACTAATAAACCTCATGTAATTTATAAGTGCATTTGAGTCTGCATCAAGATTAACCAAAGTATCTTAATAAAATGTACTTTGTGCCATGATTTCTGTTTAATAAAGAGCATCTAAATGTTTCACTCGCTGATTCTAAATTCTAGAAACTTGCTTACTTAGAGAGATGTCATAATGTTGTAACTTAATGATGCATATATTACAGATCAAGTTATTCAGTTCTACATTTTTTTATTATATGTGCCCTCTGCCTGGAATAGTCTCCATAATCAGACTCAAAAATTGGAAACAAACATTTGAGATTACCTTGTGAAAAGTTTTCATTTATAAATAAGGAACCTGAGTTAATCACAAAACCCAGATGAGAAAAGAGTTTTCAACTCCTAATCCTTTGTTCTGTTCTCTACCCTTCTTTTAAGACCCAAGACAAGCCACAGCTTCTTCATAAAGACTGCCTAGACCTTTAATGACTTATCACTTTTCTGAACATCTAACCATGGTCTACACTGTATTATCTATAATTTGGTTAAAAACTCATGTCATTCTCAATATTGTGTCTTTCTCTTCTATCTCCAAGATTGTTATAAGAAGAACAAAATCCTTGTTTCATGATTCTCTTGTTTGGAACACTATAGTACCTAGCAAAATCATGTGCACCTTTATTTTTGGATGTATTTGTCCCTTTTCTAATGAATTCAACACCTTGCTCCTTGTCACTTCAACTATACCAACCTCTTTAATAACCTAACTTTCATATACATGGTTTTTTCAACCATAGACTTACACTATAACACACACACACACACACACACACACACACACTTGATACCTAACACTGTATCTGGCAGATAGTAAGCAATCATTAAATGTTTGGTGAGAAAGAGGAAAAGTAAGTTAGTTCTTGAGGTTACTATGATCAGAGAAAGTACACAGGTAAACATAAAAAAAAGTAGGATTTAAACTGAGACTTGAAGAAAACATATTGATTAACATGGAAAGAGGAGGAAAATTATATTTGAGACAAAGAGTATCCTGTGTTTTAATCCTAAATTGGGCACTTATCCTTTATTTTATATTAGGCAATTTACTTAATTTCTCTGAGCCTCTGTTTCCCCATCTTCTGAACTAGGAAACTATCATATATTTCATAGTCTTGTTATAAGAAATAACTGAGATAAATTACACAGCAGGATCCAATAATAGTAATTATTAACAACAACAAAAGTTAATAACAATTCCCTAAATAAAGAAGCCAGAAGTGCCCATGAGGTTATACTGGGTAGCTCAGTTAGCTTAAAACAAAATGCTTTGGAGAAGGAGATGATGATAGATGAAAATGGAGAAAGAGAGAGAGAGAGAGGCCAGATTCAGTCACTATTACTTTCTAACTACCAAAGTTTAAAGCTATCGACTACATCACTAAATTTACTGTGGGATGTAGTGAAGGCTAAGGGTTATGAAGTGGTCTTTTCTCAGTGAAATGCACATGAGCTTTGAATTAAGGAAGACATGGGTTGTAATCTCAGGTCTGGCACTTCCTAGGTAAGTAAACTTGAGATCATTTCTTGTTAACTATTAAACAAATAATATATAAAAGCACCTACCAATAATGCTAGGTGCAGTCATGAACACTATAAATCTTAGTTCTCATCTGTGATGTACCAACATCACATCCCATCCTCCATACCTTTCTTTTCTTTCTCTCTTGTTTGTCTTTGCCTCCTCCTATATTTCTCTCTATCTTTCATCATTACCTGGTTCTTTTCCCTGCATTCCTATACCTTGGGTTTTCGGCAAGTGTTTACTGAGATTAGTCTCATTTGAAAGCATTTATGAAGCACTTACTATAGTACTTACTATAAATCAGGTACTATGCTAATAACACAAGATTCAAACACAGTTGCCTGTGTTGCCTTTGGAAGTACTTCAGATTCATTTCTGTAGATGATCCATGTCTCTTCAGGTACATCAGCTACATCAGCTTGAAGTTAGACAAAGCCACATTGTAGGCCACATTTCTTGTAGTTCCAAAACTGAGAGTGTAGACATAGCATAGAGAAGAACCAGGAAATCTTGAATAGGAATCACTAAAATGTTGAAGAGCAACAGTGAACAATGGTGAAGAAACAAAAGTCAAAATAGCCAGACATATCTTTTTGACGCATAAATCCTACTTCTGGCAATTTAGCCTGAGGAAATAATTTTGGATATGCACAAATATTTAGCTTATAGATGTCCCTTGCAGACTTGTTTAGCCTTAACATTTAACAATAGATTGATTTGATTATGGTTTATCCATATAAGCTATTAAGAAATTATGTCACAGAGGATTATTTAATAATGTAGAAAGATGACCAGGCTATACTACTAGCTGACAAAAGCAGGTTTCAGAGCAAAATATACCCAGTGAGCCTGTGTTTGTAAATATCTATGAACAGAAAAAAGAATGGAAGATTTGCAAGATATTAAAAATAATGGATTCTGAAGGTAAGATTATGAATTTTTACTTATTTTCTCTACTGTTTCTAGTTTTAAACATTTCATGTACCACTTTTGTAAGAAAAATGCCTTATATGTATACATATATAAACAATATATGTATATATGTACATAATAAATAATAGTTATTAACAACAAAAATAATATATAAATACAAATATAAATATACATAGTCTACACACACACACACACGTGTTTTGTGACTGGAGATAAAGGATGACTGGATGGATAGTCAAGATAGGTGATAGATGGCAGGTGAGAGAGAGGGATAAGGGGAAGGAGAGAGAAACGGAATGTGTCTCCTGGTCCAGGAGTTTCATAAGCC
Source organism: Macroglossus sobrinus (assembly GCA_004027375.1). Lineage (NCBI taxonomy): Eukaryota > Metazoa > Chordata > Mammalia > Chiroptera > Pteropodidae > Macroglossus > Macroglossus sobrinus. The sequence goes on along the minus strand of PVKZ01001825.1, from coordinate 72,769 downwards.
CCATGCGGTGTCATCAGTTACAGGTTAATGAAAACAAGTGAATATCCCGGCATTTGTGCTGAGCGTGTCTTTTCTCCATCAGGTCGACGCCCATGGCAACATTCTCCTCAGCGCCCTGGAAATCAGAAACGAGACGAGTGGCTCTGAAGTGCTCACGGGCGTGAGTGACCGCAACGCCACCATGTACTCCTACGACAGCGCCAGCATCCAGTACCGCAAGCCGATGAGCAGCCGTGAGGCGTACGGGCGCGCGCTGGACCGGCACGGCGCTCACGGCAAGGGGCGCATCCGCAGGCGCGCCTCGCAGCTAAAAGTCAAAATCCCGGATTTGACTGATGTGAATTCCATAGACAAGTGGTCCCGAATGTTTTTCCCCATCACCTTTTCTCTTTTCAACGTCGTTTATTGGCTGTACTATGTACACTAAGGTCTGTCCTACTGGTTCGTAAACTACTTTCTTCTCCTTGATTTTTAACCCCAAAGGTCCCAGACAGCGATACTGCTGTGCTTTTTGAGGTAAGAGATTCAGCCATCTAATTGGTTCTAGGTCTTGCATATCAATTTTATTACTGCACCATGTTTACTTAAAAAAAAAAACTAACAATTTTTTTTCCAGTCTACTGTGGTCCAGGTTATCAGCTCTTTCAGAGCTTATTAATTGCCATGTTTACAAATAAACACAGAGAAGTACATAAGTAGATCCTGAGCAGTCCCTCCTAGTTGCCCTGGATTTTATTGATTTATTTTTTTAATAAGAATGAAAAGAGGGCCTAGCTCTCTGTGCACACTGCTTCCTGGTAAACTGTAACAATCTCATGCTGCCAAAAAACAACAAAATTTCCAGGATCTCAGAAGAAAAAACAAAGCCATTGACAAGTTACAGATTTCCAGGAAGAAGGGAAAACAAAAAGGAACCTCAAAGAGGAAGGAAGACTTTCCCCCAAAATTCCCCTAACTCCCTGTAGAGGAAGTCTCAGCTCCACAGACTGTGAAGGAGGGACTCGCAAGTGTTGATACAGGTTATGCACACCCAATCTACCAGCTTCATCTCACCATTAAGCTGGATATCCTGAAAAATGCTCTTTATCAGACTTCCAGACTGAGTTAAAATTAACATTACAATCCAATCTGGTAACTGTGAGAACATTTTTCTTTTTTTCCTTAGAATAAGGAGTTTGGAAGTTAATGATCATTTGTTTGTTTGTTTGTTTGTTTGTTTGTTTGTTTTAAATGAGCAGTCTAATTCATTTCATGAGCCTGGAATCACTTGACGCTATGACATGAAGCCATGCCATCACATTTCCCCAGTTCCTGCTCCAGAAAGAGTGAAAGGAGGATGGGGAGGAGGGCTTCGAAAAAGAGGATGGCGAGCAATTTTTGCTTGAGAAAAATATAGCCCTTTCCACGAGGAAGGCAAGACTTATGTGCTGTGAAAGGGTGCCTGGGCAGTTACCTAAACTGCCAAATCTTAAATCAAATAGTATATATTTCTTAGCCTTCCAGAGAGCAGTATCTAAGGGTGACAAGCTAGTTGTACAGGCCTCAGCTAGCACTTTATGGCTCTGCTCTCTGAGCTCTGTATTTCAAAATATGAGATGATTGCTTCAGGAAATGCACACATACCCATTTGGTGTCATTCTTCTCTGAGATCAGATTTCTATTTTAAAGAAAACCTTCAAAATAGCAGAATCACATATAACAGCAAAGACAAACTCACTGGGCCTTCAAATATTTACACCAGCCCCTAAAGCATAGACCCTGTCTATATTCATTAATCACTGTCATTACTGCTCTGCCTTATCTCTGCTCATAGATTACTTTGGTTATGGTCATCACAGAAGGGGCATCCCTCAATAGCCCAACATACAATTTAAACATGTCCAATCAGCTGTAATTGAGAGTCATCCCAATTTATGTCATTAAAGCCTCACTACTTTTGAGCTTGAGTATCTAAGAATTTTATATGTTCATTTGTAAGACTGAGTAAACCTTAAGTTGGCCAACCAGAGATAGAGGCGATTGGGACCTACTCCATTAATGTGAAATAAAAATTGAAGTATTAATAAGGATTAGTACCTCATCTGATGATCTGGCTTTCTCCCTAAGGCCATGATGAGGGTCCATGTTTACAATAGCATCACCTGCTAGAAATTATAGTTTCATTGAAAGATAAGGCTGAATTCCTAATGATGAGCCCAAGGAGAGAGCATTATAAGATATTCTTTTAGAAAGCAAGAGGAAAAGAGAATCCCAAAACAAATGAATGGTTATGACTATAGATAACACAAATTAGTAAAGATATAAAAACTCTGGTTTAACTGAAAAAATTATCTCAGTGGTTTTATTAGTAGAGTATGGAGACCAAATTTTCACTTAGCTTTTAATTGTATAATTATAGTTCCCCGGTCAAGGAAATATCTAGCCTCTGGGGATAAAGTGATCCATTTTAAAACTGACTAGTTTCTTGGCAGGGAGAGATGCTTTGCCATTGTAAAATGCCCAGATAGAGTGGAATATGACCAACCCAGTAACTGCAAGGTTAATATCCCTAGTGACCACCAGGAACCACTGTGTAGCCATTTATTTTAAACACAGGAAGGGAGACTTGGTTAATGCCTAACAAAAATGAATCGCTATGGTATCAAAGTTCTTTAAAAAGTTTTTAAGGACAACATGCTAAATCAGAAAGGAAATATTTGTAATCTATGTTCCTTAACAAAACAATTTTTCTTTATCTGCTTAGATCATTCTTCTTGGAAAAAATTGAGGTAATTTATATTTTCATTGTTATTTTCATCGTGCCTTAAAAGTCTAAAGAATTTGATGCCTGTAATTTACATGTAAAATATCTCTAAGGGAAGAAAACAAAGGTCATTTTGAATTATTGTATCTTAACCTTTGTAAAATGTAAAATCAGTAAGCCTGAATAATCCATCAGGCACAAAATGGTGTCACTGTATACCCTCCTGGACTACAAAGGGGTCACAGACACCATTAGGCAAATCTGGTTAAATATATCTGATTTTAGAGACAATGTGACCAGAAAAATGGAGAAGCTGCCATATTTCTGATTAATGACCTCTGTCCCCAGTTCTTTCTTCTGGACACCTCTTAGCCAAACCCTCCCTCCTTGCCCCCACTCACTCTCCTTTCAGGCTGAACAACACGTGAGAAATATCTTTCCTTCCTTCTCTGCCTGTTTTGCCCAAAATGGTGTGTGTAAAATAGGAAAGTTTTTAAATTTTCATAAGATCCCTCAAACTGGTCTCCATTCCTGAATGACTCAGATCATTACATAATAGAGGGGTGACTATTTGATTATTATTGGGTTATTTTCTTTTTGCCATGAAAATAGCCATAATCTCCTTCATTTCTAAAGTGATAGCAGAGGCTGAAAATTACATAGACTCATTCTCTTACACTAAAGGCATGTCTAGGGACCCCATGTTCGCAGTTCATAAACTGTGACATAAATTGTGACATAGATTTAACTTGTGAGGCTCAGCATAATTCTCATCTTTCCTTTGACAGTGATGACTACACACTCATTCCTTCTACTCACGTTCCTTAGCTTAAGATATCAGGGGTGACATGTGCATTACCCTTACGAGCTTTGTGAGGCAAAGACCCAGGCAAAGACATATTTTTGGCTTGAATTACCCAGGATTATTGCCTCCATGCTTTACATTGACAAAAAGAAACAGCAGACTGGTTAGTAATTCTGCTGATTAAATGCTATATGTTTTCATGCATACATATTTATTGTGCATTACAATCAATGAAAGATTGCAAAGAAAAAATGCAAAGAAAAAAATGTGGTGCAGAGAATAAAGTTTGGTTTATGAATCCAAGGATAGGTTTTCCTTAAACAAACATTATGTACAATACGCAGAAATGTTGACTAAATTTCATCTTTATAAAATCAATGACTACTTTATAAACTTCCATTTAAGAAAGCACGCAATTAAAATTTACCAAGTTAAACACAAATATATATATATTGATTGCTAAAAGGAAACGATCTCCAAGATTTCTTATATGGACAATTTTGAATAGTATCTTACCAAAGGGTGATGTGCCACAATTTTTTTTCTAAACAAAGTGTAATTATATATCCCAGAGGGAGGAAAAAGGCATGTGCAAGCATTTGTTCATGTTGGTTCAATCAGCATTTACTGGGATTAGGAGAACAGAGAAACAAACAAAAATATCTCAGTTTCCTGAACTGTGAACACAAAGGTAAACTTGTTAATGGAATGTAGAATATTATGTAAACTTTCTTGTAAATTCTGTACATAGTTCATTGAACTGTTTTGCGTGGTGGTCCTCCGCTTTGGGTGAACGTTTGAAAAATCTGAGCACTGTAAATAATGTAAACTTAAAAGGCATTTGCTTTTATTCATGAAGTGAAATGACTAGTGACTTGGGCCCAAATCAGAATCTTTTTAGCTGTTGCTCTTTCTTTGCAATTTTGTGTGTGCAGTTGTGTAACTCTGCCAGGTGTGTGTGATCACTGCCTCATGCCCCAAATCCACTGAATAGGATGGAAGCTGCCAGGAAGGCCGCACACCCATGGGGCTCAAGAACAGCGCACCAGCAGAGGCAAAAACTGTAGCAAGCTGCTCCTGGTAATGTATCATGAAAAGTAGATGTGTTTTCATTGCATACATGACTTCATATTTAGATACCAAATTATCCATGCTGTTGAGGGGGTAAGGAGTGGAAGAGATGATCAAATCCACAGGTAATCCAAAGCTTTATTTGCAACAATAGCTTTAGCTTTTAGCTTTTCCCTTCCACAATGTTTCCCAGAACTTTAATAAGAATAGAAGTGCATGGGTAAGTTTGATCAGTGTAAACAGTCAAACGTCCAAATGATGGGAAGGAGAAAAGGAAGAGATAGCAGATAAAACTGATAATACCAACTGGTTGATTCATTTCTGAAAGATTCAGAGGTAAACACTTCATTATTTTTAAAAAGTAAAGGAAGTATTGGGAATTCAAACGAGTGTTTTTCACCTGGGGACCTTGGATATGTTTGATGACATATGCTAGTTAAGCTTAAAAGAGAATCTGATAATTAAATGTTCTCAAATATATTTCTCCCAAGTCCTAATATTCTTGAAAAAAATCTTCAGAATGGTGGGATACTATGCCATAAGATGTGTTTCCATGCAAACTGGCAGTCCCAGAGAGGGTGATAGTGTCATACGAAATTCAGATTATCCAAGCAAGGAGAGTCATAGATTGCTTTCTTAGTAATATTTTAGGGTGCAGTGTCTTTCTTAGAGGTAAGAACTTAGCAAGACAGGGTTCTTAATGCCAGCATTTTAAATGCTAGGGGGTGCAGGGTACTATCTTATGATACATTTTGGTTTCAAAATGTGCCAACTAAGGCCCACCATCAATTGAATAAGAAAAATGTCCTGTTGGAACTAATCAGGTCAGTCAGTTTCCAGGTCCAAGATATATTGTGCTTTTCCTTTTATCGTAGTTTTTCTAGTTAACTGAAAACAACTACACTGACAGAAAACTTAATTGCAAACGTGAAAGGAAATGCTTTTTAATAGAAGAACTGCAAATCACAAAATATTAAAGTTCCTGGAAGAGTAAGGGAAAATTTTGAGTTTGTTTTTACTTGTCCACTAGCAAAATTTTTTTTATTTTAATTCAAGACATCTAAGAGTTTTTTTGTTTTGTTTTTTCTAATTAAAAAGTCCTTGGTATATCAAAGGGCTCACAACCATCCATGATTGGCCCCTAGATACCTCACACATCCTGGAGCAACCAGGACTCACCACAAAGGTTTCAGCAGGAATTAAATTTGAGTGAAGTAGATATAGTATTTCTGAACCAGTAGGAAAGAAAACCATTCCATTGAACAACTGTACCTGCATTTTTTCTGCAGATAGAAAAATAAATTAATTTTTAAAAATCAGTAAAAAAGTGGCCAAATAACTTCATGTATTTGCCTTAGGTATACAGGGTCACAGATTCACTAGCTTAAAACAGCCCAAGTTGGAAGCCAAAGGACAAATATGAGGAATCAGTAATGCTATATGGCTCCTACTTCTCTCTGGGGTTTCTTTTTGAAGAAAAATAGAGAAAGAATGATATTTTCCAATATAATTTTTTATAAGTGAAAATTATTAAAATATGTGTGTCAATTTTGCAGTTTTAGCTTTGTAAAATAGATTACCTCTCTTGTGTTCATTCCTTGCCAGCATTGTATACCATCTTGCCTCATGCCTTAACCCAATGAAATTGATTCATTATTTTTCCTCTTTCTTATTTCCAAACCTCTTAAGATATCTTGCCCATAAAGAGCTGAAAGCTTCAGCTTCTTTGAACTTACATTGCACACCTTCAACTGAATCCACAAAAATAATGAATTTTAATAATTTTTTCAAATTTCTACTCGTATTACCTTTAAAAGGCCTTTAGAGGTAGTTTGTATAATCACAGAGGCCTCTTCTGAACAGCCTTGGGTTTTCTTTTCTGCCCTTTATGTAAAGAGTACATGTGTTTACATAAACCATTAGCTCAAGCCTAGAAAAATTTACATTATCTACATCAAAGTTTGGTGATAAGTCCTTACATTATAGTTGCAATATGCTGGTCACACAGTATCAATTTTTTTTCATCAAACTCATTTATCCATGCCCTCCTTCAATCTGAATTATACATCATTTAAAAATCTATTCTATTTCTCCCAGAATGGCTTATCACTCATGTAGCACATCATTAATTACAGACCATCTTCTAGGAACTTGACTCACTTCCTCTCTTCTATATCTTATTTCTATTACAGATTTCCACCTCTATATATCACTCTTTCTAATCTCCCTCAATATTCTAGCAGACATTAAATATAGTTAGTAAATGGACAGGTCATATTGCTGTCTAAATTGCCTTCATAAAATATCTAAAGTATCTTTTTCCTCCAGATAGCATTTCTAAGAGAATAGGGAATTCTATAAACATGTACCATGCAATGTGGCATCTAAGTTGACAAGTTAACAATAAATGAGCTTCATGGAGGGGAGAGAGAAGTTAAAGTGGGATGGAGGACATCTTGGAATTAAGATCTCCTGACCTGGCCTTTATGCTGTGTCTACCACTGCCCACTTGTGTGACTTTAGACATTCCACCAGATGACCTCCAAGTTCCCTTCCAGAACTAAATTTCAAAGGAAATTTTAGAGAGGTTCATTTGAGGAGTTCCCAGAAAGATAGATGAGTGACATGGCCTCTGCTGACATAGCCCTACAAATATACTAATGTTCCTTGTTGCGCGTCTTTGGAAGTAAGCCTCCAGGGTGTCAAGAAAATCAAATTCAATACTTATCATATTCTTTTAAAAAATATATAGAACATAAAGTTAAATTGGCAAGCAAGTGGCAAAAAAAATTATTTTATAATTTTAGTAACAGTATACAGTACAATATTTCTCATTAGGATTACTGGAGAACCCAGATAACATGAATCAGTGTAACCTCTATTTTTAGATCTCTGGAAGATGTCTCTCAGCCAGGAAAAGCCATAAAATGCCCCTCATGAGTGGAAAAGCCAACTTCTAAGCAACATTTGAGTAGCAATGCTGCTGCTGTAGTACTCCTTAATGTTTCTCCCTTGTCCTGGACCCTATCATTGGCTTGCGTCCTGTGAGTGGAGTAGCAGATAGGACTGAACTCTCAAGAAGCAGCCTCCCATCTAGTTGGAAAAAACTCCAGGTCTTTGAACCTCTGTTACCCACTCGCTGCCCTCTTTTCCCACTCCCTCCCACTCTCCTCTTAACTAGTCAAATCTGCCAAATGTCTTAGGCACAGCCAAGACAAAATTGAAAGTTTATTTGTTAAATTGTGATTAGTATTTCTAGTGATTCATATTTTTAAAGCATGCATCCTTCCCATTCCAGTCTCTGAACCTAATTAATGCATTCCTGCACACAGATGTTCTCAGCTTTCTTCCATTTTTACAAGATACCTTCCAATTCTAAATTTTCATGATTCTCCTGAGGGTCACCTGATCATTTGAAATTGTTAGTAGAGAACCTAAAAATTCTTCACTTCCACGGCAGGCCAGTCTATAAATGAGATGGCCTCTTTTTTGTAAAGGTAACTTAATGTTCTGCCCCTCTACCTCACACACCCTACAATAACTATTGTTCCAACCTTCCTATGTGCAGGTGTATTAACTCTTCTTAAAAGTAGCAAACTAAGAGTTTGTTTTTTCTGGTTTCCCATATATTTTATGTACAGGTGGTTTCTCAGTTAATGTCATCTTTTTAAAAACAGAAGAAGCACTTTTAAGTCTTTAAATTAATACTAATATGTATATCAATTAGGATTCATCCAGATGAAAGTACCAGAAGATGCAACTAAAAGTAACTTTAACAATCAAAATGTTACTATCTCATATAATAATAAGTTCAGAAGTGAGGCAATAACTGGGTTATTTCAATTAGAACAATGATGTCATCCAGGACCCAGATCCCCTCCATAACCCATTCTTCCTAAATCTGCAGTTATCAGCACCTATTATGGTTGCAGAATGGCTACACTCATGCATTCATATCAAGTGGAAGAAACAAGTACAATCCTTGCTTGGGTCTCTTTAAGAGCAAGGAAACCTTTACCCAAAAAACTCCCTCATCAGTCTTTTCTTTTGTCCCATTAGCCAGGCTTATATTACACATCCATTCCTGAACCAGTTACTGATAGGAGGAACCAGTTACTGATGATTGGCTTACAATATTGACCACCAGAGTTGCCCAATTCCTGAAAAAAAAAAAAAAAAGGAGGGGGACATGATAACAGAAAAAGAGAATGGCTTTTGGGTAGATATCCAACAATGACTGTCATGCATTGGTCTAAGGCATCAGAAAACACGTTTCCACTAATCAGAAAACACTTTTCCAATAATTTCATGATTTAATTTTCACTATGATCCTGTGAAATTATAATGACAATACCAAATATCTGAAAATAGAGAATCAAATAGATGAAATGATTTACTCAAAATCTAATAACTAGTTAGTGATGGAGTTAATATTCAATCCCAGATTTTTCTTTGCTCTAAATGCAAAGTTTTTTCTACTCTACCACACCGCCTAGCTATAATCCTTTTTGCCTTGATAATCCACGTTTTGGGTAGTTCAAAATTGAGTGGAGTGTAGGAGAAAAGATAACAATTTTCACTCCTAACAGCTAGATATTATGTATGCCAAGTAAGAGTCTTGTTCTTATTTTATCCTTCTCTTCCACCTTCTCTCTCCCTTCCCCCCTCCCCCGCCCACACACACACACTAAAGCCTTTTATTCTTCTTTTAAAGAGAAGGAATAGCTTGCACAACAAATGAATAGCCTAAATTGTGCCCTGGTTCTTTTCAGATAACATCATTGTTTGGGGACTACATGATCCAGTTTATCTGAGACATCTCCAGTAGTGTATAATTATCAATAGAGCCACCTTCTTTCTCAGAATTGTCCATTTGCATAATAAATTCTATAGTCACACTAATAATGGGCTCTCATAATTTTCATACTTGGAGGATATGAGAAATATTCATAAATTAACACCTTGAAGAAAATATGTCTTGGCTCCCTATGGAATCATTTATGAAGTCTGACTTCAGTTTTCTCCGGTACTTATGCTCACCTTATTTCTCATTGTTACCTTTACTTAGCATCAAGCAAGAGAATCCTCAGGTTTTTCCTACTCTTCCACTGCAACAGCCACATATCATCCCAAAATGCTCTTGTTGTTTTCTTTGAGATTTTACATTTTATTTCCACTGCCCAGATTTTCCTCTTTCTAGCCCCTCTCCAATGGTGGATTATGAATCAGGCCAACATCATTCAAAAAGCCAACTATGAGCGACCTTCTCTCATTCTGTTCACTCTCCTGCTAGCAATCCCTCAATTCTTATGGCTACTTGGTCCAATAATAGGTATTTTGATTGTGTATTTTCTAGTAGTTTTGCAAACAGAAGTTCTGCCTCCCTAAATAAAGTGTAAGGTTCTTAAGGGTAGATGCCTGCCCCATTTTCTAATTCTTTTGTGTTGCCTAAAGTATCTATTGTTCTGTCCAAGGTAGAAGGCCTGTAAATGCTGATTAAATAATCCACACTGGTAATTGTAGTCATAGAAAAACACTTTTTCCTAAGGAGAAATACTTTAACATTATAGAAAATACCTTGTAAAGTAGGTGCCCTCTGTTCCTTCCCCCATGTTATGTTAGTTCCATCAAGCCTATGTCTACAATCTCTAAATGGATTTTTAAAATGCAGTCAAAGTTACAGTTGAACCTAGGTTGGGGTCTGGGCAAAATGGTCAAGTCACTGAGATTCCTATCTATTGCTCATGACTGAACAGACTGAACCTTAATACCCGCATTCTAGGTCCTACCAACTCTGGCAGAAATTAAACTTTCCATGCTAATTATTACCACTTTTCCTTTATGGGGGGTAGGGAGAAAATTTTGCATTTAGAGTTTCTTTTTCTCCTGTTTACTCATATTTACCATATTAAATGCCTTAGAATCTGGGTTCTGTGCAGTTTTTACTGTCAAAGCTGGGACTGCACTGCATCATTGGAACCCTCCAATGTGAATTCAGAGACTACTCCCAAAGAGCACTGCACACCAAATTTCATTTCTGTCAAAAAATAGGTTTAGAACTGAGAAGAATGGGCTGTTCTTGACATTCACCACTGTCCCTGAAGACTGCAAAATAGATGTAAAGAGAAGAAATACCTTATCTGCCCCTATTCCTTTTAATCGTTAACTTTCTTGTCCTCTGGTTATATTATTTACATATTTGCATAAGAAATATCATTTGCAAGCCTTACCTCAGAGTGGCAACCAGCCACCCAATTTTACTAGATAACATATTTTTCTACTTGATACTTCCCCAAATACATTGAATTGCAGTGTATCTGCTTTTTTTTTAAAGCTAATCAAATCACATTAATCTGTTTCTTGTGTCTTTTTAAAATATTCATTGGATAAAGCTTGAAATATTTTCTATTTTGCAACAATACCCCTTAGACATTTTCAGGGAATCCCCTTGATTATTCTAACTCACTGCAGTGTCATAGAAAACAGAATTATATATACAAGTGACATTTTATATTCAGAATATCCACTATTCTTCCAAGCAGGGAACACTAGTGATTAGATGCATGTTCATTGACTGTGATGCTCAACTTATGTTAGAGAGGACCAGTAACCCTCTTGATAAAAACAACCATGTGGCATTATTACAAGTCATTAGATTGCATGAGGTTTTTGGAAATTCCAAATAATATAAATGTTTACAGGAACCAGAACTTTTTTGAAGTCTTTACATATGCTTTTTTTTTTTTTTTTTGACCGCCAGGAAGCATTTTGTGCCACTGTGATCAGAACCAAATGCTGATGTGAAATAATGTTGTTGTGTCATTTTAAAAAGTTAATAGAAATGTAAATTGGAAACTTTAATATTGTATAAGTACAAATAAAACTGTTTTTGAGAGAACTGCATCTGGATTAGGGTGGCTTGCTTGAAAAATTCTTTTGGTTCTCTATCATCTCTGAATAGTTATTTCACTCTTTTAACTTAACCCAAAGAGACTACCTGAGGCAGAGATCTTTATACAATCATTTATGATGTTTGGGAAAGCAGGACTCATTAGCTTACAGAATGAGAAAATTACTATTCTGCCAGCAATGGAACACCTCTTTGGCTACCACCTCACCTAAAAGTTAATTAAAGACAAAAATTAGGTAAACTTTCCAAACCAGTTTCCTGCTATTTTAATTCATAGCACCCTATACTAAATAGCTGGGGCTTTCAAGAGCAGATGCTACATATATATAGAATAAAGTCATAACTTTCATTGTCTCTCAAAATTTGTTATACTAAACTCACCAAAAATGTTAAATGTTTTATTCATTGTTTTTAAATCTCCACTACTTAATTTGCTGTACTGTCTATTTACCTATTACCAAATATGATTTAGTTAATCCATATGCTGACTGGTATTACATGGTTCTTGAAAACCCTTTCTCCTTCTTTATTTTTCAGCAAATAGAATTTTTTTAATTGCAAAGAAACATAAATTACAACACTTTAATGTTCTTTTGCTCTTTTTACATAAGCATTTACTTTCCTGTATAAGCAGATAATACTTTTATATACCTACCAGATCCCAAATAAAGTTTAATGGCAAGAAAGAGTGTTTCTGGAAACCTATAGAAATTTTAATAAATTGAGACAGGTTTAACAAATGTCAAGAAAAGGTGAGCTTCTTACTTTTATAATTCAAGTTTCTATTTTATATCAATATATGCTGTATTTTCTGGTTGAAACTGCTGTTCTAATGAAACTTGTGATTTCTTGTAGTTGCTGTTTACATTTGAAATCAAACTTTCATACAGTGTGTTTGATTGTACCCTTTCTGTTTGGAATTTGATTAAAATATTCTAGCCATTTCATTAATAACTTTTTATGTGCTTAAAGTATATGAAGTTATGCTTTTGCTGTCTCAAAAACTATCTGTGGACAAAATCCATGAAGCCTGTAGACTGTGATTTATACACATGAAGGAAGAAATAATTTCCCTCTAAACAGTGAATCAGTGAATAAGAAACTTTCGGTATCCTCTGATTCCTGAACTTTTTATCTTTCATGGCCTTTTTTTGTATTCTTAATTGTTCATTGAGTAATTATGTATTCTTGTAAAATGCAAAATCAACTTACATGCAATCAGGTATGGACACAAGACACACTTGTGCTCTCAATTTCAGGACTCACAGATACCCTAGCAGTCACAGGACTATAGTTCACTCAGTAGTTGTGTTAAAGATGTAGTTTCGCTATAAAATAAGTTTGCTGTTTTCTTTACTTTGAACTACAAGATTTTAAATGTTGCAGTAAATGAAAGAAAAAAAACATTTGAAAGCTGTGTCAAAAACCATCAGTGGTACCTACAAAAGCTACAGCTTCTAAAATGTAGTTTATTGCTGTAAATATGTACTATTCATGTTAGCTTGTTTATTCCTAAAACACAAATAAAACTTTTTTAAAAATGAGTACATATAAAAAGCTTACTTTGTACTCTTTAAAAACAGGCAAGATATCAGGCATGTCTTTTTATAATCCTTAAAATGTTTAGAATTCTAATCTATCAATTGAGAACTTTCATTGTAAAATTTAATACAAAGTGAAATACCTTTATTTGAAAGAAATTCTTTCTTTGCAGTATTATCCAACAATTGGGGTGAAAAAAATACCAGCATGTTTCCGGGAGCTTATTTCTGTACCACTTTGACTTTTTCTAAAAATATATATATATTCTTTAAATAACATACCTTGCAAAAATTTGAACATATGAAGTTTTTATGCTAGAAAAAAAGAAGAAATGAAGTCTTCCTGTATTAAAAAATCCCTAAAACAAACTTTAACAGCATCCATTTGTGAGGTGTGTTATGTCATTTTTTTTTAAATCTCCACTGTAAATATGAATATTAGAGTTGGCCTATTTGTCAGTCTTTTCTAATTTGAAAACTTCCAATCTCCAAACTTATTTTTCTCCCTCAGACATAATATATTGACAATAAAATAATTAACAGATTAAACATGTGAAGTTCATTTATCCATATTTTGGTTAGAACAGCTTTCAATACGAGTCACAGGGGGGTGTGTATCTGTGTTGTCACGTATCAGCTAAGGATATGGAGAAACTGGAACCCTGTGCACTATGGTGGAAATGTAAAGTGGTATAGTCACTATGTAAAATAGTATGGAGGTTTCTCAGAAACTTAAAAATAAAACTTATCCACAAGATTTAAAACAAGATCTTGAAGAAATACCTGCTCTCTTATAGTCATTGCAGCATTAATCACAATGGCCAAGAAGTGGAAACAACTTAAATGTCCATTGACAGATTAGTGGATAAAGAAAATGTATATACATACAACGAAATACTACTTATCCCTTTAAAAAAAATCCTATCTTATGTTAAAACATAGATGAAACTTTGAGGAAATTATGTTGAAATAAGCTAGTTATAGAAGGACAATATTGCATGATCCTACTTACATGAAGTATCTAAAGCAGAAAGCAGACTGGTGATTGCCAGGGGCTGGGGAGGGAGAATGGGGAGCTGCTGTTCAATGAGTAGAGTCTGGTGATACAAGATGAAAAAGTTCTAGAATTGCTGTACAACAGTATACATAGGTAACAATACTGTACTGCACATTTAAAAGTTTGTTAAGAGAGTAGATTTTATCTTAGGTGTTTTTTGCCACAATTACAAAAATGCATAGCGGTATAGCCACTTTTTAAAAAAATTTCTTACAAAGTTAAACTTAGGTATGCAATATGATCCAGCAATCACATTTCTAGGTAATTATTACCCAGTTAATTTGAAAACTTGTGTCTACATGAAAGCCTGTCTGTGCATGTTTTACAGCAGCCTTATTTATAATTGAAAAAAAGTAAAAACAACCGATTTCCTTCAAAAGAATGAATAAAAAACTGTGGTACATTTATACAATGGAATATTATTCAGAGATCAAAAATAAATGAGCTACTGGGCCACAAAAACACATGGAAAAATCTGAAATACATATCACAAAGTGAGAGAAACCAATAGAATCCCAATTACATGAAATTCTGGAAAAGGCAAAACCGTAAAAACATTTTAAAAATCACTAGTTGTCTGAGGCTCAGAGGAAGGTGCAAAGGGATAGATAGGCAAAGCAGAGGGGATTTTGACATAAGGTATTTGTCAAAACTGAGCACTGTTTAACAGAGTGAATCTTAATATATGCAAATTTAAAAATCATTTAGGAAGTCGGGGGATCCCAGCAAGGAATACAGACAATGGTAAAAAAAATCTAACAAGGGTATAAAACAATCTCACTGAAGGGAGCAGTGGGAAAAAGTACTGACCTAAGTAACTTCAGACATGAGTGCAGTCTGTAAGACTAAAGGCAAAAGGAACAGCCCATGAATAAATACTTCCCAAAAGATGAAGTCATTTCCCACAGGAGTGCTGATTAACAATTCAGATACTGCTGTGTATACACTGGAAGTGAACTACTGAATAAATGGATGGTGAAAGTCAGATTTCTCACCTCTGGAATATGAATTTATAGATAGGAAGGGTAGCAGGCTAGAATGACCCATGTGATAAGAGACTGGAGTTGGAGACAGCAAGATGAACTCATTTGTAGCTTAATATAGATAAAGACAGTTATATAAAGAAATGTTTATATAACAGGTCAGTAAAGAAGTTAGTTTACATGCATATATTTCTTTGTTCCATTAGTGGAGAGGGCCTAAAAGAAGCAACATTTCAGTAGCAATAAACACACGTAGCTTGGTTTCTATTGTTCAGTAAAATGAACCAGGGCTTCTTGGAGAGAGGGCTGATTCTAGGACTGGGCAAGAAATACAGAGAGAAGCCTGGAACACCTTGTATTGCCAGAATGTTAAGGAAATAATATAAAAATAAAACCCACCCCCACAAATTGAGGTATGTCAAAAGGAAAAGGAACCAACTTGTCAAAGCTAGAAAAAACTTTGAGTAATAAAGTTAGTACTGGATTATAACCCAAAGTATAAAATTAATATCTATACTAAATAAATGATTAAATAAATTAATTACTAGGAGAAACGATACAAATCTGTACAGAAGAATTCCGAAGATTTATGTACTCTGACCTCAAGGAGGGGGAGCACAACTCCCCATTCCTTAAGTATGGGCTACACATAATGCCTTCCTTCCAAAGGGTACATACAGTATGAAAAAATGAAAAATAAAGAGTAACTTCACAGTGAAAAAACCCAAAAAACACTACCTCTGCCAATGATCATGGTCAATATCATCATAAATCCTGTTAATAGTATGGACCCTTGATATATGATGTAAATCCACGCTTTACCTCTGTGATCGTCTGCCTCAAAACCCTTACATCCAGTCTAAACATGAGAAAAACATTGACTTCCAGTAGAGGACATCCTATAAAATATCTTACCCACACTCCTCAATACTGTCAAGCTCATTAAAAACAAGGAAAGTATGGTAAATTATTACAGCAAGAGAAGCCTAAAAAGACATGACAACTAAATATAACATGGAACTCTGGGACAGAAAAAGGACATTAGGTGAAAACTTAGGAAGTTTAAATAAATTATGGAATTTAGTTAAAAACAATATATTGATATTAGTTCATTAATTATAATAAATTTACTATACTAATAGAAGATGTTAATAATAGGAGGAACTGGACTTGGGTATATAGGATCTGGAATCTTTCTGTACTATCTGCTCGATTTTTCTATAAATTTAAAACTGTCCTAAAAAATATAAAGTCTGTTTATAGAGAAAAAAATAAGCTATAGATTCAGAAAAAAATACTTGCAAGACATATATATAGATGTGTATATATAGGTTAAAGACTGTATCTACAATATATAAAGAATGCCTAAAACTCAACAATAAGAAAACAATATAATTTAAAAATGGGCAACATATCTGAACAGATACTTCACCAAAGAAGCTATACAGATGAAATGATGTTCAACATTTGTCATTATTAAACTGCAATAAAATACCACTACACACCTATTAGAATAGCTGAAATTTAAAAAACTGACTGTACTAAGTGTTCATAAGGAGGCTGTGGTATAGAATGTAAAGTGGTAAAATCACTTTGGAAAACAGTATGGCAATTTCTTGAAAAGATAAACATAGATCTACCAGATGATCCAGCCATTTCATTACATTCATAAGAAAGCATATGCCCATACAAACACATATGCAAGAATGTTAACAGCATTCTGTGCATTGTACTAGCACCAAATTTTAAACCACCAAAATATCCAAGAACAGATGAATAGATTTAGTTATGATAGAATTCTATAGCAGCATACTTAACAATAAAAAAGCATAAACTATAGCTATATGTAACAACATGGATGAACTCAAAATAATGCTGAAAGAAGCCTGATCACATATACATAAAAAATGCATACTATATGACTTCATTTATATTAATCTCTTGAAAATGTTACCAAATCTGTATTTTTAGCGGCAGGAAGCAGCTTAAGGGTTATGTGTGGGGAAAGGGTGCAGGATCAGGGATTTCAAGGGTATAGGAAGCTTTCAAGAGTTCACCATCTTGACTGAGGTGATGCTTTCCTGGGTATACATGTGAAAACTTTGCAGATTACATACTTTAAATATGTGCAGTTTATAGTATGTCAGATTTCAATACTGTTTAAATATACTAATGTAGTGATAACGTGGTGAGACGGAGACTAAGCAGAGCAGGAATTTTTCATTCTCAGAGGAAGTACTATATGGAGAAATAAAATTCAGAAGGACCCCAGATCAGTACTATTTAAAGTGCTGGTCTACAAACTATTCCTGGTCCATAATGACATTAGGAACTTACACAAGAAGGTAAAGCGGCTACCTCCTTAAAAGCACACTGTTTAGTTCAATTGACATTTTTTGTCATAACCAAAATTTCTCAGTGAAGAAAGTAGTACATTGATGAACATTCTGGCACAGACCCCTCATCTAATTACTAACCTGTAATAACAGTTCACAGACTAGCATTAGTCTACAGACACATTTTGAGCAGCACCAGCTAGATCACACTCAGGTATTTATAAACTTCTCTAAGCCTATCATCTATATGATGAGAATAGTAATAACTGCTCTGAATGCCTCAAATAATAGTCTGATGCTCTAATGAGCAATGAAGCTTCCAAATAGCAGGTAGCAATTAATTATGTATTACTGTGTAATGTAGAAAGTCATTTGAAATAAAGCAATATATAAAAATAAAATGGTATTTTTTATTTGTTCAGAATGCTTGTTTTTAAAGTTAACTAAAATAAAAAATGAACTGTTTGCCAATAAAGTTAACACCCCAAACTGTCAAATGCAATATTAAGAGTTTAAAACAAAAAGGACATACATATGTAGACTTAGCTAATATTTGAATAATAATATATACACTCCACAATGACATATATTCTTTTTATCAGAGCATACTCTCCCAACTGGACACAGAAATACAAAAGTAACCATGTTATTGCATTTTTCCCATATTCTAGTATAAGATTTTAGTTTTTAGAATAACTCAAAACTGTTCACACACATTCAGTTATTTTTTTCTTGTTCATGTCTGAAGAGCTTCTTTCTCTAAGAAACTTTACATTTTATAATCTTTCCTTTGAAATGAAAAAGATATGGAATCTCCTGAGTTACATATGCAGCTTATACATTCTTTCAATGTGATTTTTTAAAAATATCACAAATTAGTCATATGTATTCATAATACACATCCTTACTATTCACATACTTTGTTAAGCAAGATTCAAGTATATTTGTGCTTTGTATGTTTACATTACTTTAGAGCTCATTGTTAGATTTTAATAAAACTCTATAAAGATTTCTCAAATATTTAATAAATGAAACAGAACAGTCATTATGAAAATATAAACCACTATTACAGCTTTTTATCTTTCATTTTCTATGCATTTCCTGTCAACCATGTAATTTCCTGTTCTTTAGGGAAGTTGATAATTTTTATCTTTGTAATCTCAATACTGCTGCTTTCTCAGCTTGCCTTAAAAGTATCTCACAGGTTTTCTGAACACACAGTATTCACTCTGTCATATCAGTTGTAGCAGTGGAATCTGATAATGTGGGCATTCATCATTTCCAGTTATTTCAACTGCAGGACGACCTTAAAAAACAAAGCATGGAGGAGAATCAGTTTAAACCATAATGATGTAATATCTGCTAAAAGAGATGCTTTGAAATCTCTGAAAAAGTGCCTTGAGAACTGATAACAAATACACACACAGGAACTGATAGCAGGCACATGCTTGCCAGGATCTATGGTTCAGAATCATTTCACATTTATACCAGGCTCTATCACACACTCCTCAGATAATTAACCCCATTCAAAGGCAAACCAGTATGGTTACTGGGCCATGGACCAGACATCGAGGCACCAGAATATTTGATTAACTTCAGAACATGGAGGGAAGCTGTGGTACACCAGGGTTTAAAAAAGAAAAAGGCAAGAAGATTGGTCACTGGCACTAGAGGTTGGCAAGAATAACTGACTTTTATCATTGAGACTTCATTGCTAGAGAAAATGCTGAGCAACAACAAAGAAACATATGTAACAAAGGTAATTATTTTATTTCTTCCTCACAGCAGTAGTTTCTACCATTTAAACATTATTTTTTTTCATTAATTAAACACTAGGACTGGTTACTGTTATTTAGCCATTCTCATGAAAAGGTAAAGCTTTTAGTAATTCATTAGTTCTATCTTGTCTTGACCTGATTTTGTCAAATAACTACAAACCATATTTTCTTTCCTGCACCTAAAAAAAGATGTACTATTATTGTCCAATTAAATGAGAAACTCTTTTCTTCAAAATCATCCTATTTTTAACTACAAAAACTCTTCAGAATCATCTAATTTCAGAGCCCCAAAGTAAAAAATTAATTTTTATCATTAATGAGCACTAGAGCAAAACAAATCTAGCTATTAGAACAGCACTATTATTCTTTCAAATATAACTACTTAATAAATTATGCTCAAAACTAAGTAATTAAAATTACAAGTTATAATTAATTTAATATCTAAAACTAGAGATGTAGAACATATCAACAAAGTATTTTTTATGCTTGACATAAAATATCAAGAACAAAAGATATTAAAAGAGAACTATGAATGTTTTATATTGCTCTAATGATACTAATCAAAACTTAAATATTTTAAATCATACAACAAAATTAAAATAAATACCTTATTAGCTGCTTCCAAGGAATTTATTAAATTCTGCAGCTCTTCTTTACTCATTTCAACAGAATATGGTTTGATTTCACCATTTTCTTTTACATCTAGATGAAGGTTTAAAAGTGGCATTTGTAATGTGGCAATCTTGTCACTAGAAAGTGCAAGCTGTTTAAAATGAGATAACAGTAATTAATAAGTACTAAAATATATTAATTATGCATCAGAGCCTATGAACAATACATTTAAAAAATACTTTTGTTTGCTGTAAAGTACAGGGGAAAGTGGAAAAAATAAAAATAGTTAAACCCATACCAAATCAACATATATTTAGAGAATGGAAAGAGAGTTAATAAAAGAGAGGACATACGTTAGGAAATAAAGACAGCTAGTCAGCACATTGTGGCAGAAGCAGAAATCTAGAGCAGAGTTATGGCTGGGAAGTATATATGCATCTAATGGGTCCAATGCATCAAGAAACAGAGAATTCTTAAAGAAGTACAAAGATACCAAGAGGATAAAAATCCACATACAAAGATTAAACTAAAAATACTGGCAAACTCATAAATTAAGATGCTTAACTCATCATCAGCTAACTCTCTACTTAACTATTGATAACTGTTATCAAGATGCCATCTGTAATTAGAGCTACTCAACATAAATACTTGACACATTTACCTCATTTTCTACTCTGTCTAAAGAGAGTATCCTAGAGGAAATAGAAGAAACTAATATTCATGATACTAATATTTTTCAAAACAAGCACAACAGTTTCATTGGCAGATGGCAAAGTGAAACTCAATTTTCCTGGAATCTGAGCCAGAACAGCCCCACGATAGTTGAATCTTTCGAGTGCTACCACTTGAAAATTTATCTTGGGCAATGGTAAGGGACTCCTTCCCTAACAGCAAACCTCAAACGATCTCCCTTGTGGTACATACATTATAGAATCAAACCCTCACATATCTCTTCCTTTCTCTCACCAAAAAACAGGACTCATCATATCTGAGATTTTAAGTATTACCTTTAGATTGTGTACTTTACAGGTAACTCTCCTCAGTATTTCTCATAAGTGTTTTCTCCACTTATGCTTGAATACCGCCAATGATAAAGAAAGTGTTAATTCAAGAAGAGGTTAAAATAATTTTCAAATACTCATAGTTATTTAAAAAAAAAAGTTCCCTAGATTGAATTCAAACCCATCTTATTGCAAATCATATACTTTAGCCTTTGTCCTATCCCTTGATGCAAAAGAGCATGTATCTATTCCTTCATCCACATGACTTTTAGTTCTTTAAAGAGAATTTTCACATTTCTACCAGGTTGTCTCCTCTCCAGGTAGATGTTCTCAAGTGTTTCAAAGCAACTTCATATACTATGATTTTAAGTTCCTGGTCATTCTTTTCTAGTTGGGCTCCAATTTGTTTAAGTTATCTCTAAGTCTGGCAGTCAGAACTAAAAGGACTATTAAACTAATTACATTAACTAAAAAGATTTAATGGTTGAAAACAGAATACATTAGAAATACGACCTCTTGCTTGAAAAACAGCTTTGCTACCAACAAAACATAAGACTGAATCACGCTGTTGACTCAAGCTACCTTTTGGTAAGTAAAAATAACTAAATATTTCTCATATCTTTTATATTAATGGTTGGCTTTACTTAAATAAAAAATCTTCTACTTAGGTTATCTCAGCTTAGTTTATTTTGCTTTATTTGGTCCACCACTGTAATCTGCTTTAAAATAATTTAAAATTTTAACTTTATTAAAATGTATATTCTCTAGTTTTATGTCACCCTCAGATTTGATAAGCAAAAAATTCATAAAAATGTTGAAGACTGGGCCAAGACCAGAATCACAGAGACCTCCTTCCCAGCTAACACAAATTCATCTAGTTTTGGTTATTTATCCAGTTATGAACCCATATAACTGAATTATTTTTCTGCATTTTTCTCTGTTTTATCTACAAATATAATATGAGACACCTTACTCAGGGCCATGCTAAAATCAAGAAACAACAATGTATTTTTCTCCTCATCTACATGTAGGTACCCTACAGAGGATAGAAACTTGGTCTGAAATTGTTCTTTATGAACCCTATTGATCAAGATTCTCTTTTCAAAATGTTTTTAAATGCTGTTTTAATAACACATTATATATTTTTCCCCTGGAAGTAGAATCATATTTATCAATTTTGGGAACACTGTAAGGTCTAGAAAGTTCTGGCCAAAATTATATGTTAAATATTTTTCTCCTATATATTATATATAAGACAAATATATAATATATAAGACCCACTATTTACGACATGTAATGATTTACAGCTCTAGTTGATGAAATTTATTATCATTATAAAGTTATTATGCATGGATATTTGTAGTGTACTGATACCAAATTAATTCAAAATAAGTAATTTCAATTATCTTTGATACCTTTTTGGGACAATGTATTTTCAAAATAAAAAAAATTTAGATGTATAATATCATAAAAAATAAATCTTTCTATTCAAAAAATGAAATAAAAATCACACATACTCTTAAATAAGTAGATCCTCACCTTTAACTGCCAATCAAAATCCTGTAGCTGTGCAGAGGAAATATCAACAATTTCTTCTAAAAGAGCCTGCTTGATTTCATCTTTCCTACTTCTCAAGCATTTTATGATAGCTTCTTGATGAAATGAATTCAATTGATTCAATTGCTGAGATACCTATGGAAATAAAAATAAATGGTTATAAAATGAGTGAAAGGGCCTTTTTCTGTTTAAAATATAAATACATAGTTCCACTTTCCTTTTACATACCCTTTACAATGGCAGCATATGAAAAGAAAAAAAAAACTTCCGTAACTATGAAAAGAACAAGATGAGAATGCATAACCAGCAAACAAGGTTTTAACAAATTTCTGCAAAACAGGAAGTAAAGAAAAAGCACTGACTTATGAAGAGCATAGAGGCGAATACATCTGGAGATCTCTCAAAAAATAAAGCTGGTATCAATATATTAATATATAACACAATATATATAGCCTTTAAGGCAAGAAGTATTATAAGAAACAGAGAATTGCAAAAGGTTTCCTCAACAGAAATATATAACAATCATAAACTTGTGTGTACTTAGTAGCAGCTTCAAAATATATAAAGCAGCAAAATGGTACAACTAAAACAAAATGAGTGCTTCTACTTTCATAATTAGATTATGAAAATTAATCTAATACCTCTCAGTAACCAATCGGGACAAAAAAAGTCATAGAATTGAAAAACTCTTTCTACTTAACCAAATCTACACATAGAATACAACACCCAACAACTGTAGAATATATATTATTTTCACTTGTATATGGAACGCTCACCAAAATGAACCATAGGCTGAGCCATGTAGCAAATCAGAATCAAAGGACTAAAATCATACTTTTAATATCTTTGGGCCACTGTGTAATTAAATCATAACTGATTTTAAAAAAAGTCCAAATATTTGAAAATTAAGCAGCATGATAACACAGTACTAAGTGAAAAAAGAAATAAAGTTAACCATGTATAAATTCTTCCAGAGAAAAGGAAAAGAAAAATTTACTTCCTAATTCATTCCATGAGACCAGAATAAAATTTCATACTCTGATGAACACATCATAAAAACACATCATACTCTGATGAACACATCACTCAAATTCAGATGAAAAAAGTCCTAGGCAAAATATTGGCAAATCAAGTCAAATAAAACAGAAAAAATGATAATACATCATGACCAAGCAGGGTTGTGTTTTGTTTTTTGGGGTTTTTTTTTTTTTTTGGCAATGTAGGTTAGTTTAACATTAAAAAATTAATACAATGCACCCATTAACTAAGGTGAGAAATAATAAATTCAGGAAATAAGCATTTAATAAAATTCAATACCCATTATAATAAAAATTCTCAGCAAAGTAGGTGCTTGTAGGAAGCTTCTTTAAACTGATAATGGATATCTATAGAAGCACACAGTTAACATACTAACAGTGAAGTAGTGAACACATTCTCCCTAGGGTCAAAAATGAGGCAGTACTTTCTTGTTTTTCAACACTGTCCTGATAGCATTAGCAAGTACAATAATGGAAGAAAAAGAAATAAAAAGTATTAAAATTTAAAAAAAAATGCATACAAATTTTTAAAAATTTATAACCATTGGATATAATAAATAAATTTAGAAAAAATGTTGGATACAGAATAAGTATACAAAAATCAACTTTGTTTTTACATACTAGCAATAAACAATTGGAGAACAAAATTAAAGAACATCAGCGACATCAGTTACTTGGAAATAAATATAACAAAATATTTGTAAGACCTCTACACTGAAAACTACAAAATAGTAGAGAGAAACTGAAGCTAATCTAAATAAATGGAAGGTTATACCATGTTCATATGTAAGAAGGCTCCATATCGTTGATGTCAATTCTCCTCCAAATGATCCAGAGATTTATTGTAATGCTCATGCTATGGACTTAGGTGTATCCCCTCAAAATTCATTTTGTTAAAACCCTAATCTCCAAAGTGATATTTGGAATGGGGCCTTTAAGAAGTAATTAGGTTTAGATGAGGTCATAAGGGTGGGGTCCTCTCAATGGGATCAGTACCCTTATAAGAGATACCAGAATTTGTTCCATCTCTTTCCCCTGGCAATGTGAGCAAGAAGAAAAACATCTGCAGTGAGGGAAGAAAGTCCCCACCAGGGAACCAAAACAGCACCTTGATCTTAGACGCCCTAGCCTCTAGAACTGTGAGAAATTAATTCCCATTGTTTAAGCTACCCAGCCTACGTATTGTTATGATAGCCCAAGCTGATTAACACTCCCATCAAAATTCCAACAGTTTTTTTGGGGGGGTTAAAATTGACAAGCTCATTTTAGTATATACATGAAAATGAAGAGGACCTAGAATAATCAAGCCATTCTTGAAGAAGTACAAGGTTGAAGGTAACCTACTATTATATATCAAAACAATATAATGTAGCTTTAATTTTTACAGTTATTAAGACAGTGTTCTATTGGCAAATATAGATAAATAGACTAATACAGTAGAATAGAGTCTAGATACAGAATCATCCATATATGGTCACTTGATTTACAACATAGGCTGCATGGCTATTCTATGAGGCAAAGATGGTCATTTAGATAAATGGTGCTAGGTAAAGTGGAATTAATGTGAAAAATTTGTATTTGACTTACTTCATACACAAACATTAATTCAAAGTGTATCAGTAACATAAATGTGACAGCTAAAACAATCAAACTTCTACAAGATAACATACAGAAACATCGTCATGACTTTGCCACATGTATCTCTTAAACAGAGCATTAATACCATTAAACATGGAAAGAATCATTGACAAAATGGACTTGATTAAAATTTAGCACTTTTGTTCACGAGAAGACACCACTGAGAGTGAAAAAGCAAGCAACAAAATAGAAGATACTTAAAATACATATATCTAACAAAGAACTCACATCCAGAATATCACCCATATCAAAATGACAAACATAACTCCATTTTTTAAAAAAGTGGGCATCCTACACAACATGCATGTCCAAATGCTTTTTAACAAAAGTACAAAAGCAATTAAATGAAATGATACCCCATGACCCTACAATTTCACTTCAATTGTTTATCCTAGAAAAGTTGGCCCATGTGTGTTCAAAGACACACACAAATGTTTGCAGCAAGCACTATTAGTAAAAATGAAAGAGGCAATGACCTAACTGTTCACCAGTAGAGAGATAGAAAAATAAGTCCTACTAATTCCTATCATCAAATACTGTAAGGGATTAAATACATAAACTAGATCTACATTTATCAATATTCATAAATCTAAAACACAACATTGCATTAAAAAATTAAGAATGAATACATGTTACACATTTAAACAACTCAAATAACTGTGTACATTGCTTAAAGATGAAAGTCAAACAATACACAATATAAAACATGCACGCCAACTTCACGAGTGGTGATCTCCAGGAAAAAAATGGCATACTCTGGTGATATTTAAGTATATCTGTAATGCCTTGTTTCTAAAACAAACAAAAACTGAAATAAATAAAATGTTAACACCTGTTTGATTGTGGTAATGGAAATATAGGTGTCAGCTATTTAACTTTTGTTTTCTTCTGTATGATTTAAATATTCTGCAATTTAAAAAATACAAATAAGCAAAAACAAAACTACAAAAACCCAAACTTCCACAAATTTTCTACTTAAATGATTATGTCTTTCTTGTTATATAATATATACTTAGTAATGATGGCCCTTGTATTACATAGTGCCCTAAAGACCAACTCAATAAAAAAATCTGAATTCTAAATTATTTACTTATTATCTATTATAAGATAGAGAAGTGTAGTGTATAGTTACCTCTTCATCAGATAAACTTTTACCAACTACAGCTTTGAAAAACTTGGTAATATCTTCTAGAACATGTGCCCATTCTGTTGAATCCCAAACACTCTGATAATCCTGGTAGAGAGGATAAGTTCGACCACAGATGCCATCAATTATTTTGTGAAGAAGCTGGAGAGAAAAAAAATAAACGTAATTATGAGTAAAATTATGTAACAGATTTATCATCCTGTAGCAAACAAATGTTGAGAGAAGTTCATGTTATTTGCAAGAGCAGCTAAGGTTGAAATGCAAATATTTTTAACATTATTTTATTAATTAAAAGTTAGAACTTTACAAAAAAAACAGAATTTCTATAATTTTGTCCATGTTCAGAAGCTAAAATAATCTTATAGATAATGCTGTTGTTTCTCTAATGTTCCTGAAAGGAAGATGGTGAGAATAAAAGTTTTGGAGACCTTAGGCATAGTACTTATACCAAGAACTAAAAAATAAAAAATAAAAGTATGACTCTTATATCAAAATCTTTTACTATAGATCTACAAACTATATTTTCCTTTCCTCCATTTTTAACAACATTCATATTACTTCTTTTGGTCCCTTCAGTACCTTTCTTTCTTTTTTTTAACCTTCCTTTTTCTCTATCCTATCTTAATATCAGCAATAGGAATCCTAAGACATATACAACTCAACATAGTAATTAAGATTGTGTATTTTGGAATGAAACTGACTAGTCTGAATCTTAGTTCCACTACTTAGCTAGTTTTATCAAGTTATTATCAAGTTATCAAAGTGCCTGTTTCCTCATGTGTAAAAATGAGGATAATATCATATATCTCCATAATGTTGCTGTAAGTATTAAATAAGAATACACGCAGATCAATTGGCACATTGCTGGATTGTACAGAGCACTTAAACATTGCTAGCCATTGTTATCATTCTTCTTATTATTTATTATCACTATTACTACTACTATGTTCCATGTCTTTAACATATTAACTTAATACCTACTATGTCAGCCCTATTCAAGGCAAATGATTAACATGGTTTTCTTAGGGGATATTTACATCTTGTAAGAATAAACCCAAATAACTTGGAAACACTTTGAAGCAGCAAGTCCTACAACTCTATTCCCCTGGATCATATTCCACTCATTTTAAGTGATAACTCCTTCTGTATAACACCACACATATCAGAACAAAGATGAGCAACTGATGACCCCAATTCCAAATGATGGCTAAAGCACTGTATGAATTGCCTCATTTGTAAAAACAGAGAGGAGAGTTAAGATGGCTTTAATTTCTTGATACTGGTAGAAATTAAGTTAATTCCCTCCTACCCTACCCAAACTTTTCCATTGCAAATGGAACAAAGGAAGATGGATGGTCAAACTTTGGGACTTATAAAAGCTACCCAACATACCCCTCTATCACATTATGTACACAAAGCACCCATACCCACCCTTCACCCACTGTAAATGGAAAAGAATTGGGACTTAAGCAAAGCTGTCAATCATTGGCACTAAAGGCCAGCCTACCAATGCTTGGGATCCAGATGACTGCCCCAATGATAAAGTTAGTTTTATGTATATTAATTGATTCTTTCCCTTAACAAACACTGATTTAAGAACCCACCTTGGGCCAGACACAACTCTCAAGAATTGTGGATATAAAATAAGTATTCACCCTGAAGGAGTTCAGAGTAAGACTAAAGGCAAGAAGTCCAGTTAAGAAGTTGTGTTCAAGGATAACTTCACATGGCCTGAATTGTTTGGGGATAGAGATGGTAGGAGTAAAAATATTAATATATTAATTACAATCAAAGTGTTAGTAAGTAGTCTTAAGTCAGAAGGCAAACAGCTCCCAGGCTAATGCTGAAGCTGAATTTTGAAATATATTGTTTTCTTTCCTGGGCTGGCAAATTTTCCTCACGTCTAATGTTTGGAGCACTAGGTTTTTTACTTGAAAGTTCAAGAGAGGGAACACTTCTCAGTCAGATTTTCCTCTTATAGCAACCATTGTGGTTTTTTTCCCCCCTCTTTTACAGTTTAGTCAGGAAACTGCTTTTTGTACTTACTTTCTCCACATTTCTCTCATCTTTCAAAGTCACTAAAATGTTGCTGCTGTCAACATTTAGTTGGCTTTATCAACTGCTAGTGCCTTTGGTAGTAAGGCTAAACACAGGAGCATATCATAAAGACTGGAGCCACCTGATTCCTGCTCGCTTGTCCAGCCCTAGTCTCCCAGTTCTGCCTATTACTACCATTTTCGGCCTCTAAGAACTATAGCAGGTCCTGGAAGCCCCCAGGGGTGGGGGTGGTGGGAATGGGGGAGGTTGCCTTTCTTCTTCTCACCTTGGTAGCTGCTATTCCTCTTCCTGAAACATTCTCTCCCCTCTGGCCTGTCTGGTCCCTACTCATCCTTCAGGACTCAACCTAAAAATCTAGATGTTCCTGATCTGGAAAACCTTCCCTTGCTCCCTTCCACAAGCTCATCACTGGAGAACTCACTTTGGTTTCCTTAACAAACAGCAAGCTCCACCAAGGCATAGGCTGCATCTCATTTACTATTTTACCTTATTCCACCAGGGCACTTAGCACAGGGTAGACTTGAACAAAAAGTTGGCTGAAAGAATGAATGAGGCTTTTTCTAGGTCCTCACAAGCCAAGTTCTTATTAGACTGGAGGTGCCAACGTACATCACCTCTTGAGGAAAAGGCCACCATGGGCCACCTTACCCAAAGTCTGTCTTTTTTTTTTTTTTTTGTCGCCCTACAAGGGGCCGGGTATGCTTTCTAGGTCACCACGGTTTCCCCAACACCTGTGCACAAGGAGTTTTCGCGAGGTATGTGATGAATGAATGAATGAAACTTATGTGAGAAGCTGCAAACCCTCTACTTGGCACTGCAAGCTTTCAAAGACTATGTGGCAGCTCCACACCTCAGTCCAGGGTCACTGGGTCCCGGACCAAGCCAGGGAGCTGACGGGTCAACCCCACCAGGCAGCTAGCGCGGTCCCGCAGAGTCTGCGCGCAAAGCCCCTCGAGGTGTAACTCCAACCTAGGGTGCGGATGTGGCGCCCCAAGTCTCGGCCTCCTCAGCTCTTTAGAGAAAGCCGGGGGCCGGCCACACGAAATCACGCCCCTTCCTCCTCGTCTCCACCGGCGACCAGAGGCAGCCCTGGGAAGGCGTCTCGGCGGACAGGGCCTGACTCGCACGCCGGGCGGTCCAGAGCCCCCCGCCCAGCGCTGCCGCCGCCTACGCTCTTCTCACCTGCA
Organism: Macroglossus sobrinus; assembly: GCA_004027375.1. Taxonomy (NCBI): domain Eukaryota; kingdom Metazoa; phylum Chordata; class Mammalia; order Chiroptera; family Pteropodidae; genus Macroglossus; species Macroglossus sobrinus. The sequence continues at coordinate 43,308 of PVKZ01001825.1, read as the reverse complement.
GGCCCTGCTCGGCTGGAAGCTTCTGTAGCCGCCACAAGGGTGTCCCCTCTTCCGGCTCCATCCCTGGACTAAGCTGGAGCCCGGGTCACATGACAAGGTCCGGTCGCTCCTCAAGTGTGACGGTCCCCCACGTGACTCTCTCTGGTGGGGCGGGGACCCGGAGTAGAGCTGCAGAAGCTCTTGTGCGCGTGCGCAGAAATACAGCCACGGCTTTCCCTATAAGTAAAGGTACTTTTCCGTCTAGTGCAACATTGATTGAACACCCTGTATTATCACCTTGAAGGCAGATTTGCAGATCTCTCAAAGCAGTTTGCAACTTTGTTCAGAGTTCTATTAAACTTTTCCTGCACTCTTTATAAGGCCTTCTAATAAGGGTAACTAAAGTTTGGGGTGCACCCGGAGTTATTGTCCCGGAAGTCTGACATGTCTCTTACCAAAGAATCCTGATTTGGAAGGTTAATTGAGAGGGTTTACCGTGCGCGAGATTCTTTATATAGATTATCTAAGAAAGTACTATTTTCATCCTCATTCCAAGTAACAGATATGATCAAAGACGTTACTAGAGTTTTCAGATTTAGCAAGTGAAAATATGGGACACTCAATTAAATATGATATTTTAGATAAACAATGACTAATATTTTGTTATAAGTGTGCCTTATTGATTGCATAGGGCATACTTAAAAAAACAATTCACTGTTTATCTGAAATTCAATTTAAACTGGGTGCCCTCTATTTTATCTTTCAACCCTAAAAGTCATTTACCCAAACTAAGAGGCACAGCCTAAAATTAAAATCAGTCAGACTCTAGAGCCACACTCAACGTTGGACTAAACCTAAAACTCCAAGAGCCTTTCTGTCATTTCTCTAGTTATTACAACTATTCCTTTAATCAGGTGCTGGAGAATTCAACGGTGTTACCACACAGTCCCTTCCATCCAGAAATGCATATTACATAGGAGACAAAAACAAGAATTAACATTTAATATAAATTAAGTGTTTTAAAGTGGTGCAAAATGCTTCATCATTTTGCACCACAGAGGAAAAAGTAATGATTTTAGTCTGTGGGCTCTGCCGAGAAGAATTCTTAATTAGTGGCATCCCTCAAGGCTTAGCTCAAATACTCTTTTTCTACTCTGTGCCCCATGTCTTGGAGGTGAAAGCAATGTCTCCCTCTGAATTTTCATAGCTGTCCCTCACTTAAAATATTTATCACTTTCTACTTCTTAATATTTGTAGTTATGTACAACTCTGGTTGTCTCAACTGAAACAATTGTCTTGAGACCTTTTGTCTTTGTGCATAAGAACTCCACAAGTAATAGTTAATAAATGAGAAAGAATATGGAAAACTCCTACCTAATAAATGTCCTTTGGTAAGTCTACTGAAGGTAGGGTCTATTTTCTAAGAAAAAAAAAAACTAAATTTTATACATTGTAGTAGTTAGAATAAAAGTATTTATCAAGTATCTACTATATGTCAAATAATTTATGTATTTTATTTCGTTAATCCTCACTACAATCTTGTGTGGTGGGTATTATCCCAACTTTAAAGATTAGGAAACAAACTTGGCGAAGTAATATCAACCTTGTTCAAGATCATGTAGGTAGTAGTTGCAAAATCACTGGTCTGAGTCTAGAACTGGTGGTCTGGGTATATATATTTCACTGGCCCTAATGAGGGTAGAAAGAGATTCTGAGGTAATAAGACTTACCTAAGGCTGTATGACAGATTACTAAATAATGCAAATAGTCACAGCAAGTAAGGCACAGAATTTAGTCAGAGGGCACAGAATTATAAAAAAAATTATTATTATTTAACTTTTTTAGGCAAGGCTACCCTTGGTTGACCTCACAGATTGCAAGGACCTTGTTAGTTTTACAATCCCTTACTTTTTTTTTTTTATTTTTTACACCTAGAGAACCTGGTCTTTCTAGGTGGTCTCCCATCCAAGTACTAACCAGGCCCGACCCTGCTTAGCTTCTGATATCAGACAAGATCGGGCTTGTTCACGGTGGCATGGTCATAGACAGAGGACACAGAATTAGGTACTGATTTTTCTTTCAAGCAGCACTGGATACCAGAAAGAATTTGCTCTTTCCTTAGGAATTTGATTTTTTTTTTCATTCTGAGCTGAAAGGAAATGGGAGTTTTGTCTACCATGCCTTAGGAGAGTCATTCATTCACTCATTCTTTAACAATTATTAAACATCTACCGTGCATTAGGTGAGACTGCAAGCAGAGAATATTTGCTTACCTTCTAGTTGTGTGTGTGGTAGGGGAGGGAGTCCTCAGATAATGAACAAATAAGCAATTAAGATAATGTCAGCTATTGAGAATTATCTTGAAGGAAATGAAACAGGTTGATATAATAGAGAGGGATAGTGGAAACATAATTTATATTGGTCAAGGAGTACCTTGCCAAAAAGTGGCATGTATACTGAGGCATATAGGCTGAGAAGGACACATTAAAGCAAACATCTAGGGAAAGAGATTTGCTGGTAGAATATAGAGACCCTGAAGTAGGAGAAAACCTGCCTTATTCAGACTAATAGTTGAGGGCTTATGTAGTGGAACGCTAGTGAGCAAAGCAAGAGAGGTAGAGATGTCAGAAACCTAGGCAGGGATTTTAATTAGTAAATTGACATGAACTAGTTTGCATTATGAAATGGTTATATTCTGGAAAACAGATTTACTTTAGAAAACCAGATCTCAGGGGCAAGAATGAATTTGGGAGAACCAGTTTGGAGGATGTTATAGACTAATTCTAACTATTATAGGTATTAAATGTAATATGCCCTAATTTACAACCATAGACCATGATATTCTAGGGGCTTAGATGATGGGTGGTGGAAGCGGGAACCAGGTACAAATGGAAAGGACTATATTTTGGAGCTAAGATCTGTAGAACATGATGGTAGGTTGGATGCTTTTGTAATATAAAGAGAGGTATCAAAGTAAAATTCATACTGTAAGAGAAGGTAAAACATGTGTTCTCTGAGCCAGCTTGAGGTTTTAGGCCCTGAGAGATTGAGCCATAAACTATAGCTGCTACACTAGTGAAAACTTGCAAGGAACAATATAGTATACTGGTTAAGAGTACAGGTTCTAGAGTCAGACAGGCCTGGGTTCTAATTGTATCTCTGCCACTTACCAGCCATATGACTTTGGGTAAATAATCTGTACCTCAGTTTTTTTCTACTGAAGATGAGGATGAAATTACCACCCACCTATTAAAGTTCTGAATTTCAAATGGAATAATGCATACAATGTGTTCATCGTAGCACTTAGAATGTAGTTTCCTAATAGTAAAGGTTAACTGTTATTTTTAACCAGTAGCAGTACTACTTGGGCACAGGTAGTGTGGAATCCTGGGAACAATGTGAGACACATTCACATACTATACACACACCCTATGTTAAAGGGTCTGGTGAGTTGCCTGAATAAGGAAAGCTAAAGAGAGAAATGGAAGCTATGCATCCCTATGAGGTCCCATAAATAACTGGGCAGGGAGAGATGGATTCTGCCAATTATTCAGGCATAGGATGAGAGATTTCATAATCTGAGCATTGTGGCAGAGACTGCTATTTGTCTCCTGATATATGTGTTCTCTGTTACAGGTTGTGTTCCCCTAAATTCATATGTTGAAGTCCTAAGCCCCAGTACCTCAGAATGTAACATTATTTGGAGATAAGGTCTTTATAGAGGTAATTGTGTTAAGGCGAGGTTTTTAGAGTGTGCCATAATCTAGTATGACTAGTAAAAAGGGGAAATTTGAACACAGGGAGACACATAGAGGGAAGGCAATATGAAGAGGCATAGGGAGATGGCTTGGTATTCCTAGTCAAGAGAGAAATCTGGAACAGATCCTTCTCTCAGCCCTCAGAGGGAATCAAATCTGCCAACACCTTGATTGTTAGCCAAGTCTTACCTGAAATCATTCTCTTCTTCCAATCTTTTGCTAAATTCAACCAATAACAATCCATGTACACCGATAGGAAGATAGGAATCTGTTTTCCAATCCCACTGCGTAGAACTACAGCTTCAGCATGGATTTTGGCTTTAAATTATCCAAGGCACTGCATAACATGAATCCTCGCTTTCAGCCTGCTGCCAACCACTAAACTAACTACATGTTTTATGTTATGTTTCAGCAGCTTTGCGCCCCTCAAACCAATTTCTGTATTTGTCAGAGTAGGTTAACTACTTTAATAATAGATCTAAAATAGATTTTCTTCAAATTGTGATGAACTAATTATCCTTTTTTATTCCAGGGATATTTTTGGGTAATGAAAGAGCAAAGCATCCTTTCATCTCAACTATGAAGAAAAAACTTTGGGTTCTTTTTGGACTCTTTCTTACCTGATGCCATGCCCTTACAATTGTTTTATGTAGACTATTGACCAAGATTTAGGAAACACTTCTGTTCCACAGAGTTACTCTGAGAATTTACATTCTCTATTATTGTGGGTTGTCTTACTAGTAAATTATAAGTAACTTTCCTTTGTCCCTAAATTCTAGGGCTCTCTCCTTTTATCCATGAACTGACATTAGTGTCAGTAATTATAATGTCTGACAAATGTTTGAGGACTTAAAAAAAGCTATTATTAATTCATTATTCAGAGTTTATGGCATCCTATATTAAAGGAAATTGTGTGTACTGTTCCATATCTGTTTTCTCAGTTCAAACTTGCTTTTCAGGCTATCTTATGACTTGAAGTTGACTAATTTCTTCACCTTAATTAGATATGTTGCAATATAGATGTGCTTAGATATTCACATTGCAATCTATGTAAAATTATTCCTATTCATAAATTATTGAGAGAAAAGGGTCTTTAAGTTTGAATAAGTTCATTATAACCATAAAAGAAAATTTTAAATGTTATATTGGCATTGGTTTTATTACATTGAAAGAAGTAACGAATAGCTAATTTGTAAAGATTTGAGAGGTATTGGATTTAATCTTGTCTGTATAAACTCAGATATTTTGGCTGCTTAGAAAAAGCTTTTTAGAAAGTCAGTTGGATAAATGTCTCATTTTATTCTGATGAATGTAATAAACTGAAGGCGATTGCCTTTCTTTCTGAGCTTTGTAATTAAGAAATGCTTTTAACACCTCCTTATTCCATGTTTTCTTTATCAAAAATATTCTTGTAGCTTAATCCATTTGAATTCTCTGTTAATGAGATCTTTGAAACAAATAGACATTTGACTTAGGGCAGCAGAGATCCACATAACAGTTATTTCAGTATAGCACTAAAAAAATACAGTATCTTAAAAGCTCTGTAATTGCTCTATTAAAGTGAAATCCTTGAGTGAACTGCAATTTTGGACCTTAAATGTAAAGCATTGTAATCTAGACAATATCCTCAGGGGTTGACAGTCTTTTCTAATGGCATATCAAGTGCTTAATTAGTCTCTCTGATGAAGGTTCTGTGCCTGTAAGACCTCCTTTTCTCAGTTGCCACCTTTTTTAATCATTGTACTGAAAGGCTCCACTTCTGTGAGCTTTTAGGATTTCAGCCAATGGTTCTTAATCAAAATAGCATATTACAGTCCCCTCAGGGAATGTTTTGAGTGATAATGCTTTTTCACTTTAAATGTACTACACTTGTTTTTTGAATAGCTAGGTAATTTCCACAACATAATATCTTCCAAGTACAGTTTAGTAGAGTTTTCTAAATTTATACAGTTGCCTAACCATCACCACAATGTACATTATTTTTAAAAAATGCTGATTATATATATATATGTATATATATATTTGTATATATGTGTATGTATGTATGTATGTATGTATGTTTGTGTATATATATACATACACAAACATACATACATACATACACATACACACATACACACATACACACACACATACACACACACACATACACATGTATATTTTTTAAGGACCTGGAAGGTTACATAACATATACATGCAGCTTCTGGAAATGTGACTTGGAGTAGTGTTGAAAAAGACTTTAGTGATATGTATAATATTTTATTAAAGAAACAAGAGATTGGAGGAACATAATCCAAAATGGTAACTGCAATTAATTCTGAATGGTAGGATACTGTAAATTTGCTTTATGTTCTTTATATTTTTTAAATTTCTTTTTTAAATTTCCAAAAAAAAAAAAAAGCAGAGGTTGTGTGATAGCCCCAAGCTGATTCAGATGGAGGAGAGCTTACTATCAAGGGTGATTAGAGTCATCCTGGTAAAAGAATAAGCAGAATTTGGAAGATGAGTTGAATATCCATAGGCAGAAAGGGCGAGCGTAGCAATTTATTTGCAAGGAATTACATAAAATGGAAGGACAGATAATAATACCCAGTGTCACAATATATCCATAAGTGAACAAATTTTTAAATCAAAATTTGATGCCAGGAAAAAAGAAATTTCTAATATGTACTATTATGAGGAATATTCAGGTCCAAAGCAAAGCAGGTAGATTTTTCTAAAATAATCTTCTGTTGGCATTTTTGCTAAATTATAGAACAGAGCAAGACAAAACTAGAACTCAAATAATTACAGTGGTTGAAGCCAAAATAACCTCAGTAGGCATCTAATCTCACTTCCTTTTACAGAAGAAGAAATTAAAACTCTCAGGGTATAAACCACCAGTGGTCAGGTCCAATCCAGACTCTGACTATCGCATCAAAGTCATTATAACAAAATTCAACAAGGCTAATCATGTCTTGATTTTCTTCTATAGTTACCCACTTGATATGCTGGAATATAAGGAAAGTGCTCACTTCCGCAGCACATATACTAAAATTGGAATGTTATGGAAATGAGTGGAAGTTATAATGTATGCTCTAGATAGTAAGTTTTTAAAATCCACAGATGAAACAGATACTTTTATAAATTCATTTTTGTTAAATCCATTTTATTCTAATCTTTTTATGTGAAGAAAGATTTTTAATCAAAGAAATTGTAGCATAAATTATGCAAATTTAGAGCACATAAAAAGATAATATAAGCTTTCTATTTAGAATCTGTAAAATACGGTTTAATGGAGGACACACACTCAAAATATTTTTAATAATTCTTATAAAAGCCCTGTGCCAATGACAGCAAATGGATTTTATGCAAATGGTAATAACCTAGTGAGGGACCAGGTGAAGGACCACTCAGAACCTAGCTGGCCTGTAGAGCACACTTCCCATCATTAGTGCTCTCTTTAAAAAAAAAGAAACATAACAAAATTTAGCTGTAAAAGTATTTATTACCAACTCCTTTAATGATGAACTCCTCTAGGGCATTTGAAATAAAATTTGATTCATGAAATGTTAACAAACACATAAAAGTTTTAAGAAACATTATTTTGATAAACAGAGAAATAAATATTTGTCTTGCTCTGTATTCACTGTGGGTTCAGTAAATGAGTCTCCTAGATGACAGATGGCCCAAATGAATCTGAACATTAAACATTATACCCCGAGTAGACATAAGCAATAATAATTTTCAGAGGATTAGTCAATGGTAGCACATGCCTGAAGAAGTGTTTCTAGGCTCAGCAAGGGAGACAGTTACTTGAGGGTCTAGCCAGAATTCTTTTTTATCTCTCAGTTCTGCCTGTCTGATCAACAAAGGCAATTATTAGAATATTTTCTAGATTTTCCCTTCAAATCTCAACTAAAACTTCAGCAAATGCCATAAACTTCCAGTTGGGAGCTTGTCGGTGGGTGAAGATGCTGTGGGCCAGGCCCAAGCACATGGGAACAGGGAAACCTGTCCATCCTTGCCCTTTGTTTCTGTAGTGTTTGTTTACGTATTTTATTCCCTTGCATTCCAAAAAGCCCTTGTTTGGCATTTTTTTAAAGTCTATTTTATTATTTGTCAACAGGGGCTTTCACAGACGTCTTCGCCAACTTTAGGAGATTATATTCCAAATTATAATCTCAGCCTCCAAGAGAAAAGAAGATATTAATTTTGTTTTAATTTTTTAATGTGTATTGACAGTTTAAGCAATTCATGTATCCACCTGTGATGGTTAATTTTATGTGTCAACTTTGTAAGCCACAGTACCCAGATATTTGATCAAACAAATTTTCTAGATATTTCTGTGAAGGTAATTTTTTAGGTGAGATTAACTTTAAATTAGCTGACTTTGAGTAAAGCAGATTAATCTCTATAATGTGAGTGGGCCTCATCCGATCAGTTGAAAGACTTAATAGAAAAAGACTGACCTCCTCCAAAAGAGGGAAAATTGTGTCAGTAGACCGCCTTTAGACTCAAACTGCAATATCAGCTCTTCCGAGTCTTTAGTTGCCAGTCTACCCTGTGGATTTTGGATTTGCCACTCCTCACAATCGGGTGAGTCAATTCTTTAAACATCTCTCAACCTCTTTCTTTCTCTCTTTATATATTTATATACATGATATTGGTTTCTCTGGACAATCATGACTAATACACCACCACAGAGCTTAAGAAATATAGAACATCCTCATTACTTTGACTTCCACTGTGTGTCCCTCCCTAGTCATATTGACAATCTATTGTGATTCTCCCTGGTAATGGAGATACTTGATCACCAAAATCACTCAAGGAAGAGATTTGGCACTTTGTCCAGTGGATGGCAGGAATGTCATTACATCCAGCATGGAAAGTTGCAGTAGGCTTAATGAAGCACCTAAATTAATGGAGCATTGTCACTTCCCATCACCATTTAATGCATGTATCTGTCAGACCAAAAATACAACAGCTTTGTTTCTACTAATCAGCCTGCCCAGATCGCGCTCTTCTGAAGAGCTCAGGCACCCTCTGACTGACCCCACTCCCACAGAGCAATAACATAGATACAGGTCACACAACCTGTATTGTTGGGTGGGGCTCTTTTTCTTCTCATTTTCCTTATTATAAAAGGTAACATTTAACCTTACAGAGACTCTGACATATTAAAATTTGTATATCCATCCAATTAGGGTAGGGGTTTTTGTTTTATTCACTCCTGTATTCCCTGTACATGGAATGGTACCTGCCACATATTAAGTGCTCCATTAATTCTGTGAAATAAATAAGTGACTGAATAAGCAGAGATATAGGGAGTTCTGGGTATAGAGAGGTTGAAACCAAAGACTTAATTCACTTTGCTCCAACTTTTTCCAGTGATCATAGATTGATTTATAATCCATGTCTCAAATTCTTCCTGCCTTAAAGCCACTTTATCCCTTAAAATTTAAATAAAACAGTTACCACTCCTTCTTGATTGCCTGATTTCTAGACAAAGGGTGGCTGATCACCTCTCACCCCGAATTTGTGCTGTCCTGGAATTTGCAATCCCAGCTGGTCACATTGCATCCAGTTTGCCATCTTTTCTCTGTACATTTTCCCTCAAGCATAGATATTTCTGTCCAATTCACCAAACATTATTAAGAGGACGTTTGAGCATAAAAACTTTTATTAAAGGTTGGAGGTTAATACAATATGGAGATTTTCATCACTTTTCACATGTTGACATTTGTTGAAAATAATATTTGTACAACCCAATGAGATAAACTAATTGATTTATATGGGTGAGGCTCGGTGCAAAATTTTATTGCATTTTCTCTAAATAACAGAATTACAGTAAATTTTAAAATTCAAAGTATTGAGGAAGATATTAAAAACTTTGACTTTACCTAAATTTTTTTTATAATGAATTTAATGTTTTTATTGAGTAATTTTGCTTGTTTTGAAAAAAATCTTTGTCATGTAACTTTTTAGAGATATAATTCATATACCATAAAATTTATCCTTTTAAATACCCCTTTTAAGTGGTTTTAATCGAGTTGTACAACCTTTGTCTCTATCTAATTTCAGAACATTTTCATCACCCCAAATAGAACTCTTGTACCCATTGTTCCCTCTCTCCCCAACTCCTGACAACCACTATGCTACTTTCTCTCTCTGTGGATTTACCTATTCCGGCATTTCATAGAAAGGGAATTATACAATACATGGACTGTTTCCATGAGCATTTTTATGTTTGAAATGCTACATAATAGCCATATAAAATTTGGGGCAAATATAATGATTTCTTTAAATTCTTAATAATTACCATCAATGAGAAACTATTTTTACAATCTTACCAGAATTTGCAGGAGTTGAAATTATATTTAAAACTCTAATAGTCCTTCCTTTAATTAGTCAAACTATATTAAATTGTCATTTTTGGATGTCAACTGGTTGAATATTGGCAGTTGCTTATGGTTCAACCAAATACTTCACTGAGAAAAGTAATATTGAAATTATTTGTGATAATGTAAATAGATTTTGAATCTAATTCAATTTTTCATGTCAAGCTCTAACTCGCAGAACATACATGCTAAGGTGCAACAGTCCCCCACAGCTGAAAATGGAGAGAGTTACCCAAAATATGTGAATAAAGAGAACTGAACCCAGGCCTGGAAAGGTGCTGGCTTAGCCTCCTCACCAGTCCCAACAAACATTCCCTTGAACTAGTTGCTGTTTTCTTTGGGAACCTGGATCACAGACTTCTTCATCAGCTCCATGGGTTCCTTATCTATGATGAGCTCATGATGAGCTCTAGACCCCTACCTCAATTCCCCACCCTGCCCATGTGAGGAGAAATGGGGGTGGTGTGGCAAGAGGTTGTTTGCTTGCAGCACATCCATAGCCTGTTATTTGGGAAGCTCTGATTTGCAAGGAATGCAGTACTACAGAAAAAGAAACTGTTTAAAAGTAACTATGAGACATCACTTTCTTAAAGTCTCTTGGTCATACCTGCTCTGGGAGTTTATCATTGGCCATTTTCCATCTCTGGCATAAAGTTGTATGCCATTCCTCAGAGGCTGGATTCCATCTTCTCTCTAGGTAAAATTATAACCCACCTTCTACTTTCCAAAGCCCTCAGGCTCCTGCTTGCTCTGGCCAATAATTCTGGATACATAATATCCAGAAAAATGTATGTATCTTTGTCTCAATTACATCTAAATTCAGACAAAAGCTCTGAGACCAACTTTTGTCTAAGTAAAGGACTGATCTTTTCTAAAGAGTCATCATTGATCCATGTGAAAAATTCTGCTACTCTGCTATTAATAGTTTTTTCATCACATTACAAACTGGAACAAGAAGAGGTATATGGACATATCTAGAACTCTGAGATCAGCTTGACTCTCTGCCATTATAGAGCTTCCTCTTTTGATGATCTATGTATGCAATCATTGCAGTTAAAGGGATTTTACAAAATTAAAAGTCAACTCGTTCTCATGTGGAAGAAAGTGAATCAGTTGATATACAGGGAAGGAAATGTAATTCCTCTTTTTAAGAAATGCACACACATAATATTAAGGCCAATTATATAATTGGTAGTTATGATATTGATATATTCTTGTTTCCAAAAAATATAGAATTTATATCTTTAACAAGGCAGTTATAGTCATAACATCATTTTATCTTCACCCAACAAAAATCACTTAATATTCACCTTCCTAATTCATTGAAAGCTATGCTGAATAGTCCAAGATAGAATGTGGGTCCTCAGGGCTTTCACCTACTAGCTCTGCCATCTTGGGCTAGTTGCTTTATTTCTGCATATCAGATTTCTCAGCTCTAAATGAACACTGAACTTGTAGGCCTGAGAAAAGGATTAAATGAGGTAATAGATGTAAACTACTTAAAATAGTGCCTAACATACTAATGCTTTGTTAGTGCTCAGTAAATATTAAGGAAAGAAAAGAGAGAAAATCCAGTGATTAATTTATTAAAATTGGGGCTCGTCTACAAATAATATGTCCTTATTGCTTGAGGCATTGATCTCTCTTGTTTGATCCAAAAGTTAGTCAGAAAGCTGATCCTGGGAAATGTGCTTATCTGTGCTTGAGTCACACTCTGGTAACAAGGACAGAGAAAAAAAAATTGGTCGCTTATGAATCATGAAAAATCAGCTTGTGTGTCACTTTAGGAAACACTGGTATATGTAAAATATTTTGAGGCAAACAAACAAAACATTGTCTTATGTGTTACATGTTAAAGCAGTAGCCTGAAAGAATGAATATGTTTCTCTTTAATATATAACTGAATAAGAAGTATTGGTCATAAGAATCATGCTTACTATTTTATGAAAATGTTTTCTGATACATTTTTAGTCCACTGCTGCCATGCTAATAATCTTTGGGTATGTTTAAGACTGGAGAGGAAAAAATAGAAGCCAGTGAATTGATAACTATCACTTATAAGCAGCTGTTATTTGCTTTACATAGTCATAAGCACTTTAGCAGCATGACTTAATGTAATCTTAATAACACTGAAGTTGATATTATTGGATTCATTTACTATGGGGTTTGGAGATGAAACCAAAGATCATATAACTAAAAATGTGCAGAGCTAATATTTAAAGCCAAGTTAAACCTAGGTACTTGACTACTATGCCATATGTTTCCTGACAATTAATTATGAAGCTGTTAGTATTGAGATACTAATTACAATTTTTTATTAGAAAAGATGAAATTTCCTTACATCTATATCATATACTTTGAATATTAATTTTTTAAAAATGTCATGAGAAGATAAGTGCATAAAAATGGAATATATTTCTAAAATTACAAGAAAGTAAATATATTTTAAGTTTGGCAGTAACCGTATAGATTAATACTTACATTTTGATAGCTAATGTGTTAAATAAAAAATTTTATGGATTTTTTTTTTTTACAAAATTCAAGTAATCCTTAGGAGAAAAGTTAGATATTAGAGGAACATTTGCAAAAATGAACAAACTGAATCCTACTTTAATAGTGGTTATTTGTGATGACATTCATAAGTATTTTAATTTTTAAAACTTAATTATATATTTTTAAATCATAAATGGCATACATACTCCTTTAGTCAAATGATACAGAAACAAATAGGAAGCTAATAATATCCTTTCACTCTTTCACCCTTCCCCACTGAATAAACAATTTTCACGTGTATCTTACTGCATATTTTCTACATTTATATTAAAATATTCAAATATAAAGAATATATATAAGGATAAGTTGTATTTCAAAATGATTCACGTTATTCTGGTACTGCATTTTTGTTTTTACTTAAATATAATGTAGGTGTTCCTCTAAGACAATAATTTAAATTTTAGCCAGTGATTCTCAGTGCTTGCTGCAGATTAGAATCACTTGGAGAGCTGGAAACCTCAGAGCCCCACCTCCAGAGATTCCAGTTTAATTGCCCTGGGTGGGGCCTTCACATCAAGCTCTCCAGTTGACTGCTGTGTAGCTAGTTAAAACCACTGATTTAAGCAGTCCAAACAGACTGCAAATACCATCCCCCTTCCTGAATTTTCCTGGGATGCATCCTCCCAGGAAGACTCTCCTCTGGGACAACAGCATCGGTGCTGACTGGGGAAACTCTGGGAGGCCCACTTAAATTGTAAATGTCCTCAAGAAGGCTGACTTGGTAGGAAATTTATTCTATCTTAAGTTATGTTAGAGACAGTCACTTGGCTACAAAAAGTGCTACCAGGTCCAGGAATTTCAAAGGCCATGTAAATGACAGTCTGCTCTGCTAGGCAGAGTTTATTCCCTGAGTTGACTAAACTCTGGAGGTTTGCCCTTGCCTATAGAAGATTTCCCGAATTGGCCGTCACAGGAAGCCACACCCAGAACTTGTTTCTCCCTGTCTGGGAGAGGCACCTTCTCACTGGGTGAAGGAACTTGTTTGGCCTCTCCAGTCAGGTCTGGAAGAGTTTTTAAGTCAGTGCCATGTTTCTGTCTTAGTGAGCTCTTCATTTATAGTGAAACATTTGTATGATCATTTCATTTTCTTCATTCTCACTACACATTTGAGAAACTGGAAGACAGGCACAAAACAGAAGAGTCGCAGAGGTTTTTGCTTCTCTTTGTTTCAGTAAGACAAAACAATTGGCAGCCAGTGCTTATTAGGTTTTGGTCTGAATTATCGCCATCATTGGTTTTGTCTTCACCAGATGCCCTTTCTCTTTCTCAAAGCACTTAGTTGCTCAAAATTTTTGAGAGATCAGACATGTTGTTGGAATTTATTTAGGAGTGAAAAAAAATTTTTTTTAAACCCATGAGTTTTAAGCTAACACCGCCTAGCAGGTATGCAGACAGAGACACGTTATACTGAGGGAGAGAATAAAGGTCAAGAAGTGAGAAAAAAGACTAAATCAGAATTGTGGTTTTGTTCTCATTTTTTTTTTTAGTTACATAATAATAACATGAAATGTTTAGATTTGATCCCTTTACACTCCAAAAAAGAATTGCCAAGCGTTTCAAGTTTTGGTAAATAGATGAACTGTGAAACGGATTTCAGCAAAACAAGAATGAACCAAATTGTCAAATGCAGGCAACCTGTACTGTAATGTGAAAGTAAGCGGTAGAACCGTAAAAGTCTGGGCCACTGGAACATCTGCGCTGGGCCCACGGGCAGCTCTGTCCAACAGCTGGAGCCCAGAAATCTGGGCGGCCAGGCTCCGCCCCTGACGCCGCGGGAGGCGGGGCGGCGGGCGATTGGCTGTTAGCGCGGGGCTGCGAGCCCGCGGAGCAGGAGGAACAGAGGGAAAAGGCGAGGAGGGGTCGCGGGCTCCACCCGGGCTCGGCTCCGGCTCGGCCAGCGGAGTTTGCGTGCTGTCTGAGAAGTGTTCCTCCTCTCCCCCTCACTAGGCAAATGGTTGGCGTAGAAGCATAGCCCGTCTCCGGTCTTCGGATTTGTGCGTGGTTCTTCTCTTGCTCTTGGGACTCGGGATCGTCATGCTGTGATGTGTGCCGAAGGAGGAATTGGTAAGGGTAAACGAGCGAACCCCTTTAACTGTTTCTCTGCCTTCTGTTTCACTCTCCACCCTCTTTTTCTCTTTATGTTTCTTCTCTCTTCCCCTCCCCCAATAATCTTGTTCAGGTTTTATAAAGTGCCTCAAAACGGGACTTTAGGGCTGTTGCAGAACGAGAGAGAAAGAGACCATTTTCAGTCGGTTCAAAAGAGGAATTATTTTATCAGAATGCTCGGTTTTGTGAAAAGGTAAGTTATGGGCAGACACACAGACCCGCACACACCCCTACCTTTGTCGTCTCATTTTGAAATTCAGAAGGTTAAAACAGTTTTGGCTCTGTCTCTAAGGTAATGAAAAGGTTGAGGGTTGAAAAACCAAGAGTCGATTCCTTAGGAAGAAAAAATATGTTTGTGTTGGCCCTTGCTCAGAAATAGTTTTTAAGGGAGCACGCAAAAAATCGCGTTCTTCCAGGCAAACACTAACTTTGCAGAACTTAATTGTTGTCCATCTTACATTATAAAACATATAGTCACACTTTGTACAGCAGAGAAACATCTGGCTGATTAGTGACATCCTCCAGTCTGGAGGATTGCAAGGATGTATTTAAACTACTCCTAATTATTTGGACACATTAACTCTGGTATTTAGAGTGTGTCTAAGTAAGAGCAAAGTGTCTTCTTGATTCGTTTCACCTAGTTCTTTGCAAGGAGAAAAACAATTCTGTAGTCTGAGAGCAAACCTCTGACACCATTCAACTTTGAAACATGGACCCACAAGGATTGACTTCTTACCCACCAGCATCAACATACTGTATCAAAAAACAGTACCTCCAGAGGAGATAATTATTTTTAAATTTGGCTAGGTCACATTTCTGTGAAGAATACCATCATAAAAAATCTTGTTGGCTTGTTAAGAGCAAATATGTCACATATGATCATTGTAACAGAATAAACTCATTCACTGCCCCAGTATGAGCCCCTACAACAATCTACCCCAAAAGGTAATGTCTTTTCCTTCTGGACTTTTTTTCTGTTCTCATTACAAATACATATTACATACCTACGTGGAGATTTTTTTTTTTTTAATAAAAATGAGATCCTACTGTTGTGAAAGAATTTCAATCTAAAGTGAAACCAGAGGATACAGAATAGAAAAATCTCACACGTGTGTCCTCAGGAAAACAAAATCTAATAACTGAGAATCTGATTTTCAATAAATGCTTGATTTGCAGAAAACTGATAACATTGATATTTTCTTAAATATTGGGGAATTAATTAGAGGTTACCTCATATCAAACTTGGCAGTTTTGCTCATAAACCATAAGCTTGTAAACCTCTGTTTCCAGAGACATGAATAAGAAATGACCCAGGCCAGGTTGGGCTCACAAAATGGACTAAATTGAACTTTGTTTATATAACTGGACTGGTTTTATCTGCTTGAGGAGTTTTCAAAGCTGATCTCCATTTGTTTTGATTTTAACAGACTCTAACAGAACTCTCCCCACCTTACATTCCTTGCCCATAAATACATCCTACCCCAGACCCTAAGCGGATTTGTCTGTAGCTTGCTACAGTTTGTGTGTCCCAAATTGCAATTCCTCTGCTATTCTCGATTAAACTCTTTCTCTCTCTTTCTCTTTTCTGTTTTCTTTTTTATTTTGAGCTTGCCTCTTTATTTAGGTCAGCGCTAGACAGGTTTCACCCACTATCCAAAAGTAAAGTATTCCTGTAAAGCCAAAATAGCATAAAGCAAAGAAGCAGTTACCATTAATTTATATGGGAAAAATTTTGAGCATTCCCAGACCCCCAAAAGTAACTACTAAATCATACCAAATACTTTTAATTGCATCCAGTTTTACACTAAGTGTAACACCCTTACGAGCTCTCAAGCTTTTCTGATACCCTAACGCTATATCTTGCTAATGGGTGCCCAAAATAAATTAAGTTAAAGCACAGATGCTCACAGACTTAGTTCAAAGGTAAAGTGGCTTAATGCTGAGATGCTGAGTGTGGTTCCTGGGAAACGGGCTTGGCTAGGCCTCTCTCCCTGCTGGGATGCCTTTGCCTTTATAATAGGTTACTGCAAAACAAAATCAGTGCTATTTTTGCTTTTTGCCTTTTTTTTTCATAAAAGTGAAAATCTTTACTTCCTTTTGGTTAACAAAAACATATGAAATAGATCTTTTGTAAAAACAAAGTGGCGTAAAGCAAACTTTTGACAAATGGGGGATATCTGTATATGTTGGAAAACAACAGCATTCAAAAGTTTTAGGAAGTTTAGAAAATAATATTGTAACTGTTACTTTAACATTTGTTAAATTGTATGAAATGGATGGAGAATCTAAGCAGTCTAAAACAGGATATCAGGAACATTTGACCTTTATACGGCAAGAACAATACATTTTAAGCAATTATTTAGGGACTAAATAGAAATTGAATAGCATATCATTTCTAAATGAAGGAAATTATCAGAACTTGATTGTATTTTATAATAGAACAGAAATGACTCATTATTAGACAAATGTACTTCTTAGAATCAATTTTAAAAATTAGAAGGTAAAAAAAATTGCCCACATATTCAAGCCTTCATGTCTTATTTATTGTCTGATTGAGTTGGAAGTAGTCTTTATTAAAAAGGAAAGTCAAAGAAAATGCTACAAGCAAGATCACTAAGGAATTCTCAAAACTCAATGCATTGGTGAAGATAAATTTAAAGCTTGTCAGTACTTGAGAAAAGTAGACCCGGTTTATTAAATCTTCAAACACTATCATCAGGAACACTATCATCGTTCCTGGTCAATAGTTATAGCAACTATTCCTTATCACTTAGAGGAGCTTTGTTGTGAGTGTATTCTCTTGAAAACATTATTCCTTTCCTTTTATCTTAGATGGATTTATTTCATTTCAGAACTTATCTTAGACATAGAAATAATACTTTTCATGAAACTGGTATCATGAAAAAAGTACAGGTAGTGCTAATTTCATAAAAGATTAGAGTAAAAAGTATTAGTAGTGCTAATTTCATAAAAGATTTGTCGCCTTAGTGGAATCTTCTTTTGTGCTGCTCGATGAAGACTATATTTATGCAATTATTTGAGGTAATAATGTGGGGCTATGTACTAAAACTCATAAATGTTTGTAGCCTTTGACCCAGTAATCCTGGGTCTAGAAATATATCCTAAGTAAATCATCTGAGTTCCATAGGAAGATTTTATAAATGTTATCTGTGATACAGAAAAAAATTAAAACAAAATTAAGCCCACAGTATCAAGCTTTTTAAAATTAATGTACTGTATTTCTTTATTGATAAATTTAGTTTTCCAGAATATTTTTTAAAACTTTTATGACTTAGATCTTTGCATGTATTGAATGAAAAAGGAAGACTTAATCCTATATTATCTTGAATGTGTATATCTTTGAAAAATAAATACACATAAAATATCATTTACTCAATAAATATTTATTAAACTCTTACATATATTAGGTATATAACTGCAAAAATACCATTTTGAAAAATATTACCAAGAAATATTATAATTTAAAAGACAAACTCTTAGCTCTGTATTTCATATGTTAGCATGCCCTTTTCAAAAGATAGTAAAAGCAGTGACAGATTGATGAACATCCCTATAGAAAATGATCTCCAGTGAAGAATAGGTGTAAATAGGCAATTCACAAAAGAAAAACAATCTTGACTCTTCTAAGGTTAGGGTGTGAGGGGAATGTTCACCTAACAATTGAAGAATACTCATCAATGCAACAAGTTACCATGTTTTCACACATCGTGTTAACAAACATGGAAAGCAAATCAGAATGTGTGAGGTTATTGGGGAGAATGTTTAATGACATAAAAAATATTAATGTGAGAAGTGAAAAAAGTATGTTACAGAGTGATGTCCTCCTTTTGAAAAAAATGCAATGATTATATACAGAAACTATTTTATTGGTGCAGAATAAACCAAATGTTAATAGTGCTTATGTTTGGGTGCTGTAATTACATATGACTTCTATTATTCTCAAGGTATTGATCTATAGTTTCTGAAATGTCTACAGTAAATATATTTTAATATCTAGGTTATGAGAAGGAAGGTGAAAATCAGTTTTAAACTATTCAAAGATAGTGTGAATTCTCTTCCTTTAATTTATAATACTCATAATTACTTAGCACTATTTTAAACATCCTCATTCCCTAAAAGACTGTAATAATATATAGAAGGTTATAGTTAAAAATCTTAATTATAATATTTTTTGTTCTTCACTGAAGTCTTTCCTAGAGAGATGTTCTCAAATGTTTCATCACAAAGATTCTATTTACTTCTGATGTCCTTCAGCCAACAAATCTATATCTATGCCTTGCCATGTTAGAATCCCAGATGTGAAGCATTATTATACTTTTAGAATCCTAAACCAAGGACTAAGAGAAAAGTGAGTCCCAAACTGGCTTTCCTCTCTCAAATTGTCACATTTGATTTAAGTCAGGCTAGTATAAAAGAGGGGTATGGTGGTCCCTAATGCCAATTCGTCACATTTTTTTCCTGCTTCATGTGGATCATGGTCAGAGTTCAAGGGGTGCTGGTAGGAACGTGTGGGTTAGGTATGTAGTATTAAAGATGCAGTATTGCTAACAGGCAGAGGACGAAGTGGAGCCAGGACAGGAAGGATAGAGCCGAATGGGGAATATAGTGTGGCTAAGAGAGCTTATTGCAGCTTTGTCTTTTCAGTTGTGGTCGCGGTGTCATAGAGATCCATAGAGGTGCCTTTGGAAATCTCAAATGATCTCACTCCTTAGGTTTCTGGTAAACTGTGTTCTGAAGCATGTTACTCAGTTTTTCCAATCTAGTCTCACTGCATCTATCATACTTTTTACAAAGGTAAATGTCCATATCATACCGCACTTTCTCAAATATCTTTGATGATTTCTCATTTCCTTCAAACTAAGTATAAATGCTATATCTTAGTAAGTAACGACTTATGTGGTGGTCCTAATATAGGTTTCCATCTTAATTTCCCATCACTCCTTAATTCACACATGAAACACAGGCCATATTGAATGACTCAGTGTTACTTAAATGCACACAAGGTTTTCCAGCCTCCTTGCTTTTATTCATAATATTTCCTTCTCTAAAATCTGCAAATCTCTCCCATCAGAGTCTAGACATTTCTCAAGGCTCTTTAAAGTGCTCTCTTCTGGGAAGCCTGCCCCTTCTCCCTTTCCATCTTCCAGCCTCGAGTCATGCCTTCTCATAGGACTTTCTGTTTCCCTAGATTTATATACTGTATGATTACCCTTGTGTTATCTTTTTTGTTGAACTGAATATTTTGACTTGTTCTGGACATGTTTATTCATTTTCAAAGTATTCAGCACTGTTCCTAAGACAAAGTAAAATAAATGAACTCTAAAAGTTAAGCTCCAAGAAGGCAGAGACTTTTGTATGTTTAGTTCCCTCCATTTATCTCTCTTCTTTCTAATAGTGTTTGGCATATAGTTGGAGCTCAACACACATTAGTTGAGAGAATGAAGTTATTGTGCAGTTTCAGCATATTAGGCACTGTATATAATTTAATAAACCTCTTCACAAAACTTTGTGAGGTAGCCAATGGTGTTTACAATTACAGATGTGGTAACTGAGGCTCAGAAGGGCTAAGAGAGTATGATAATTGACTGACTGAATCTGAGCATTAGTGTCCCTTGAACTTGTTAAAGCTCATGTTCTTTCTGCTAATTACGGATGCATTTTATTGCTATTCTGAAAATAGCTGATTATATTATCTCATTTTTGTAAATATGTTTTGGAAGGTGGGGAACATTGAGTAACTATTGGAATTGACCATTTGTCATGAATCCATTTTATAATTTCAGGGAACACCATCAACATCTTTTAAATACAATTTACAGCTTTCATCTATCCCTTATTGGAGTTTATATACTACACTTAGTAATACTTAACTTACAGGCTTTAAGACAATTTAAATAGCTTTATATAATTAACATGTAATGTATGCTTTCATTACATTAAATCATGTGATAAATAATTTTTAGCTATCGTAAAATAATACTTTTCTGTGGAATATTTATAACATATTTTAAGTCATTCGAATGCTTCCAGAAGTGAATCTTTAAATGGTTTTTAAAAATTAATAAATCTCTTATCCATTATACCGAAATATTCTTTTTATAATTCAACTGAAGTAATGTCTATCTATCTTCATCATATATCTGGTAATGCAATATACCTTAAAGAATAGGTATATGAATTAAAATTGGTGTCTATGACGCGTTTGATTTGTATTTATAACTCAGGTTAATAATCTGCAGAACTTTAGAAAACATGTAATCTACTGATTTCTTTGGCACTATACACACACACACACACACACACACCATCATTCAGCAGCTAAATTATTTCCATTTTAGCTGTAAATAACTCCACTTTCCTATTATATTTTTTTCTTTATTATCTTAAGCATGTTATTTTTTGCATTTTAAAGAAATTTTGTGGTTACTTATTCAGAAAATGATTGTGCTATTGTATATAAAAAAAGTAGTTTCACTATTATTTAAACAGCATGACATGTTATATCTATTGAGAAAGAAATTATTAGTTGCATGAAATATTATTTAATGATAATGAATTCATGGAGGAAATATATTTAGAAATTAAAAATAAGTCTCTTCAGAGCAGTTTTGCAGTGCCTAGGTCAATGGTTTTCCAAGTCTGGTCCCTAGACCAGAAGTTATCACTTGAACTTGTTAGAAAAGCTAATTCTCAGGTCCCATTGCAGACTTATTGAATCAAAAACTGAAATGTATATGTGTGTGCACGTGTGTTCGTGTGTGTGTGTGAAGGTGTAGAAGATGGAATCTGTTTTCACAAGCTTTCCAAGTGATTCTGATCTGTTAGCTTGAGAAAACAAGCTTAGGGTAAGCTTTTCAGTGATCAGGCCATATTCACTGGGTTTTGGCAGGCAGGCAGAAGCCTGGTCTTTTTAAAAGGCCTACAGGAAAGACAATTCCATTGACTTTGCTGTATGCCATTTCAAATACCTCTGTATTATTGAGCTGGCATCAGAAGCCTTTAGTTTGAGACACAGAATTTACACAACAGTCCAAAAAGATAACATTTAATACTTAAAGATTTGTATTGGCTGGTTTTATGTTATTATTTACTTCCTGGAAACAAATTCCCTTTCAAAACATAATTAAACCAAACATTTTTGTTAAGTATTTTATAAGAGAAAAAGAAGAGGACATTTTTCTCCATCATTTGATCTTGGGTATATTTTTGGAGGATGATTAAAAGGAGCAAATATGAATCCTTATGATTCCCAGAGTTTGTGCCTAAGGAATCTAATTTTCTTATCAGGATTCTGAATGCCTTTTGTAGAGGTAGATAATGATGTAGAATTCTACTGTGATCATTAAATTTGTAATTAGTTCTTTACAGAGTCCCAAGTTCAAAGTATTTTCATAGTGCATCTATATATAACATAGGCTATTCTCTGTTAATATACTTTGGATTTGATCAAGTCAGATTAAGCCTCATTTATTGCTGGTAATTTTATTTGCTACCTCTCTTTATGTTACAAGCCCATGTGATGTTGAACATGGTCATTTCAGAACATTGTAGGTTGATCATGTTGTGAAAATATTAGGAATCAGCGGAATGTTGAAACAGGTTCTTAAGTAGGATTTGAGAATATTCTTACCTATAAGTGGTTTCTCTCCCCCACCACTGACTTTAATTTTTTAATATAAAGAGCAATTAAGGTGATATTTTAAAAGTTTGAGGATTGTTTTTGAGATTTTTGAGATAACTTTGATATCTAGAAATGTATATGTCCTATATAAGTATAAGCTATTTTACTGCAACAGTTAATGATATTCTTTTGCAGAATATCATTCTATTTCACAAATTCTATTTCACACCTAGTTTTCATAAAGAAGACAATCTCCCAAAACTATTTCAGCATTTAAATAAGCTATCTCTTAAAATGTAACCAGTCATATCTATGAGATATTTTTAGTAATTATCTTTTGTTCAGAACAGACCTGAATGCCTTAGTTGGCTTTGCAACGTTTTTAATTACATTCAAGACTTCTTGGCAGGGAAATAGATCTTTAACTTTATCATGAACCTTATATACTAAATTATGTTTTTCTTTTTTTTCTGATATAATGTCGAGTAGTAGTATTAATACATACACATGTTGCTTGTGTATTTGAATATGAATATTCTTTATCAGTGTTGAGGCAGCATGCTTAAAACAAACTGAAATTGAAAAAAATTGTGCCTTTTCCCTGCATCTTGAATGTAGAGGCAGTACATTACCTTCTGTGTGTACTTTTCTCTACCATAACCATAGTTTTTGTGATTAAATAAAATTTAGAGATTAGAGTTTTGAAATAGTTTTTAATCAAAATGAAGATCTTTTCTAATTATAATGTAACTATATATGTTCATGGTAAAAAATATAGACAGTTACAAAAAAACTTACAAATAAAAATTACTTATTATCATACTACCTCAAAATAACCAGTTTTAATGTTTTAAAAAAGATTTCATTCCAAATTCACATAAACATACATAATTTACATATATTCTAGTTGAGATTATACTTTTATACAGTCAAAATCATGGTTTAAAACTTTATAAACTTTAATCATTTTCTTGCTCATGAAATTAATTTAAAAATTATTTTTAATAGTTATATTATTTCCATTTAAATATACTACAATTTAAAAGTAACACTAATCAGTTTCTTTTTTTCTGTACATTGGGGTTGGTGCCATTTCCAATGCTGAATTGGTCGTCTTTCTACTCAGAGCCAAAGAGAATGAACATTTTTAAGGCATATTACACTTAGTTCCAGAAAAGTAAAAGCAGGCTAGACTTCCCCAGCACTATATAACAGCTTGCTTCATTGAGCATTATGTATAGAGAAACTCTTTGCTACATTTAAAGTACTAACTTTGCTTTCATTGCATTTCTTAGATTACTAGTGAAGTTAGAAATATATATATTTTTCCTATTATTTGCAGTTTTTCAGCTCTGTGGATTTTCATGTTCTTTTCCCAAGTGTGCTCTTATAAATATTTAAACCAGGAATGAATACTTTCTAATGTTGCTTTTGTAAAGCATCAGTGTAAAAAGTAGGCCATTCTGAGTGGTAATAAGACTTGTTAAGATGAAACTGAAACAGTAGGACAGATACCACAAATTAGCTATGAAAATTTTATCTGAATTATTTTATAGTCTTAGTTATTTTATAGTCTAAGCATGCTATCATTTACATTTTTAGCAGGCATAAAATCTTGCATCAAATTGACTTAAGTAATTTATGATACATTTATGAAGAAGGATGTAGTTTAGGAATTAATAAAAGCCTACCTATATACATATGAGTAATAAAATGGTAGTGGAGAGAACAGCTGGATTTTATGGAAGCTTCTACTAACTTGGTATGTACTACTAGGCAAGTCAGTGTCTCTAAACCTCAATTTTTTGTGTGTATCTAAAATATTTAATTGGATACATAAGATTTTACTATTTATAATAGTAAGAATAGCTGCAATTAATTGATTTGGTATATGTCAGGTACCTGGCATATATTCTCATTAAGTCCTCACAGCAAACCTAAAGAGTAGGTATTATTTTCCTTAAGGAGAAA
This sequence comes from Macroglossus sobrinus, assembly GCA_004027375.1. NCBI lineage: Eukaryota > Metazoa > Chordata > Mammalia > Chiroptera > Pteropodidae > Macroglossus > Macroglossus sobrinus. The sequence continues at coordinate 18,919 of PVKZ01001825.1, read as the reverse complement.
CTGAGGATTATACAAAGTTTCACAGGGGCTAAGTTGTTAGAGCCAGAATTTGGACCCATGGCCAATGGAAAAGCTCCTCTCTTTCCACTCTGCTACTTACCTCTCTCTTAAGCAAATGGGGTGCCTTGCTCTAGATTAGAGTTTTCAGCATAGCATTATTGGCATTTTGGGCCAGATTATTATTTGTTGTGGGAGCTGTCCTGTGCATTATAACAGCATTCATGGTATCTGTCCATTAGCTCTTTCTCCATCAGTTGGAACAACCAGATGTCCCCTGAAGGACAAGATTGCCTCTGATTTAATACAACCTAAGTCATCAACCATCCGAGGGCAAATATAATTGTTATTTCTGGCAAAGATAGGTGGCTCTAGGCCATCTTGGATTTCAAAGGTCAAGATGGAATTGACCAACTAGATTTCCAGCAAATGACCTTAGTCCATCATTTCACGATACTTGTTGTACACTTTCTGATTGTTTTGCCTTTATCCTCTTGAGATTTTTCTTGTTTTCAGAGTACTCATTCCCAGGATGCATAGTATGCCATCATGAATCTGATTGGACATTAGTTAATGTATTTAAAAATATTCATTGAGTATGTGCCATGTGCCAGGCATTGTCCAGTTACTGGTTAAACAGTGAACAGATATTAAATAGATAATTATAGTTCATTCCCTTTTTTTACCCTTTATAATAATCTTTTAAAGCACATCTTTAGGCTCACAATCCAATATGTTTATCTTGTTTTACACTCACACACAGCTAGAATTTGCCTTCTTTCATATGAATGAGTAAAGATAGCACACCAGGAAATTTATGTTCTTCTGCCAGTTTAAAAAGGTATTTTGGCTTTAGTTTTCAAAATGAGCACTTATCTGGGGGCTAGCTTCATTTCAGAATTTACTTTTTTATTTCTTGGTTAGTGTTTTCATGTTCTTAGTTTTTGCTGCTCTAAGATCTGGCTAAAAACATGTCAAAGTCTGTCTCGTGAGGAATAATTTGTGAAGAATTTCTGGTAATGAGGGAATCTCTTGAAATTCATGCCTGTTCCTCTACTGGATTGTATGTTTCTTGAGGGTAAGAACCATGAAATTTATGTAGGACATTTTATCATTTGGTTGCAGTGCTTGGAAAAGTGCCTGGCTGATGGCCTTTTAGTACCTATTTATTAAACAGATATAAGGAAAAGAGATCTCTGAGCAGTGAAAATAGGTTACACTAAATAAGTCTTGTTAAGTTTCTGTATTCTCCTTAAAAACCATTGAGGTTGTTAATTCAATTTATTTATGTTTATTAACTATTCTAAGGTAGTTGGAAATATGAGTTAAGTCTTGATAAAAGGAAATACTTGAGCGGCCAAGGGAGAAACAAACCTATAAAATTAGACATTAGAACAAGGAGCTCTTTAACTATTAGAAGGAAGCCTATGGAGATGCTCTGAAGACCCTGAAGGCATCACTATATAAAGCACTTTTCAAAAATTGGTGCTTAAGCATTGGTGCTGAATTCTCAGAGAAGAAAATTCGTTGAAAATGCTGTGTAAAATATAGGAAAATTGAGAACACGTGTAAAATGACTTCCATCCCAGCTGAAATTGTTTTGGTACTTACAGGAATAAACCTTAAGCTTTCTGAAAGAAAAAAAAAATGTTATTCAGAAGAACTTCCTCCTAAGAGTTTTAGAACAATCAAATTGAAATACCTTGGTTATTTTTAAAAACAGATTCCACATGTTTTATTTCCCTTTTTATGTCTTCCTGTTAGAGTCCTGTTAGTGGCTGTTTTAGGGTTACATGCTGTAGATCTTAATATACTATAATAACTTTAACATGCGTAATAATAGCTGTAATGAGATAGTATGAAATAACTAAGCTTATATCACTTCTAGGTATTCTGGTCTTTACTGCATGTAAGAGAGATGTTATTTTATTTATTCTTTAATTCGTATGTTCATTCCACAGATGCACACTGAACATCTCTGTGGTGGACACTGTTTTAAGCATAGGCTGCATTGATGAACAAAAGAGATTGAAATTCCTCTTCTGATGGAGGGAGCAGATAACAGAGCTAAAATACAAAAACAATTATATGTCATTAGAAAGTGGCATAAGAGTTCTGTGAAAAATAAAACATGGAAGAATAATAGGGATTGTTGAGATGAAGCAGTGTGGGGGTGGAGTGAAAGAGGGGAAGAGTTATTGGTTGGAGAGGACTTTAGGAGGCAGATACCGGTGGCATCAACAGCTGTTAGTACAAGATGAGAGCCTTTTGAGAGTTTTAAATCATGGAAATGTTGGGATCTAACTTAGGTTTTAACAGAAGTAGGTGATAGTATTGGAGGAGGGAATGCCAAATGATGAGATTCTGGGTATGTAATTTTTTAAGTAGGGCCAACAGAATTTGCTGATTGTGTGTGGATTTAGAGAGAAGACAGGACCCCAAGACAGGACTCAAAGGTTTCTGGGCTTAAGATCTAGAAAAATGGAACTGCCAGCAACTTGACAGGGCTAATTTGGAGTTTGGGTGAGGGTAGAGGGGCAGGTTTTGGGAAGAGTACCAGGAATTCAGTTTTTCACATGTTACCAATTGGAGATGGGCCGCCTAATTGGCAGTCAGATGTATGAATCTGGAGTTTGGGGAAGAGGTTGGAGCTGGAGAGCAGTTACGTAGGGGAAAACTGTAGATATTCTCTTTTGATGGTTTTGGTTTTCTCAATAAAATAGAAACAAAGATCATCAGCAGGATGATAGTTGGAGGAAGATAGGGAAAGTTCGAGGAGAAAGTATGAAACAGTCATCTATTAAAATGGGAAAGTAAACTAAAAATGCCGTATTATTGCATTTGGCATTGTGTGGCCAACTTGTGGTTTATGGTCAATAATTAAAAGTGACACTAATCAGGCATGTTATGTGTTTTTCTCTAGGCACTTCCAACCTGTAGGTATTGGAGCAAAGTACATAGGGACTTACATATAACTGCTTTGAATATAACTAGGGTAAAGGCTTTGCCAAGAAGTGAGAAGGGGCTAAGAAAGAGAATGTTGGCCATAACATTTAAAATGAGTAAGCAGGGAAGTGAGGCCATACAGGAAGGAGGGGCAGTGAAAGATGCTTACAGGTCAGTTCCTTATCTATCCCTGTAGGATCAGATGATACTGAAGTCGGGTCAAAAGTGAATCTTTTATTTATAAGTAAGTTTTATTTTTATACATCGAAGCGTATTTCAATTACATGTAAAAAGCTTTCTAATCGAATGTATCTAATGTTTTAAAATTAAATAGAATTATATGAATTTATTAATTTTAACAAATGAAGTATGTCTTTAGTATTTTCACACCTAAATGACTTGTTCAAATCTTTTATATCAGTCCTCTTCTTTTCCCAACTCTCACGTTCCTTGGTAGGCTGCCAGAGGCTATGTACCTTCTGCCAACTTCTTGATCAAGTGTTTCTGCCTTATATCAGAGCCTTCTACTAGCAGCAGAGTCTTCACTCCATCTTATATTTGTGTTAGGCTTGAGCAGCCATTTATCAGTCTGGGTCATTTGGGTGAGTTTCTCCATCACTCTAAGCCACATTTTTTTTTTCATCCTTAAGTAGTGATAATAATATGTAATTTGTTGTAAGGATTAAAGTTAATGTATATTTATTCCCAAGTGCAGAATTTGGCATGTCTTTTTAAATGATAGATACTGTTAGGCTTTTAAGTTTATTGAATTAATAATATTTTATTAGAATGGAGTAACCACATCTCAAAAACATGCTATTCTGTCATCTTAATAACATATATGCTAGGAATATCAAGGATTACCAGTGTCAAAACATAGTGTTAAAGATTGCTATCATTAACATTTTAATCTATGTTTATATTTTTTCAGCTTTAAGACTAGACTAAGACTATATTTTTTCAGCTTTAAGAATTGGAAACTCACCATGAGTATGACTGAGATTGTTTTTTTAGTTCCCAATAACAGACATACCTACAACTATAACATTTTTCCTGCCTTGTTTTATTTAGCTTTAAAAAAAAAATAATTCAGTGAGGGTTTTTTTTTTTAATTATAATTGACATAGAATAATATATTAGTTTCAGTTGTACAGCATGGTGATTAGAGCTCTATATAACTCACAAAGTGATCACCCCACTAAATCTAATACCCTTCTTCCCCTTACATGTTTATTACAACATTAACTATCTTTGCCATCCTACACTTGACCTCTCTATGTCTATTTTGTACTTCTTAATCTCTTTGCCCTTTTTCTCCATCTCCTTAATTCCCCTCCCATCTAGTAGCCCTCAAAATATTCTCTATGAGTTTATTTCTACTTTTGTTATTGTTGTTGTTGTTTATTTTGTTCTTTAGGTTCCACATGTACATGAAAATGTGATATTCATCTGTCTGACTTTATTCAGTGCAATACCCTCTAGGTCCATGAAGGCAATATCTTTTTTCATCCCCTTCCTTTTAGTCTGTGTGACTTTTAATCTGAAGTGAGTCTCTTATAGGTAGCATATGTAGGGATCTTGTTTTTTTTATACATTTAGCCACTCTGTCTTTGGTTGGAGTGTTTAATTCTTTTCCATTTGAGATACTTGTTGATAGGAATGTAGTTATTACCATTCTTTATTCATGTTTTTGATACATGATTTTTCTCTTAAAGACGTCTCTTCAACATTTCCTGTAATACTGGCTTGGTGATAATAAATTTCTTTAGCTTATTTTTGTATGGGAAGCTCTTTTTTTGCCCTTCAACTTTATCCAGCTTAGCTGGATAAAGAATTCTTGGTTGTAGATCCTGGGTTTTCATCACTTTGAATGTTTTTTGCCAAGCCCTTCTGTCCTCCATAGTTTCTTTTGAGAAATCAGCTGCCAGTCTTATGGGTGCTCCCTTGTAGGTAACTAACTGTTTTTCTCTTGCTGCTTTTAAGATTCTCTCTTTGAATCTTCTTTATTTAATCTCTCTTTATTTAACCTTTGGCATTTTAATTATGATGTGTTTTTGTGTGGGCCTCTTTGGATTCATTTTTTTTGGGGACTCTCTGAGCTTCCTGAGGTTATATGTCTATTTCCTGCACCTGGTTTGGGAAATTTTCCATTATTATTTCTTCAAATAGCTATTCAACTTCTTGTTCCTCTTTAGGTACCCCTTTGGACCTAGACGTTTTTACATTTAATTTTGTCTTACAGGCTCCTTAAATTATTATTATAGTCTTGGTTTTTTTTTTCTTGCTGTTGTGATTGGGTGTCCTTAGCTTCCCTGTCCTCTATGTCAATGGTTCGATCCCCTTCTTTATTTATTCTGTTGATTCCTTCTAATATACTTTTCATCGCAGATAATATGTTCTTCATTTCTGACTGGCTGGTTCCCTTTTATACTTGCAACTTCCATTTTTATTTTTTTAAATCTCTTTGTTGAAGTTCTCACTGAGTTCATCTGTACTTCCCCTAAGTTCATTGAGCATCTTTATAACTAATGTTTTGAACTCTGCATCTGTTAGATTGTCTTTCAAAGTAAGCATGTTGTATTTTAAAATTCTAATTTGACTCTTCATCAGCAATGATATAAAATATGCCATTAATTGTTGTGAAGAGAACTTTCCCTCAGTCTGAATTAGAGGTTGCTTCTGTGATATAGAGTAATGTCTTTGGTTTCTGTCTCCTCAGCATCAACCATAGTGTTTGGTTTTCAGGTCACATTTGTTCAGTGAACTGCAACTGAGTGAACTTGGCTTAAGCACTCTTTTCTAAAGATTCATAAGGGCCATGTGCTTTATGAGACTTGACATTTTCCCATTTAGAGTCCTTAAACATGATACAACTATATCAAAGAATTCTGTAAGTGGTAAAAGTGAAAAATACCATAACTTAGTTTTTTCTGTACCTATAAAACATTCTTTCCATGATAATAATAACAGTTATCAAGAGAAACTAATGATTTTGGTGATCTGTTACCCTTAGCTGGCCTCTTGTATATATCTAAAAATACAGAATATGTACTTTTACTGGGGATTTAGTTCAAGAAGTTCAGTTAAGAGAGAATATTAATTAAATAGCACACAGAGCACTAAGATGACTATTGGGCAAATCTGATTTCTCCCACATAGTGTAGATCACTGAGGATATGTGACTATCATTCGATATCCACAATTTTTCCACCATAGAAATTGACTCTTGTCATCATCAAAGCCCATGTTGGGGTGAAGAAAAACACTTTCTCATTTTATAGAGAGCAGGATAATAATTACTAAGGGAGCCATGATAACATGTCACTTTGGCACCTGATTCATTAAAGAAACCAGCAAAGACATCAAATGATCTTACTGCCACCTTAGTGCTTATTACTTGTTGGATAAGGAATCGGTCTCCTTGAGGTAATAAGCCTCTTACAGAGTTGGACAAGTAGGTCAAAGATGACCCAGATTGGAACAAGCCTAAGTTTTATCAGGGCTCACTGTGCTTCAGGGAGGGCTGGCTACCTGTGATATATAGGATAAGGAGACTCGTATCTTCAGTCTACGGTGAAACATTTCCTATTTTATAGCTGTAACATTTCTCTGTGTTTTTTATTGACCCTGATAGATAACTTCTCTTTCTTCCAAAGTTTGGGACATATAATACCTTTCATAATTTGTTAGTGTTTTCTCATTTTAGTTAAGAAGAAGGTTTTATGTCTTTAAAAGGCAGGACCAATTATTCTGCCTTCTTGAGAGCTTTTGGAAATGTTGGTTGAAACTGATTGAAACTATATTAAATCTGCAGAAAGAATCAGTCTCAAAGGCCTCATCACCAACCTCTGGGGATTTTTGTGGAAACTAGACTTTTGTTATTTTAGTTAATTCTAGCCTTAGTTAAGGGGATCTGCTGGTATTGGTGTCAAGTCATTAGTACATAGCCTTGGCCTAAACATTCAAAAAGATGGACTTCCCGGTAACAGGAGTGATATGTAATTAACTGTTCACTCTTAATTTCAACTTTACATATTGAAATAAAGTTACTTAGCAAAGAGTAGTGGTTCTCAAAGTGTATTCCCTGGACCAGGGAAATTGCACTACCTGGAAAATTGTTAGAAATGCACATTCTTGAGACCCATCCCAGAGTTGCTGAGTCAGAACTTAGGTGTGGTTCAGGACATTCTGATGCATGCTGGAAATGGACAACCACAAATACAGAGCATCTTGAAATGGCTACACCTAAGAATGTTTTTCTCTTTTAGACAAGTGACCTCATGTATGTATTTGAAGTTGTTTGTTGGCTGGTGATGATCTCAGAAAATTTTAAATACTAACTGGGCTCAAGGGAATTCATTACCCTGTATTTACCTTTGATAATCTGCCCTGTTACAAAATTTCCATTAATCATTAAGGAAAACAGGGTTTTTAAGAAGTGTCTGCTTTTAAGTACATTTATGTACAAGAAGAAACATAATATGATAAATTATTTTCGGTATACTCTTTTATTGAAGGATTTTAGTCTTTATTATCTTCTAGAAAAAAAGTAGAAATGATCTAGTTTTAAATGATCACATTTGATGACTTAAAATTTTATATATAAATAAAATTGTATAGTTGAAAAGGCATGATTTTGGAGTCAAATATTGCATGCCTTGATTTATAAAACCTCTTTGACTTTTTGTGAAATTTCATACCAAGTTGTGAAGATTAAAGTAAACGACATGTGAAGTATTTTTTTTGTAAATAGTAATTACTATGAAAATGTTAGTACTTATTTTTTAAGCAATGCTTGGTTTATATTTTTTTATTTCTGATCTTTATTTCTGATCATATTCTTTTCCCAATTTTATTGGGCTCTTCATTTTTTTCTGTAAGTTTGCATAAACACTTTGGATACTAGAAATACTAAGAATTTGCCAGTTATGTACAATAATTTTCTCTTAATTTTATTTATGACTTTTGCTATATAAGATAGATGATAAATAGCTAAATAATTCATGTTTTCTAACTTCTCAAGAAAATTTTGCTTTGGTAAAAATAATAAAAATATTCTAAATTATTTTATAGTAAATTTACATAATTTTTAAACTTGTTATTTATCTAAAGATTTATTTTTAATTTAGAATTTATTACATTTTAAAACATTAAAATATTTTAATAGGAAATCTATTTTTAATGTATAAAGTAGGAATTTAGCATTCTTATTTTTAGGAAATGAGACCATTTACTCCAGTTATTAAACAAATTACCATTTTCCCACTGAATTGAAATTCTACTTTTGCAATATATTATCTTCCTGTTTATACAATGATCTACTTTGGGCCCTCTGCGTTAGTTTCCTATTGCCATATATTACAAATTACCACAAATTTTAGTGGCTTAAAACAACCCCAATTTATTAGTATACAGTTCTTTATATCAGAAGTCCAGGTCACTAAGTTCTTTGCTCTGGTTCTCAAAGGTTGAAATTAAGATGTCACCCAGGCTGAGTTCTCATCTAAAAACTGGGAAGAATCCACTTCTCACCTTATTTACATCATTGGCAAAACTCAGTTTCTTATGGTTGTAGGACCTAGACTTTTATTTCTTGCCGGCTGTCAGAGGCCACTCTGAACTCATAGAAACCAAACAGCAGTCATTGTTTTGAGTTGTATTTAATTTGCTAAATTTTATTGATTTTTTAAATTAATATTCAGAGGTGAAATTGGTTTGTATTTGTCTCATGGCAATCATAAATAAATTTACACATATATATTTTTAATATTTATAGATGTTTCTATGATGGTGATAACTGATTACTTGCAATGAAACTTTGTTTGCCTTGCCATGAAATACTTTTGCAAGTTGAGTATATATAGCATTTGGTTTGTATTAATCTCATACCCACTATCTCTCTCCCAGTGTTAAAATGTATTAAGAATCTTGATCTTTAGGATCTGTGGTCATATTAATTATCTTTTAAATTCTAGATAAAATGCTAATGTCAATTAATTAAAACAAAACAGATTGTCTTTTGACATTGCACTTCTGTGTAATGTTAGGCTTCAAGTTGCCATGCTCAGCCCAAGAGCGTGCAAGCCTTTTCACACAGTTAATATTTAATGGTATTTTTCTGTCACTAATCAGAAGGAAGCTTTTTGTAATCCAAATTCTCATGTAGTAGTAGTTTGCTCTTAAACAAAAATGAAGTTAAAGATGGAAACTAATAAAAACCTAGGTAAGCTATAGATTTTTTTTCTTTTTTAATGAAATACTAAATCTTCTCTTTGCCTTTAAGGATAGCAGGTTATTCGGGAGTACAATATCTAGATCTGAAACATACATTCTGTTTCTAAGTGATGATAATTGGAATTTAAGCACTTGTTTTTTTGTGTGTTAAAAAAATAATAATTTTTAAATTAATTCTCAAGGTGGGGTTCTAATCTGTGGCATAGTATCAGGTTGAATAAAGCATGAGATCATTTTGCTTATTACCAGAAAACCGTGACAAATCATCTCTTTGTGGAGAGGGCTAAATCTTAGAATTATGAATAATGTCCTTGAAAAATTCTAAAAATGTTTTACATTGCTGTTCCTTAGAGGTTTTGGCTAATAGGTTGCTCTACTTACCCCTGGGAACAGTTGAGAGAGGGTGTTACTATCCTCAGCTAGTTAGTTGCCTGGCAGACTCTCCAGTTAAAGAGGTCGTATGGGAAAAGGAAACAAAAACACCTTATTTCCTTTTTCATTGTTCAGCATGGCTTTCCATCCATTTAAACTGGGAGTAAAAGATCTAGTGAGAAAACAGAAGTACTTTAGTCTCCTTTTATCTGCAGGGAATACATTCTAAATTTCTAGTGGATGCCTGAAATCACAGACAGTATTGAACCTTATATATACTATGTTCTTTTTTATTTTTCATTTCTTTATTTCTTAAAAAATATTAGACTTTTATACAATACATGAAGTAATCCCCTCAAATACTATAGCACCTATCTGGCACAGCCATTACAATAATATTGATGTATACCCTATGCTATACTCTAAATCCCTGTGACTGTTTTGTAACTATGAATTTGTACTTCTTCATCACTTCATCTTTTTCACCCCCCCAAACCCTCCTCCCCTCTGTCAATCACCAGTTTGTTCTCTGTATCTGTGAGTCTGTTTTTGTTTAATTTGTTCACTTCTTTTGTTCCTTAAATCACACATGTGTGTGAAATCATATGGTATTTATCTTTGTCTGAATTATTTCACTCAGCATAATACCCTTTAGGTCCATCTATGTTGTTGCAAATAGTAAGATTATATTTTTCTAAATAGCTGAATAATATTCCATTGTATATATGAACCACAACTTCTTTATCCATTTGTCTATTGGTGGGAACTTAGGTTGCTTCCTTATCTTGCCTATTGTGAATAGTTCTGCCATGAACACAGGGGTGCATAGATATTTATGAATTATTGTTTGGTTTTTTTTTGGATAAATATCCAGAAATGCAATTGCTGGGTCAAAAGGTAGTTCTAATTTTAATATTTTTAAGAATCTCCAAAATGTTTTCCATAATGGCTGAACCAATTTGCAATCCTACCAACAGTGCACAAGGATTCCTCTTTCTCCACATCTTGGCCAACATTTCTTTTTTGATTTATCGATGATAGTCATTCTGACAGGTGTGAGGTGTGATATCTCATTGTGATTTTAATTTGCATTTCTCTGATGATTAGTGACCTTGAGCATCTTTTCACATGTCTTGGCCATTTGTATTTCCTCTTTGGAGAAATACCTATTCAGATCTGCTGTCCATTTTTATTTGGATTGTTTGGTTTTTTGTTGTTGAGTTGTATGATTCTTTATAAATTTGGGATATTAACCCTGTGTCAGATGTATCGTAGGCAAATATTTTCTTTCATTCAGTAGGTTTTCTTTTTGTTTTATTGATGGTTTCCTTTGCTGTGCAAAAACTTTTTAGTTTGATATTATCCCATTTGTATATTTTTCTTTTGTTTCCCTTGTCTGATGAAATATATCAGAAAAAAATTACTAATAGCAATATCAAAGAGGTTACTGCCTATGTTTTCTTCTAAAAGTATTATGGTTTCAGGTCTTACATGTAAATTCTGAATCTATTTTGAGTTTTTTCCTCTATATGGTGTAAGAAGGTGATCCAGTTTCATTTTTTTTGCATGTGTCTGTCCAGTTTTCCCAACACCATTTGTTGAAGAAACTATCTTTACTCCATTGTATATTCTTGCCTCTTTTGTCATAGATTAAATGATTATATAGGTGTGGATTTATTTCTGGACTCTGTTCTGTTTCATTGATCTGTGTGTCTGTTTTTATGCTGGTATCAAGCTGTTTTGATTACTGAAGCCTTGTAGTATAGTTTGATATCAGTTAGTGGGAAACCTCCAACTTTGTTCTTCTTTCTCAAGATAGCCATGACTCTTTGGGATCTTTTATGGTTCCATATAAACTTTAGGATTATTTGTTGTAGCTCTCTGAAAAATGCCATTGGTATTTTGATAGCGATTGCACTGAATCTATAGATTGCTTTGGGTAGTATGGCCATTTTAATGATGTTGATTCTTCCTGCCATGAGCAAAGCATATGCTTCCATTTATTTGTATCTTCTTTAATTTCTTTTTTCAACAACTTATATAAATACATGAAGGTAAAACAATATGCTATAAACAATGAATGGGTTAACAACGAGATCAAGGAAGAAATAAAAAGATATCAATGGATAAATGAAAATGAAAACACAACTCAAAATCTATGGAACACAGTAAAAACACCCTAAGAGAGAAATTCATAGCAATACATGCCTACCTACCTCAAGGAACAAGAAAAATCTCAGTTAAACAGTCTAACTTCACACTTAAAGGAACTAGACAAAGAAAAGCAAACAAAACTCAAAGTAAGTAGAAGGAAGGAAATAATAAAGACCAGACTGGAAATAAATGAAATAGAGTCTAAAAATAAAAACAATACAAAAGATCAATGAAACCAAGAGCTGGTTCTTTGAAAGGATAAACAAAATTTATAAATCTTTAACCAGACTGATCAAGAAAAAAAAAAAGAGAATCCAAACAAACAAAACAGAAATGAAAGAGATGTAACTGTGGACTCCACAGAAATACAAAAGATTATAGGAAAATACCACAAGCAATTATATTCCAACAAATTGGACAATCTGGAAGAAATGGATACATTCCTAGAAACATACAATCTCCCAAGACTAAATAAAGAAGAAATAGAAGATCTGAACCTACCAGTTACCACCAATAAAATCAAATCAGAAATCAAAAACTTTCAAAAAACAAAAATCCTGGACTAAATGACTTTATAGGTGAATTTTACCAAACATTCAAAGAATTAACACCTATTCTTGTCAAAATCTTCCAAAAAATTCAAGAGGAGGGAAGCCTTCCTAACTCTTTACAAAGCCACCATTGCTGTGATTCCAAAACCAGACAAACATACAAAAACAAAAACAAAAAAACTATAGGCCAATATCCCTGATGAACATTGATGCAAAAATCCTCAACAAAATATTAGCAAACTGAAACAGCAATACACTAAAATGTTACACACCATGGTCATATTGGATTTATTTGTGTGATGTAAGGTTGGGTTAATCCACAAATCAATTAATGTGATACACCACATTAACAAATTGAAAGATAAAAATCATATGATCATATCAATAGATGGAGAAAAAGCATTTGACAAAATCCAGCATCGATTCATGATAAAGACTCTCAGCAAAGTGGGAACAGAGGGAACATACCTCAACATAATAAAGGCCATCTATGACAAACCTACAGCTCACATTATACCCAATGGGGAAAGGCTAAAAGCATTTTCCTTAAGATCAGGAACAAGACAAGAATGCCCATTTTTACCACTTCTGTTTAACATAACATTGCAGGTCCTACCTACAGCAAGCAGACAAAGAGAAATAAAAGGCATCCAAATTGGAAATGAGTAAGTCTATACTATGTTCTTGATCATGTAACTTTGGCTAAGATTAGAATCTATGGACTCTGGAAAGGAATTAGATAGATTCCCTGACTTTGAAGGATGAAACTACCTGAATGCACACTGTAACAAGTACAGTGACTGAGCAAGGCTGAGGGTTGTAATGTGATCAGAGCAGGGAGTGCCCTACTGTATCTCCTGCGTGGATCCTTCTCAGTGTCCTCCACTTCAAAGTTAAAAGCTAAAAAACAGTCTAGAGGATTAGTAAGGCTGTTGTGATAAATGGCAATATGACTGACTAGCCCTCTAGAAAGAGAGGGCAGCATTTCCAAAGGTGCAGGATGTAGGCTATGCTTTGCAACCTCCTGGATACGTCACCTGAGTACTAACTGCATTCCCGATTCATGGGCTTCAGTCTAGCTTCTCTGAATCAGAATCTCCAAGGGTGGACTCTAGGGGACTATGACTAACAAAGTCCCTAGAAGATTCTTATCAGAGGAGCTTGGTAACCACCAGACAACTGGAATATAGTTTGTTCATGAACATAATTGTAATGACTTTTGGAGAGAATGGTTGAAGATGAGATCAGGTAACATGAAGGTCATTTTATAACATGCCTGTCTTTTGTGTTTGTTTGGTTTTCTATTTATATCCTCCTTAAAGTTGATTACTTCTCAAGTGTCAACAGATACATTGAACTGAGCATTTACTTAAACTTGGACAACTTCATTTAATTTGAAAGCAATATATTGAAAGTTTGGACACAGACCAATTTACTGAATTTCTAGCCTGGACTTATTTATGACCAAAGAAACAGCCAAAGAAGAGAGACAAACATTGTCTATAGTGTGTCCATGACTCTTAATGGTATCTTATTTTACTGATTAGCAAGCTGAGGCCCAGAGGTTAATTACATAGGTCACATAGCTGATAAGTGGTGCAACTGATATTTGAGCCTTGATCTACAGAGCAAGAGAAATTTGACTTGTCCAAGAGTGGTAAGCAGAGTGCTTAGGGTCAGGACGTATAGTAAAAAAGCTTCTGATAATTGTTACCATGTGAAAAATTTGCCCAATATTCTGTTTTTTTTTTTAAAAGAAGCCAATTATCAATATTTTGTGTGAATTTATCTTCATTTAAAAATATTCTGCATTCAAAAAAAATTGGAACAATGTATTTGATAATATTATGATGCAAAATACATCATTAGATAGAATTTTACTTAGGGTTGCTGGTTTCTGGCCTCCAGATTAAATAATCTCTAAAGTCTACACTTTAAAATATGATTCTTGCTGATTCTTGATGAGGCACAACTTACTTTTGTGCAATTTGCTTTTCTTTCATATCTTAAAGAAATTTTCTTGAATATTTATGTGAATTATTAATAACAACCTCTTCTAGGAATTAATATACTTTTAAGTTTATTGAGGTAGATGAGGAAGATTATAAGGCTACTTGCTCCTGACTGTGATGGATAAAGTGTTGCCTTCCCAAGAACCTTCTAGTCCAAGTGCTGTCTTTTAATGCTTTCCCCATAAAAGGAAATGACAGAGGATATGTTCTTCAACCCATTGTGGAGCCATATGCATTCTGTGTCTTTCCAGAGTGTGAATAGCAGCACATTAGTGGACTTTGGAACCAGCTCAGTGCATCTTGATCAGTACTAAAATGAGGGAGCGAGAGAGAGAGAGAGAGAGAGAGAGAGAGAGAGAGAGAGAGAGAGAGAGAGAGAGAGAAAAGGAGGGGGAGAGAAGATGAATAAATGAGAATGAAAGAGAACACTGTAGAATAGAATATATATGCATTGCAAGTAATAAGGATGGAATTGTTTCATAGGACTTTTTTTTTTCTTTTATATATATGTGTGTGTTTCAGGTCGCATTATAGAATGTATTTCTAACTGCCTGGTGAATAACAAATTTCAAAAGCACTGAGCTAGAGTGATTAAGTAGATCCTTGGTCATTCTTGCTCAGTATAAAATGATTTAATTTCAAAGTCGGAAATTTGAAAGGATTTTAGCACATGTTAACGGTTAATTACCTCCACACCTGGTCTTTTATTTTTCTATCTCTTGAACATTAATAACTTTTCTCTCATATAGATCAGTCCTTTGATCCAATAATCACTTTGCGAGAAAACAGTGGCAGTGTTGAAGGGAGGGAGAATCATTACAAAATGGCAGGCCACCTGGCCTTGGAATATAGGACAGAAATTTCATGGCTGAGGAAGGATGCTGAGAAGAGCAGTGAGCCAGGGGAAAGAGGAGACAGTGTGTTAGTAAACAGAACTAATGTAGGTTTAAAGATTTTGAAAAAGTACAGAGGAAGGTGGACCTAGGAATATTTTGGCAATGAAATGTCTTCTAGTATAGATTTGTTTCTATGGAACTGAGTGGGAAAAAAATAAGGTTCTTGAATAGATATGTAGAATGAAAAGCTGATTGTTTTTGTAAGTCAGTAAGTATTTTTGTTAGTATGTGGTTATTAGATAAACCATGAATTACCAAAAGTTAACATCAGCCATGTGTCATATTTGTTTAATTGCATCCTCAAGAAATTGTATTCTGAAATTTAAAACTAAGTAGAGTCTATATTACTGTATGAGATTTGGACACTAGAGGGATACACACACCTCTGTCTTAATAAGATTTTGCAGTAAGTCCTCACATAATGTTGTTGATAGGTTTTGTGACTAAGTGAAACAACCTATAACAAAACCACTCTTACCGTGGGCTAATTGATATAAAAGAGTTAAGTTCTATGGCATCTTATCAACCTTATAACAAAACAATGTTGAACTAAATACTATTCAAGGTGATCTTCCATAGTTACAAATGAAAACTTTTCTTTTAAAGTTTCCAGAAATAGTAAAAAATTGTATTGATTTAAACCTTGTAAAAAATTTAAAGTTAGTCATAAATGGTCACCTGATATTTATGGGGCAAAGTGCATGAAAATATTTATATTAAATATTTTACATTATCTATTAAATCACTGAAAAGCACTATCTGACATCCTTATTCTGGGGAAGATTTATAGATATGTTATGAGCAGTTTAATAACTCAAACTGTCATCACTAGTTATAGGTTAAGGTCCTACAGGACATTTGGTCCTGTCCAAAACATCTTCTGAGACATTTGGTGTATGCCTAAAGGTCTTTGATCCATGATAGTATTTTTTATATGTTAATTCTATAAACCAAAAGTATAAATAAACATGGGCTATTTGAACCCAGGAACGTTTTCTAAGCATAGATATTTTTGACAGGATTAAATATCAGGGACCATTTGGCATGGACCAAATATGCTTACAGACTTTTTTAATAGGACCAGATTTTAAGGACATTTTGGTATAGACCAAAAGTCTCTGTGGCTGTTTGGAGCAGGACCAAATATCCTAATCTAGGTTAGAAGCTATTTCTATATACTGAAGTGAAAACCAGGCTTTTCAAATTACTTCAAAGATATGCTTTTTAAAAATTATATTGAAAAGATAGTAAGAATTATTTTGGCCAGTGAATGCTCATTTATTTAGCTCTCCATGAACAAATATTTTAGAGAGCAAAGTCCAAAGAACAGAACTGGATAGAGACAGAATTTTTTTTTTCTTGTTTCTATTACTACTGTAAAAATGGTAAGACCAACTTTATGGATATTTTCTCTCACTGATAATAGAAGTTATATATAGTGGGTCCAATATCTAGTCACAAATACACACATTTGGAGGCTATTGCATTCTTTCCATTAAAAGTGATTTTCTGCTCTTATTTCTTTTTATTATTTTGCTTTAGGTCATGATTTTTAAATATTTGATGGAGTTTTAGAAGATTATTATTATTTTTGATTCAACTGATTTTCTTTAAATGCAGTAATAAAGTGATGCTGTGTAATTGTAATCTTTTTGATTTCTTAAAGACCAATATATAGGAAATAAATGTGTTAGCAAGAATGGATTATTAAAAACATTAATTCACTAAAAGTACCTAATATAGTTGGGCCAAAACTTCCAATACTGCAAGGTAATGATTAATGATTTCAGATCCATGAAAGCTAGATAAGTTTTTAATGTCCTTGTGGGGAAACTCTTAATTTCTGATTATTATAACATTTTAGAAAAGAGTCAACATGTTATACACTTAGAAAAAAGCTTGGAAAGGAAGTAAGTGTAAATAATTTGCCCAGACTACCTTAGTGCTTTGAATACTATTTTGCACCTGGGTTGCATTTATATATTTTTATGCCTATTATTTTCCTAGACCCTGAGCTCCTGGAGAAGACCAGGTGCTCTAGGCATAAAAAATTTATAATAAAATGATAAGAGATTGTAAACTGACAAGGTCCTTGCAATCTGCGAGGTCAACCAAGGGTTGCCTCTCTTAAAAAAAAAAAAAAAAGCCTACAGCATCTGGTCTTCCTAGGTGGTCTCCCAACCAAGTTCTAACCAGGCCCGACCCTGGTTAGTTTTCAAGATCAGATGAGATTGGGCATGGCCGTAGATTGATGTTATAATATTAAGATAATGCATGTAAAGTGCTTTGCAAAGTGCTTGGAATACAGTGTGCTCTTAATAAATGTTAAGAGTTTTTTTCTTTTTTATTTTTTTTAAATTAATAAGCTTACATTGTAGGCAGGGCTGAATTTCTTGGAAAAAAGAAAAACTTGGAAATAAGGAAAATAAGGAAGAGATTGTATAAGAGTTAGATTTTATTTTATAACAAACCACCCCAAGACTTGGGGATATAACATTTATTGACTCACAGTTTGTTTGGTTGGCAGTTTGGCTGAGCTCTGTTGGGACAGTTTATCTCTGCTCTAGATTATGTTATCTGAGCACACTCATGTGTTAGTAGTTAGCTGGAAGTCAGTGGCCTCACTCATATGTTGACAGGAGCCAGGAGGTGAGTGGATCATGCATACTCATCATTTAGTGGACTACCATGGGCTCAGGCACATGGTAGTGGCCACAGAGTTATCAAGAGCAGTGGGAGTCCCATGAGCAAGCACTTTTCAACTCTCTGCTTGTGTCATGTTTAGTGTTTTATTAGCCAAAGCAAGGCACTTGCTCAAGTCCAGATTCAATGGGTAGAGAAAGACTCAACCACTTGATGGGTAAAGGGATATACATATAGGGAAGGAAAGAATTTGTGGCCATTTTTGTAATCTGCACAAATGGGGTTTCATTGACTGCCTACTCTATATGAGGCTTTACACTTCAGGACTTACATGGTATTCATTTAGTCCTCACAGTTTCCTGAAATGTGGCATTCTTATTTCAAACATGAGAAAACTGATGATCAGATTACATAGAGACTTCTACACATTTGGCCAAAATTATTTGCTCAAGTTATGAAATGGCATTTTAGATGCTGTCTCTTGTTAATTAGATGATCATATTATCAGGCAAAGATTTTTGGTTAAAATAGAGTTCCAATTGCTAGTTTGCCTTCTCATTTGTACCTTGAATCATTGGGTCATATTTATTTGGTACAGAAAAATTTTTTTCATTTTACTATCCTAAATATTCTTTAATACTTTCCAGAAATTTATGAGGAATTTTAGTGGATTGTGTTTATTTGTTTTGCCAGATCACCTACACAACCTGGATCTCACTGCATTTTGGACATGACTGAGCCTCTTCAATGGGCCCGATATCACTGGCAACAGCTGATGGGCAGTATAAACAGGGATGACAATGAGAGGTCATACAACTATTCCTCGCTGCTTGCCTGCGGGTGCAAGTCCTCTCAGACCCCCAAACTGTCAGGAAAGCACAGGGTGGTTGTTCCCCACCTCCAGCCCTTCAAGGAAGAATATGAAAAGTTCTCTGGAACCTACGTGAATAATCGAATACGAACTACAAAGTACACGCTTCTGAATTTTGTGCCAAGAAATTTATTTGAACAATTTCACAGGTGCTTTTATTTTTTTAAAAAAATTATATATATTTTTTCTTCCTTCCTTCCTTCCTTCCTTCCTTCCTTCCTTCCTTCCTTCCTTCCTTCCTTC